>JAVJIF010003052.1:0-94864 GCA_038442645.1 Agave tequilana
TTGAAAATGATTTCTAAAACAAAGGTAAAAGAAAACTCATGGCTACTAACTACTAAGTACTCCACTAACCATGCTAACCTCTTCGAGATAGTTGCCTCACATTTTGATCCTTGGCCATCACAATTTGCCTTCAAAGAGACGGTACAAAGCATGGCTCACCGATGGTTCATAACAATCACAACATTGCAACAAGAACAAGCTAGTACAAGCATCAACTCACCAACAATTAAAAGAATGCATGAAATAAAAGAGCGTGAAGTAAAAGAGAGTTAGCTTGGTTAGCAAGTTAGCTAGCATGAAATAAAAGAGCATGAAATAAAAGAGAGTTAGCTTGGTTAGCAAGTTAGCAAGTTAGCAAGTTAGATGTTAGAACCCATCATCTTTGGCCATCAATGGCTCTTGCAAGAACAAGGCCTTGTAGAGGCAACCCGATTCATGTGGATTATCAAGTAAGTGGTTAGATAGGTTAGTGGTTAGTAGTTAGATTGCCATGAGAAGAAAAACTAGCAACAAAACATCATGTAGAAGATGAAGGAGATTACAATGGAAGAGAAAGGAGGTACCTTTACATAGAGTGTCACTCTCTATTACATCAATCCCTCACTATCTCTCTCTCTATGAATCACTCAGCCCTACTACAATGATCTAAGAAAAAGAAAAGAAAATACAAGAAAATGAAGAACTCTCACCTACACTACACTAAATCTGCACCTACTCCTAAAAACGAAGACTCCTTACGCTCTGGGCAATTGCAGGGGTATTTATAGGCAGAAGAAGGCTCCAGAAGACGAGACGGAGCCACACGTCGAAAATCGACGCGTGGCTCCCTAGGATTGCCGCGGATTGCCGCGCCTTTGCGGCAATTCCAGGGAGGTGGGACCCAGATTTGGTCCGCGCGTTCGTCTGGCTTCTAGTTGCTTCCAGATATATCCAATTTCGGGAAATTTCGACCGCAGATCCGTCTGATGTGCGCGAGAGGCTAGGTTCAATGTATCTTCTAGATGATCCCTTGCTTGGCCTCCAAGTAATGCGGGATTAATTAGCATAAACTGAACTGAATTAGCCTTTATTCCATCTTTGCCCTTGGACTTTGGTTGTACCTGCAATATAGACCAAAACACGTATTAGACCGACTATTTATTCATAAACTGGTGGGAAAATGCGACATAAAAATACAGAATTGTAGACTAATCACACCCCCACACTTATTCTTTTGCTCGTCCCGAGCAAAACAAAGAAAAGAAAAAACTATACTACCAATTTTATTACACCACTTTCGCAGGTGACGCGATTGCACTGAGCGTGTGCAACAAGTCGTTAAACCTCTAGGTTACCCTAGAGGAGGAGTGTTGTCTCCTGAGGGTTTTCAGCGGATTACACCCACAAAATCCATAAAGAAAGAAGACAAATGTTAGTGTTTTGAAAACACATTTTGAAAGAGAGACATGTTTACGAACTATTTTTGCAAAAATACAAGTGATCTTAGGTCATAAGTCCACCTATAATCATTCTCCTTAAACTTAGTCTCTATGCAAGATCTTGTCTTCAATTAGGTAAGAATTCAAAATTGGATTGAATACTTTATCTTTTATAAAACCTAGATAGTATGCACACCGTGACAGTGAAGATTTCTGAGATTTCAACTCTAACCATAAAGCCATTTATTTATATATATTTATATTTCCTTTTTTTTTTTATTCTTTCCTTAGTTTAGGCTTTCTAGTTCACCCTTGTAACGAGCCTATAACCGATGACTCCCAAACCAGACGGTCTTAGGGCACCAGATGAGAAAACATCCCTCGGGTTTAAGGTCTCGAGTGAAAAAGGCCACGAAACTAAAGGGGATTATTATTATTATTACCACCGTTAGGCGTGAATAATCATGCTTCTTGAGGCATAGTTATCCAGCTTAATAAGTGATGCTTTATTCACACATATATATTTTTTTTTTCTTTATATATTTTTTTTTATATATATGGCATTTTAGGTCTTTGTTTCCATCCCAAAAATGTGTAAGTGTGAAGTGCATACTTATCTAAGGCAAAAAATTCAAGATAAGAATATCTCCCAATTTTCTTACTTAGCCTATAATTTCAAACAAGATCTATTATTTCAACTAGGTTTAAGATGTCATAATTAAGGCTTTCTTAATTTCTAAGATACATCTTAATTTTCTTAAAAATAGATCAAAACTTTTGTCTCTTATTTCAAAAAGTTTTTATTTTTTATTTTTTTATTTTTTATTTTATTATTATTTTTTATTTTATTTCTAAAAGAAGTGTAAAAGAAAGAAAATCTAAAAACTCTATGTTAGTAAACCCTCCCCCACACTTATTTCATGCATTGTCCTCAATGCATCGTGATATATGTATGCATGAAACAAAATAGAGAGGGAAGGAAAAAAATTACCTCAAGGTGGTGGTTCGTGTGGTGGTCGGATGGTCCACGAAAGGCGGCCCAATCATTATTGCATGGAGTCTGAAGGAACCCACCAGAAACCTCCATGATACAACCCACAAGAATGATGTATATATGAATGATTTTTATTAACAGTTTTACCCCATCTAATTTCCATTTTCAAAATAATTTCGGAGTCAAATTATCAACATCCTTGTCCCAGAATGGAGTATGAAAAGATGGAATGATTGATTTGGACTTGGAAAATATGGGAACTAATACCGACTCAGAAAAATGACTTAAGTCAAGTAAAGGTTCGGGAGTCGAAATTGGTTCAGGAAGTGTGTCCAAATCAAGAAGATCAAGCTCAGGTCCAAATTCATTTCCCCATGATGGAATGTGACTATCTAAGATTAGTGATTCAAGTTCAGGAGGGTTGGGAATCAAAACTGACTCTAAAATGTTACTCAAATTGGGTAACAAAACAGGAGTCAATAATGATTCAGGTATTTGAACTAAATCACAAACTTGAGGGTCAAAGTCACATTCCTCATGAGTTCAATTCCACAAAAATGAGAACTTACCAATTTATCAAATGGACTTACAAAAGTATGAAATTGGTCAAGTTCAATATGATCATCATGAAAGATTGGTGATTCAATTTCACAATGGACAGGCACTGGATCCAATACTGACTCGGGAAAAGGGGTGAAATCAGGTGAAGATACTGGAGTCATAATTGAATCATGAAGTAAATTGAATCATCAAGTGAAAGTTCAGGATCATATTCATGTTCAAGTTCAATTTCAGTAAAAGGAAAACTTGCCAAAACGTTAATGGGATCTAAAGTTTGGACAAGTTCAGGTGAGTGTGCTGAAATTGAATCTTGATTTCCAAAAACAACATGACTCTTGGCTTGGACAGAATGGGTAGTGACATTAGAAATAGGATGAAGAGTTTGGATCATCAACTCTAGGTCACGGTTACGATCATTTGAGCCAGAGTCATGATTTCAAGCATCTTTTTATAAGTCATTGGTTTATCGTTTTGTTGAAGAGATGCAGTGTTGTTTTGGAATTGGTGGTGAAATTGTGAGTCCATCAGATTTTGTGATTGTTGTTTGGACTCACGCATACTCATTTCCAAAATGATGGTCTTCTATTTTGAACTGGTGGAAATGAGTATGAATCTTGAAAAGTTGTGGAATTGGAGAGGCCCTCATTTTCTGAATTTGTTGCTCGGCCTCTTGTAGATTGGCTTCTATACTCCTTTGTAACTCATATTTTTCTTCAATGGGAGGTCCAGAAAAAGGAGTATATGAAGCGGAATCGGGGAATGAATATTGTGGATAATGTGAATATGATGGACAAGGTGGACATGGGGGACAAGGAGGTTGATAATTAAACTCGGGGGACTTGAATCCCCAATTACTCTGTGACGAGTTGAAATTATTTGGAAAGTATAGTTATTAGAATGTGGGTATGGGTTGTATTGATTCGGATAAGGCCAACCCGGTGTATTTGGTTGGTGCATATTAGAAAACGCCGGGTTGGAATTATCCGAATCATATGGAGTTGGTGTGAAATATGGATTCATATTCGGATTGAAAGAATTTTTGTTGAATGCCATTTCACACAAAAAATCACAAAAAAGAAAGAATCAAACAACAAACAAAAAGAAAAAAAAAATCAAAACCAAGCCAAGAGGAGGGTTGACCTAAACCTAGATGAAATGTCCCTAGGGGCCAACGTCTATTCAAATTTTATTAGGGCTTGGGTTGTGTGAGTGGGGAGATGATTTTTGGGCTAAGGAAGGGTGATTAAATCCCACCTTATCTTGTTTGGGTTTTGCCCTTAAATTCAATTCGTGCAAGTGTGCAATATAGACAAGAAGATAACACAAAGCGATAAATCACCCACGTGTTGTCCTATGCTATATGCAATGCCATATGTACATCTCCATCCAAATCACAACAACAGAACAAAATACAGTATCTTGGAATTGAATTGACACGTGCCTAAATGCAAATGTCTAAACCGTTTTAAAAACGTCCAAATACCGTATTTTAGTTCTTTATTTATTATGGTGTGTAGGCAATCACAGCAGAAAAAATAGCAGTACAAATCCACTAGCTATTACAATTCACACATCCCAGAACAACAACATATACAATTTTCACAAATGTGCCGCGGTTTTGCGGCAAATGTCGCGGATCCGCGGCTTTTGTTTCAAATCTGGGGCCCTGCTTTCTGGAGCAGGGGGATGCAAAGCTAATTATGTACTGCAATGTTAAGCACCTGTAAATATTGCCCTGCACACCAAAACAGAGAAGACAAATGTTAACAAAAACGTGACATTAAAACCATTCCCTTCCCCGGCAACGGCGCCAAAAATTTGATCGATGGGGAAACTAGCACACAAAATGTGTATTATATGAAATCAAATGAAAAGCTCGAATGTGCTTAGTATACCCTCGATACTACCGTTATAGCATTGGCTTAACGGGTCGAATCCACAGGGAAGGGAGGCGATAGAAGCATTAACAGTCTCTTGTCACGTCAGATGTTAACAGTTCTTCTTTGTTAAAAGAATGAAAAATAATGAAAAAGAAAAGAAAATGAAATCCAGAATGTGGTAGGTGAGGAGAGCAATGAAAACGTCGATAAGAAAATAAGAAGAGGAACTTGAAAACGATTTCTAAAACAAAGGTAAAAGAAAACTCATGGCTACTAACTACTAAGTACTCCACTAACCATGCTAACCTCTTCGAGATAGTTGCCTCACATTTTGATCCTTGGCCATCACAATCCTTGCCTTCAAAGAGACGGTACAAAGCATGGCTCACCGATGGTTCATAACAATCACAACATTGCAACAAGAACAAGCTAGTACAAGCATCAACTCACCAACAATTAAAAGAATGCATGAAATAAAAGAGCATGAAGTAAAAGAGAGTTAGCTTGGTTAGCAAGTTAGCAAGTGAGCTAGCATGAAATAAAAAAGCATGAAATAAAAGAGAGTTAGCTTGGTTAGCAAGTTAGCAAGTTAGCAAGTTAGATATTAGAACCCATCATCTTTGGCCATCAATGGCTCTTGCAAGAACAAGGCCTTGTAGAGGCAACCCGATTCATGTGGATTATCAAGTAAGTGGTTAGATAGGTTAGTGGTTAGTAGTTAGATTGCCATGAGAAGAAAAACTAGCAACAAAACATCATGTAGAAGATGAAGGAGATTACAATGGAAGAGAAAGGAGGTACCTTTACATAGAGTGTCACTCTCTATTACATCAATCCCTCACTATCTCTCTCTATGAATCACTCAGCCCTACTACAATGATCTAAGAAAAAGAAAAGAAAATACAAGAAAATGAAGAACTCTCACCTACACTACACTAAATCTGCACCTACTCCTAAAAACGAAGACTCCTTACGCTCTGGGCAATTGCAGGGGTATTTATAGGCAGAAGAAGGCTCCAGAAGACGAGACGGAGCCACGCATCGAAAATCGACGCGTGGCTCCCTAGGATTGCCGCGGATTGCCGCGCCTTTGCGGCAATTCCAGGGAGGTGGGACCCAGATTTTGGTCCGCGCGTTCGTCTGGCTTCTAGCTGCTTCCAGATATATCCAATTTCGGGAAATTTCGACCGCAGATCCGTCTGATGTGCGCGAGAGGCTAGGTTCAATGTATCTTCTAGATGATCCCTTGCTTGGCCTCCAAGTAATGCGGGATTAATTAGCATAAACTGAACTGAATTAGCCTCTTATTCCATCTTTGCCCTTGGACTTTGGTTGTACCTGCAATATAGACCAAAACATGTATTAGACCGACTATTTATTCATAAACTGGTGGGAAAATGCGACATAAAAATGCAGAATTGTAGACTAATCACAGCCCACATTTGACAGCGAGTGTAACATTTGCAGAAGTCATGAGCGTCTTTAAAGAGGATGGGCCAATAAAAATCACATTGCACAACCTTTTCTGCAGTCTTCTTTGCTCCGAAGTGCCCCCCACAAGCTTGGTCAAGACAAAATGACAAGATGCCTTTATGTTCTTCTTCAGGGACACACCTCCTAAAGATCTGATCAGGACAGTACTTCCTCAGATATAGATCATCCCAATAGAAGTATTTTAATTGAGAGTGAAACTTATATTTGTATTGTTTTGACTATTCTTCAGGTGTTTTCCTGGTCACAATGAAGTTGACAATATCAGCGAACCATGGCTCTCTTTTCACGGTAAACAGTTGCTCATCAGGAAAGTGTTCGTTTATGGGTACATTAGAGGGTGGAGCGTTTGGTAGACGGGACATGTGATCAACCACCGATTATTGGTCCCCTTTTTGTCCTAATTTGAAGGTCAAATTCCTAAAGTGACAATACCCATCTTATCAACCTTGCCTTCGCATCCTTCTTTGTCAACAAATATTTTAGAGCTGCGTGGTCAGTGTAGACGGTGATTTGTGAGCCAATCAAGTAAGACCTAACCTTTTCAAGCGCAAAGATCATGACTAAGAATTCTTTCTCTATGGTGGAGTAGTTGAGTTGTGCATCGTTCAGTGTCCTACTGGCATAATAGATCACATGAGGTTACTTGTCAATCCGCTGCCCGAGGACTGCACAAATCGCGTAATCAGACACGTCCCACATTAGCTCAAAGGGTTGGCTCCACTCCGGTGCATGAATTATAGGGGCTTAAATTAGCTCCTTCTTTAAGATCTCAAATCCCTCAAGGCATTCTGGGGTACAAACAAATGGGACGTCCTTGGCGAGAAGGTTGGTTAATGGGTGAGCAATCTTGCTGAAGTTTTGTGTGAATTGCTGATAAAAACCAGCATGTCCCAAGAATGATCTGATATCCTTAACTGATCTAGGAGGTGGGAGATGAGCTATCAAATCCACTTTTGCTTTGTCTACCTCAATCCCTTTCTTTGAGATTACATGGTCCAGAATAATGCCTTGTTGGACCATAAAGTAAAACTTCTTCCAATTCAGTGTCAGATTCTTTTCTCTGCATCGAGCAAGAACTAGGCTGAGATGATAAAGGCATTCTGAGGAGGAGTCTCCAAAGATGGAAAAATCGTCCATGAACACCTCAAGGAATCTTTCTACCATGTCAGAAAAAATACTGAGCATACATCGTTGGAATATTGCAGGTGCATTGTACAAACCAAAGGGCATGCGTCTGTATACAAATGTTCCAAATGGACATGTGAATATGGTTTTCTCCTAATCCTCAGGAGCTATCGGGATCTGATTATAATCGGAGTATCCATCAAGGAAGCAATAATATTCATGACCGGCTAAGCGTTCCAACATCTGATCAATGAACGTCAAAGGAGAATGGTCCTTTCTTTTTTCTACATTGAGCTTCCTATAATCGATTCACACTTGCCATCCTGTCTGAAATTCACGTAGGTATAAGCTCATCATCATCGTTCTTGACTATAGTGATTCCTGACTTTTTCAGCACCACTTGCACAAGACTTACCTATGAACTATCAGAGATTGGGTAGATGATTCCATTGTCGAGGCATTTCAAAATGTCTTTTCTTACTGCCTCCTTCATTACAGGATTTATTCTGTATTGGGGTCTCTTCGTGGTTTGGCATTTTCAGTTAAGTGGATCCAATGATGGACGATGGTTGGATTTATCCCTTTTGTATCAGCCATTGTCCACCCTATAGCTTCCTTGTTCTTCTTCAATACAGTCAAGAGCGATTCCTCTTGGTTCTTACTCAGATTGGAAGCTATCACGACCGGGAGCTTTTCATCCTTACCTAAATAGGAATACTTTAATATTTCAGGGAGAGGTTTTAGCTCTAAGTTAGGTGGCTCCTCCACAGATGGTCGAAGTGGCGCTCGAATTCCCTCATCGAGTGACTCATAAAAAGGCTCCCAGTGCGTTGTACACATTTGATCAGCTCATTCGAACACTTCATCAAATTCTTGTTCTATTTTGTCAGGCTCTGATCCTTGATCAAGATACTCGATGTCTGATCCTTCATCTTCAAAATGTTCGCTTGATATTCCTTGGATCATGTTGACATCAAAAGGTTGGTCAGAGTGATCGCTTGGCTGCTTTCCAAGATTGAAAAATATTGAGATCGATAGTCATGTTCCCAAAGGTGAGTTTCATCAACCCACTGCGACAATTGATCAAAGCATTTGATGTTGCCCAGAAAGGTCAGCCAAGAATCATAGGAATTTGCCCTCTCGGGTTCTCCACTGGTGCAGCTTCGTGGACAACAAAATTGACTGGGAATATGAATTCTCCAACCTTGTTCAGCACGTCTTCTACCTCTCCCCGTTGGAATTTTTACCGATCTATCAACCAATTGCAAGGTAATCCTTGTGAGTTTTAACTCACCCACTCCTAACTGCTTGTAAACTGAATATGGAAGCAAGTTGACGCTCGCCCTCAAATCTAGTAAGGCCTTATCAATCACTGTGATCCCAATAATGCAGGATAGAATTGGACATCAAGGGTCCTTGTATTTCACTGGCATTGTGCTCTTTATGATTTCGCTAATATTTGCAGCGAGGAAGACCTTCTTCAGAGTCTGATGAGCTCGTTTCTTTATGCACAGATCCTTCAAGAACTTTGCATATGATGGAACCTATTCAACAGCTTCAAAGAGAAGAATATTCATTTTGGCTTGCTTGAAAATTTCTAGAATCTTCTCCATCTGTGTTGTGTTCTTCTTGGATCGGAGCCTATTTGGAATGGGAGCTGGTGGATCGTGTGTAGGCTCAATGACTTCCTCAGCTTCCTTATCATTTGCTTTGCTAGAGCCTGAGGATGATGGATCTGAAATCACCTAGAGGGGGGTGAATAGGTGATAATGCTAATCAATGCACAAATTAAAATTGTGATGCAACGATCACCCAAAACAAGACTAGAAGCCGAATACTCCGTGAAGGGCTCTGAACTCCTTCCTCGTGATTCCTCTAGATAAGAGTTTGAGGTGCGTATTGCAATCTTGTTGTATGAGTATTTGATCGACAATATGAATATGAAACAAGTGTATATAGCAATGAATATGTAGAGCAAGTAAATGAAGAAGTGAATATAAAGTAAGGAATTAAAACAAGTAAACCAAACGCAAACACCGAGAATTTTTCCGAGGTTCGAGCACCCAGCTCTACGTCCCCGCCTTCACCCAGAAGGATTTCTAACCACTATAACTTCACAAAGAGTTACAATCACACCGGAGTACCCAACTCCACAATCTCAAGTACAAGTATTCTCTTGATGATCAAAAGACCACAAGCTCTCTTTTGAAAAATCCTTTTCCCTTACAAAAGCCCTATAGAATAATGAGTAGGATTGAAGCTCTAGTATTGTAAGTGAAAAAAGAAAATGAATTTTGAGAGAGCTTTGAAACAAAAACTTCAGAAATGAGAGAGATTTTTTAGCACAAAAACCAAGAACAAAACTCTTTTGAAAGCCTTTAAACTTTGAATATTTTTTGCAAATGATTGTTGTCAATCCCACAACCTTAATCACCCCTATTTATAGGATAGAGTTAGGGAGTAAAGGGTAAACTAATACAATAGGTAATTAGGAAGTATTTGACCCAAAAACCAGCCCCTAAACTCATTTAGAGACAAAAACGACGATTTAAAACGTGTTTTAAAAAGTAGCCGTTAAGGCTGAAACACAGCCTCGGTCGACCGGCCGGTTGACCGGGTTTTCAAAAAATAGAGTCGTTGCAGGCCCACGGTCGACCGCCCGGTCGACCGTAACAAACAGAGAGTCACTGACTTTCAGTCGGCCGAAGGTCAGTCGACCGAAAATAGGTATCGGTCGACCGCCCGGTCGACCGGGAAACATGCACACATGCACGCACCCAACGGTCAGAATCCCGGTCGACCGGTCGGTCGACCGATCTGACCTGACATAGAGTCGGTCGACCGGCCGGTCGACCGCCTCAGGTCAAATACTGAAATTTGAAAAGGATTTTGAGGAGATTTTGATAGTTTACAAAATAGTTTCGATCAGAACTATGTATAATACACAAAATTGAGTTTATAAGTGATAGACTATATTTAAAAATATTTTGTATATATATATAGGAGAAATTTTTAGAAAAGACAAGTACGCAAAAACTTCTATGTAGGAATGTTGAGCTTCAAACCTATTCACTATTCTTTAACAAAACTATAAAACTAAAAACTAATCTAATGAAGTCTCTGAGCCATAATGAAGTCTTGAGCCATGCAATGTCATGCTAGAGCCTTCTCTTCTATGGACATTTCCTCTTGTGCCATTTACCTTATTTGCTCCATGAACCTAAAAAACCTTGCAATAGCTAAGCAATGGCCTTCATAAAAGGTACTAACCTGAAACTCATCTTAAACAAACTTATTAGTACCATATAGCTTCTATGTGTTTTGTTATCATCAAAACTTTAAACAAATAGAGAGTGTAACCTTTTGGGCCAACAATCTCCCCCTTTTGATGATGACAAAACATATAGGCTATATCTAAAAAAAAGATATAAAGAGAGATAAAACTCCCCCTCAAATTATGCTATATTAAACAAGTAAAAGCAATTCAAAAACCGTAAAGAACAATAATTTGAATTTTTAAATAGCAAGCAAAAACATGAAACATGAGACTAAAAACTTGCTAAAAACTCTTGCAAAAACCATATACACTTGTAAAACTCATATATTCTATATACACCTGCAAAACTCATATATACCTCATATACAAGAAACTCATCATACCCATATTTCTCCCCCTTTTTGTCATACATCAAAAAGGGATAAAAAAATTATTCAATAACACAAACATTAAGTTCACCACATATAAAGGAAAATCTATTAAAATCAAGTGGTTTAGTGAAAATATCGGCAAGTTGTAAATCCGAAGAAACATAATCAATCTCTATATCACCTTTCTCAAAATGATCTCTAAGAAACTGATATCTAATCTCAATGTGCTTGGTCTTACTATGTTGATTTGCATTCTTAGTCATATGAATAGTACTAGTATTATCACAAAATATTTTTATATGGTCATAATGCAAATCATAATCAAGGAGAGTATGTTTCATCCAAAGGACTGGTGCACAACAAGCCCCCGCCGCAACATACTCCGCGTCGGCGGTTGAGAGGGCTACCGAATTTTGTTTCTTAGAGGACCATGAAACAAGACAATTACCAAGAAATTGACATGTCCCACTAGTACTCTTTCTATCCACTCTATAACCCGCATAGTCGGCATCCGAAAAACTTGTCATTGAAAAGTCTCGGGTTTTCGGATACCAAAGACCCATTCCAATAGTGCCCTTAATATAACGAATGATGTGTTTTACCGCAATAAGATGAGACTCTTTAGGATACGATTGGAATCTAGCACAAAGACACACACTAAACATGATATCCGGCCTACTAGCCGTCAAATACAACAAACTACAATCATGCTTCTATATAATTTAATATCAACACATTTACCTTGGTCATCCTTATCAAGCTTGGTTGCAGTTGCCATGGGAGTGTTGCAAACTTTCGAACCTTCAAGTCCAAATTTCTTTACGAGTTCCTTTGCGTACTTGGCTTGACATATGAATATCCCATCATGCATTTGCTTGATTTGGAGTCCAAGAAAGAAGTTTAATTCACCCATTAAAGACATCTCAAATTCACGTTACATGCACTTTTCAAACTCCTTGCAAAGAAACTCATTAGTAGAACTAAAAATTATATCATCAATATAAATTTGCACTATAAGAATGTCATTATCAACATGCTTAGTAAATAATGTTGTGTCTACTTTGCCTTTAACAAAATCATTTGAAATGAGAAAACTAGAAAGCCTTTCATACCAAGCTCTAGGAGCTTGCTTTAAACCATACAAAGCTTTATCAAGTTTAAAAACAAAATTAGGATGAACATGATCAACAAAACCGGGAGGTTGTTCAACATAAACTTCTTCATTTATAAAACCATTTAAAAATGCACTTTTTACATCCATTTGAAAAAGTTTAAAATTTTTAAAAGATGCAAAAGCTAGGGTCATCCGTATGGCTTCAAGCCGTGCTACGGGTGCAAAGGTCTCTCAAAGTCAATTCCTTCAACTTGAGTGTAACCTTGGGCCACTAACCTAGCTTTATTCCTAATAACATTTCCTGACTCATCCATCTTATTCCTAAAAATTCACTTAGTACCAATTATTGGTCTATCGTGGAGTCTAGGAACAAGGTGCCAAACTTGGTTGCGCTCAAATTGATTGAGCTCTTCTTGCATAGCTAGCAACCAATATGAGTCACCCTCAGCTTCGAGGATATTTTTGGGTTCAAAATGAGAAATGAATGCAAAGTTACCACACAATTCATGGAGTTTGGAGCGAGTGGTTACCCTTTAGATACATCACCTAAGATGAGATCCTTGGGATGATTTGTAGCGTATCTCCAATCTTTAGGAAGCGGTTTAGAGCTTTCCACTTCATCCTTTTGAACATCACCAATGGGTTCTTACTTTTCTTCTTGAATGGGTGAGTCCTTCAAGGATAGCTTCTCCAAGTCCTCACCTAATGAGTCAAACTCTACAATATTCTCAACAACAACATTAGATTCTTCAAATTTAACATGCATGGATTCTTCAATAGTAAGATAAGATTTATTGAATACTCTATAAGCTTTGCTAGTAGTAAAATATCCAACAAATATTGCTTCATAAGCTTTAGCATCAAATTTACCCAAGTTATCTTTAGTATTCAAAACAAAACACTTGGATCCAAAAATTTTGAAATATGAAACATTTGGTTTTCTAGAATGATAAATTTCAAATGAGGTTTTGAAAGAATTTTTACACAAATAAATACGGTTTGATATGTAGCATGCGGTGTTTACGGCCTCGGCCCATAGATATTGAGGGAGGTCATATTCACTTATCATAGTCCTAGCCATCTCTTGAAGGGTTCTATTCTTTCTTTCTACAACTCCATTTTGTTGTGGAGTTCTAGGACATGACATTTCATGCTTGATTCCCTTTTCATCACAATAAGTCATGAAGAGTTGGTTAACAAACTCACCACCTCTATCACTTCTTATTTTCAAAATCGAAAAATCCTTTTCTTTTTCAACCCTTTTTCGAAAAATCTTAAAATGCGAAAAAATTTGATCTTTGTCTTCCAAAAAGAAAACCCAAGTGAACTGATTGAAGCTAAACCTGCACACAAAATATGAAATTAGAGAACTTAAGAAAGGGAATGTGCAAGTGCTCAATTCTTCCGCTATAGCAAGTGGCTATGCGGGTCGTGATCCACAAGGAGGGTTTGCGATGGAAGCTTTACGGTTCTTTATTGAAATCGTTAAGAAAACAAAACGATAGTTCTTCTCTGTTTTTAAGTTAAGAAAATGGAAAAAAGAATTATGTTATGTTAGAAGAAAATGAAAGATGGAGAAGGTGGAAAAATCAGAAAACGGCGAAAGCGTCTATGTACAAATGATTTGGAAAAAAAGAATGAAAATGATTGGGAAGAAGTGGTGAAAGAAATCGTGTTGGCGATCTATACTATAGCGATAAAAGAAAAGAAAGAAAGTTAAGAATTACTTACCTAGTTTGGTGATGACTTACTTGGAAACCTGTGCAAGTTCTACCTTTGCTTCGGAGGCGTTCAACGCATAGATCATAAGCTCGAGCTCAGTCCCCGTGCACATTATATCGTCAAGCCTAGCAAGAACGAAGTAATGCGGATCTTGGAAGAGGAGAACGTCTTCATGAACTATCGCTGGCTCTCACGTAGCTTAGTTATACTCGCTTTGGATTTCACTTGTAAACTCAACAAACACAACCAAGGTAAAGTAGAAAGAGGAAGAGGAAAGCAAAACAAAAGAAAAGGAAAGTAAAGAAACGAACATAAATAAAAGTTTACCTTTATTGCTTGAGACAATGAAAGAAAGGAGGAGGGTACATCGGTGTCACTCTCAACATATGCCTCTCTCTCTTACTTACATGAATCTTCTTCTACCCTAAGTTTACATACAAGTTACATAAACAGAAAAGAAAAACCTAAACTACAAAAAATTAAAACTAGGCTAAATCCTAATCTGCATTGGCGTCCCATTTTCAGCGCAGATAATGGCCTTTTATAGGCATAAACCCAACAACCAGAATCCCGGGGAGGTCGGGGGAGTTCACGCTCCCCCTAACTCCCCAAGATTGCCGCGGAAACGCGGCCCAAGCCGCGTTTCCGCGGCCAGGGTGTGGCCAGATGGCCACACCTTGTTAGTGGGTCTCTCCATGGGTTTCTTCTGGCTTTATCCTTTGTTGGTTTTGTCGTTTGAGCTCCGAATTCTGACGAAATGGCCTTGAATTCTTGGATTTAACCGATCGATTCTAAGAGGATTCTTCTCAACCGGTTTCAACCTCTTGATTTTGCCCTGATTTTATGTGTACGAATTAACTCTGATTTAATTTAGAATTCTGGTAGGCTTTTGGGCTCATTTCTCTTCATCTCCTTAAGGATTGGGCCTGCAAATAAATTAAACAAATAATTAGGACAATGCAGGCTTTTATTCTAAAATAAGTATGAAAATGTGACATTAAATATGCAACATTAGCAACCAATCACACCCCCATACCTATCTTTTGCTCGTCCTCGAGCAAAACAACTAAATTATACTAAGGATTATTAGACCACTTTCGCAGGTAGCGCGATTGCACTGAGCATGTGCAACAAGCCGTTAAACCTCTAGGTTCCCCCTAGAGGACGAGTTTTGTCTCGTGAGGGTTTTCAGCGGATTACACCCACAAAATCCATAAAGAAAGAGTTAGTATTTTCGAAAAGCATTTTGAAAGAGAAAAATATTTGAAATATGATTGTAAGATCTAAGCAATCTATAAGTTATAGGAAAGCCGAATTTTTCATTCCTAAACTTAGTCTCTATTCAAAAATTTGTTATCAATCAAAATAAGGAGTCAAATTGTACTTCTCATCTAGTCTATTACTTTACCCTAAGTCATATGCACTTGTGACTGTGAAAATTTTGACTAAGGGTTCATTAACTTTAACTCTTATGCCTTATATATATATATATATATATATATATATATATATATATATATATATATATATATATATATATATATATATATATATATATTTGGGTGGTATTATTCCTTAGTTTAGGCTTTCTAATCTGCCCATGTAACGAGCCTTTAATCGATGACTTCCAAACTAGACGGTCTTAGGGCACCAGGTGAGAAGACACCCCTAGGACTTAAGGACTCGAGCAAACAAGGCCACAAAACTAAGGATTTTATTATATGAACCTCTTTTAGGCGTGAATACTTATGCTTTATTAGGCACTAATACCCAGCTTAATCAGAGAATTTTTCTTTTCAAACTTATCTAATCATCTTTCGCATAAATACTAAGGCTTGCTTAGGCCAAAGCACCTAGCTAGTCAATAGTTAGACTTGTTTTTTTTTTTTCAAACTTATCTAATTATCTTTTGCACAAATACTAAGGCTTTCTCAGGTCAAAGCACCTAGCTAATCAATAATTAGATTGTTTATATATATATATTTTTTTATAAGGCATAAGAATCTTTGTTTTGAACCCTAAGTGTGTAAGTGTATGAAGTGTGCATATTTCATCAAGGTAAAGATCAAGACTAAATTACTTTGACAAATTATCTTCCTAACCCTTAAAAATCAAACAAATAATCTTATTTTGACCAAGTATAAGAAATCCTAATTTGGATTTTCCTATTCCTTAAAATTAACTTAATTTCTTACAAAAATAAGTCAAAATATTGTTTCTATTTTTCAAAAAGTTTTTAAAAGTAAAGAAAAATGTCAATTTTTTTTTAAACAAAAAGAAAAGTTATGTTAGACCCTCCCCCACACCTATCTCATGCATTGTCCTCAATGTATGAATTAATGCATATATGCATGAAAAAGACGACAGGGAAGGAAAGTGTTACCTTAAGGTGGTGGTTCCGGTGGTGGTCTGATTGGTCCACGAAACGCGGCCCAATCAACTTTTCTTGGGTCTCGGAGGAACCCACCAGAAATATCTTTATTATAACCCATCAAAAAGATGTATCCATTAAGGATCTTTATTAAATATTTTACCCCATCTAATTTCCATATTTCATAATTGATTTCGGAGTCAAATTTATCAACCACCTCGTCCCAGAATGGAGTATGAAATGATGGAACAGTTGACTTGGACTCGGGAAGGACAGGAACTGATACCGACTCAGGAAGGTGACTTAAGTCAAGTAAAGGTTCAGGAGTCGAAATAGGTTCAGAAATTGGGTCCAAGTCAAGAAGTTGAAACTCAAGTCCACATGTATTTTCCAACAATGGAATGTGACCTAATATGGGTGATTCCAGTTCAGGAATGATAGGTGGGGGAATCAAAACTGACTCTAGAATATTATTCAAGTTTGGTAATAAAACAGGAGTCAATTTTGATTCAGAAAGTTCAACTGGATCACATGTGTGAGAATCTAGGTCACATATCTCATTGAGCTCAATATCAAAAAATTGAGAACTTGCCAATTTGTCAATAGGATCTTCGAAAGTGTAAAGTTGGTCAAGTTCAACATGATCCTCAAAGATAGGTGATTCAATTTCTTTATGAATTGGTACAGGATCCAATGTTGACTCCGGGAAAAGATTGAAGTCAGGTGAAGATACCGGAGTCATAATCGAATCAGGAAATAGAATTGAATCACTAAGTTGGGGTTCAGGATCATAATCATTTTCAAGTTCTATTTCAGGAAAAGGAAAACTAGCCAAACTATCAATATCTTTTTCAAAATTTGGAGTTTGGGCAAGTTCACATGGTTGTTCTGAAATAGAATCATGATTTCCAAAACAACATGACTCTTCGGCTCTAACAGAATGGTAAGTGACATCAGGACGGTGGGAACGTAGAGATTCAACCATCATATCTATGTCACGATTACGAGTGTTTTGAGCCTGAGTCATGGCTTCAAGCATCTTTTCATAGTTGATAGGTTCATTGTTTTGATGAAAAGATGAAGAATTGTCTTGGAAGTGGTAGTGAAATTGTGAGTCCATCAGATTTGGGGATTTGTGTTTGGACTCACGCATACTCATTTCCAAAATTGATGGTTTCCTATTTTGGACGGGTGGAACTGAGTACGAATCTTGAAAATATTGTGGACTAGGTGGAGAAGAAGGACAAGGTGGTTGGAAATTATGCTCGGGGAGGTAAATCCCCACTGACTCGGTGAAGAGTTGAAATCATTATGGAAATTATAGTTATTAGATGGGGGGTATGGGTCATATTGATTCGGATAAGACCAATTCGGCACACTAGGTTGGTCACAGTTATGATATGCCGGGTTGGTAATGTCCGAAAATGAAGTCGGTGTGTAATATGGATTATTATTGTAATTGAAAAAATTATTATTATAGTCCATATCACACAATAGAATACAAATAAAGAAAAACAAACAAATAAACAAACAAATAAAAGAAAAAATTTCTAACTAGGTTAGGGTAGACCTATGACCTAGACGACTCCTAACTGATTAGACTGTCCACGGGAGGTCTAATGTAGACTTTGACCACAAGCTAATCAGCCAGGTCAGGGCAAGGTTGGTGGGAGGTTTTCCGTCAAAGACGTTCCTTAATTAAATAACCACCAACCTTCGGGCTTTCGGCCCTCAATCCCTTTCCTAGACACTGATTTTGCAGGAGTCATATTCTAATATTTTTCCCCCTTAGGATAATCTCCTAATTGAGTCCGAGATGTCCCTAGGGCCAACGTCTACTCAATTTTAGTTAGGCTTGGGTTAGTGAGTGCTTGGAATCTGATTTTTGGGCTAAGGAAGGGTGATCAAATCCCCACCTTATCTTGTTATGGGTTAGTGCCTTAAAATAATTTTGTGCAAGTGTACAAGATATGTAAGATTCACTCAAAGCGATATAAACAACCAAGAAGTGAGTCCTATGCTAAATGCAATGCATACGTACCTTGCTCCAGCACTCTTCAACAGTAAAAAAATAAAGGAATTAAAAAGACACGTGCCTAAAATGCAAATGTCTAATCAATTTTTTATCTTTTCAGCAAATATTTTACTGTTGATTATTAGCATGCTTATGTTATGGCATATAAGAAAAATTAAAGTTGCAGCAAACTAGAATGTTTTTAAACTAAGCAGCCCTGCAAAAAGCTGTTAGTAGTCAACTCTTCCTTGCCGCGGATCCACGGCTTTTGCCATGGAAACGCGGCAATTCAGAGGGCTCTTGGTCTCTGCTTTCTAGAGCAGAGGCCCAAGGCCACTTGTATGTCACTGCAATATTAAGTTCCTGCTTTTATTGCCCTGTAACCGGCAACAGAGAAGAAACTTCGTTAGTTCTAAAAAATTTTCAAAAAAATTCAGATTTCAATAAAAAACATGTTACCCTCCCCGGCAACGGCGCCAAAATTTGATTGAAGCTAAACCTGCACACAAAATATGGAATTAGAGAACTTAAGAAAGGGGATGTGCAAGTGCTCAATTCTTCCGCTATAGCAAGTGGCTATGCGGGTCGTGATCCACAAGGAGGGTTTGCGATGGAAGCTTTACGGTTCTTTATTGAAATCGTTAAGAAAACAAAATGATAGTTCTTCTCTGTTTTTAAGTTAAGAAAATGGAAAAAAGAATTATGTTATGTTAGAAGAAAATGAAAGATGGAGAAGGTGGAAAAATCAGAAAACGGCGAAAGCGTCTATGTACAAATGATTTGAAAAAAAAGAATGAAAACGATTGGGAAGAAGTGGTGAAAGAAATTGTGTTGGCGATCTATACTATAGCGATAAAAGAAAAGAAAGAAAGTTAAGAATTACTTACCTAGTTTGTGATGACTTACTTGGAAACCTGTGCAAGTTCTACCTTTGCTTCGGAGGCGTTCAACGCATAGATCATAAGCTCGAGCTCAGTCCCCGTGCACATTATATCGTCAAGCCTAGCAAGAACGAAGTGATGCGGATCTTGGAAGAGGAGAACGTCTTCATGAACTATCGCTGGCTCTCACGTAGCTTAGTGTTGGAACCTGACAAGTTCAAGATATTGAAGCCTCTCCAATTACAAGATTTTGATGATGGACGAACACTACTACCACATGATGATTGCTCTACCTTAGATGAAGATTACTGAAGCTTATGGGTGTTTGTGGAAGTTGTTGTATAACGTAGAAAGATTTGTAATAGCCTTGATTACTTACACACAAAAATCTCTTCCCAAGTCGACTTACCCTATTGATATAGTCGACTACCCCAATGTAGTCGACTACCCCATGTAGTCGACTTGACATATAGCCCTAGTCGACTAGTCCACTTAGAACAAAATCTCCTAACTCTCTGTTTGGACTCTGTAAGCCAAATTAGTCGACTTGACTTTCTTACCTAGTCGACTAACAGATACTCTAGTCGACTAACCCTATTTCCAAGTCGACTAATTTTGACACAACAATTATCCAACTCTCTGTTTCTTTTCTGAAACAAAGTTAGTCGACTACCCTTTTTATCCAGTCGACTAATACAATGATAAGTCGACTACAAGTTAAGTTATAGTCGACTAATTTTAGTTATCCAGAAACTTTTGTTTCCAACAGACACTTCCCTAGTCGACTAACAATCTTACCTAGTCGACTAATAAGTGAACTTTTGCCTAGTCTAGTCGACTAATCCAGTATCCTAGTCGACTATAAGCAGTTTCTGACTGTTGGACAGTTTCTCTTATCTGATTCTTTTGGCAACGTTTTCAAATGTTCAAATTGTCTGAATTGATGTCATAACTTCCCTAACTGACTCTAGTCTACATCTATAAATAGAGAAGTTATTCCTAAGGCTTTTTACTAATTCTTTCAATCAGATTTTCAAAGCCAAAATTTCCAGAATCCTGAAAACTGAAATTTGCAACTTCTTTCTTCACCAAAAGCCATTTCCTCTTGTGAAGAATTCTGAAGTTAAACCTTCCTATACAGAACCTTGTCCACTACACATTCTGAATCAAGGCTATAGGAAGTTATTGTATTCATTTCAAAGAAAGTTGTACAAGGAGTCTTCTTGGGTGTAGAAGATTGTACAAGGCGTGTTCTCTTGGTGGAAGAGAAGTTGTGCACGTTGGCAAAGGGTGTTTGTCAAGTGGTGCACAAGGCACTTGTTGTAGGGTGTACACAAGGAAAGTAAAGGAAAATCTCAAGCGTTTGCTTGGGGACTGGATGTAGGTCACAAGGACCGAACCAGGATAACTCTCCGCTGTTTGCGTTTGTTTTTCTGTGCTTAATCTCTTGTGATTATTTAATTTCTGCAAGTGATTTGTTTAAAGTTTAAATAACACTATTCACCCCCCCCTCTAGTGTTGTTTTGCTTGTTATATAGATCCTACATTTGGTAACAGAGCAGGTGTCAAGGCAAACAACCATACAAGGATGGCAACGGAATTCCAATCATCCCAATTCAAAGAAGGGCATTCTACACAACGTCCACCGCTCTTTGACGGAACCAACTACAATTACTGGAAGTGTAGAATGAAGATCTACTTGCAGTCGCTCAACTACGATCTTTGGAACATCGTAGAAGCCGAGTACACCAAGCCTACAACCAACTATGGTGCTTGGAGTGAAGAACAAAAGAAGAATGCAAATCTGGATGCCAAGGCGATGAACGCTCTCTTTTGTGCCTTAACCAAAGAAGAATTCAATCGTGTGTCTACATCAACCTCTGCACATCAAATATGGCATACACTCGAGGTAACACACGAAGGTACTAACAAGGTTAAAGAATCTAAAATTTCAGTTCTTGTCCACAGATTTGAATTGTTCAAGATGAAGGAGAACGAAACCATACCCGAAATGGTTACAAGGTTCACCGACATCACCAACACTCTTGCATCCCTTGAAAGGACTACACTCAAGTTGAACGAGTCCGTAAGATCCTTCGAGCACTCACACCGGAATGGGAGAAGAAGACAACCGCCATTGAAGAGGCAAACGATCTCTCCACCATGACATTAGAAAACCTAGTCGGTAATCTAATGGCATATGAAGTGCAAATAGAAGAAGAAAGAAGGACGAACAACAACATCAATCCAAGAAGAAAGTTCTTGCCTTCCATGCATCTTCAGATACGGACAATTCGGATGAAGATGAAGAAGAAATGGCCATGCTTTCAAGGAAGTTCAAAAGGTTCTTAAAACAAGGTAAGTATAATAAGAATAAAGATACTAATGAAATTCCAACTTGTTTTAAGTGTAACAAACCAGGCCATATGAAGAAGGATTGTCCATTGATGAAATCAAAAGGACACTTCAAGACTTTCAACAAGTTCAACAAGTTCAACAAGAATAAGAAGGCCTTTCAAGCAACATGGGATGATAGCGACTCATCTTCCTCTGAGGACGAAGAAGAAGCAAAGGAAACCGCCAATATTTGCTTCATGGCCCAAGAAGATGAGGTACAAGATTATGATGCTTTATTAGAAGCCTTTAATGAACTTTATAGTAATTTCAAAACTGAAAAGATTAGAAATAAAGTTTTAATAAAGGAAAATGAAAAACTTGTTAATAATAATTCAATTCTTGTTTCTCAAACATCATCTTTTAGTTCTCAAAAAGAAGAATTTGAAAAAGTTATTGTATCTTTAAAAAGAGACAATGAAGTTTTCTTAAAAGAGAATGCTTTACTTAAAAAGGAAACTTTTTCTTTAAATTCTAGAATTAATGTTTTAGATAAAGATATGATAAGTTTCAAAATTAAGTATGAAGATCTTTTGAAAAATGTAAATAAATTAATAAAGGAAAAGAAAGTTTAAATATGTTATTATCTTCTCAAAAGATGTCTAACAACCATTTTGGTCTTGGTTTTTCAAAAGATAACATGTATAAGCCTACTCATGTTGGTATTGGTTTTTCAAAAACTAATTTTGTAAAATCTACACATGTTCATAATTCATACAATTCTTTTGTAAAAAGAAATGATATTTCAAAAAGAATTAGATGCAAATATATATGGGTTCCAAAGAATCTAAATAATATTGATAAGAATATTTATGTTGCATCTTTTATACATGATGTGTGTAATTCTAAAAATTATGTTTATACTAACAAGTGGAAACCAAATTCCAATTGGATTTGGGTTCCTAAAGGCTAACCTTTTTCGGACCCTATCATGATGGGTACCATATTTATTGTTTTATCTTATAGGTACCAAACAAAGAAAAGTGGATACTTGATAGTGGGTGTTCCAAACACATGACCGGACATATACAACTATTGTCTTCCGTACAAATCAAAAAAGGAGGTACAGTGATCTTTGGAGACAATAACAAAGGAAAAGTTATTGGAACCGGCATTGTTGGTAATCTTTCAAAACCTCTTATTGAAAATGTCCTTTTGGTAAGTGGTTTAAAACACAACCTATTAAGTATTAGTCAATTATGTGATAAGGGTTATAAAATTGTGTTTGAAAAAGATGTTTGTCTTATTTATGATGCTACTATGAAAGATATTTTGTTTAAAGGTTTTCGAAACAATAACATATATGAATTGTCAATAGCATGCATGTCTTCAAATGAAAATTTATGTCTAATTGCTTCAAATAATGATTATTTTTTATGGCATAAAAGATTTGGTCATTTGAATATGAAAACTATTTCTAAAATTTCAAAATTTAACTTAGTTAAAGGTCTTCCAAAAATTGCTTTCAAAAAGGACTATTTTTGTGATTCTTGTCAATTAGGAAAACAAGTTAAATCTTCTTTTAAATCAAAAGATTTGGTTTCTACAAAAAGACCTTTAGAATTATTGCATTTGGATTTATTTGGTCCTACTCGTGTTTCTTCATTAAACAAGAGTAGATATGTTTTTGTCATTGTTGATGATTATTCACGTTTTCATGGGTGATTTTTCTGAAAAATAAAAATGACACTTTTGATGAATTTGTAAGTTTTTGTAAAAGAATTCAAAATCAAAAGTCTCTAAACATAGTCACTATTCGTAGTGATCATGGAGGAGAATTTGAGAATGAATCTTTTTCAAATTTCTGTAATAAGTATGGTATTACACATAATTTTGCATTTCCTAGAGCATCTCCTCAAAATGGTGTTGTAGAGAGAAAGAATAGGACTTTGCAAGAATGTGCTAGAACTATGCTTATGGATAGTAACTTACCAAAATACTTTTGGGCTGAAGCCACTGCTACTGCTTGTTATGTTTTAAATCGAGTACTTATTCGACCATTTTTAAATAAAACCTCTTATGAATTGTTTCATGATCGGATTCCAAAAGTTTCATATTTTAAGATTTTTGGTTGTAAATGCTTTATTTTAAAT
Source organism: Agave tequilana (assembly GCA_038442645.1). Classification (NCBI taxonomy): domain Eukaryota; kingdom Viridiplantae; phylum Streptophyta; class Magnoliopsida; order Asparagales; family Asparagaceae; genus Agave; species Agave tequilana. The sequence continues at coordinate 23,710 of JAVJIF010003052.1, forward strand.
ACAAAAGATGCTTTAGATAAATTTGATGCTAGATCCAATGAAGGTATTTTTGTTGGCTATTCTACTCATAGTAAAGCATATAGAATTTTAATAAAAAATCATTTACTATTGAAGAATCTTTACATGTTAAATTTGATGAATCCTTGACTAAACTTGTTTCTAATGATTCTCCACATGATGATGATCATATTATAGTTTCTCCTAATGAAAATATTGTTATATCTTCTGTTGATACTAACTTGTCTAAGGATGAAGAGATTCCTACCGAGTTACCGAAAGCCTATGTTGAAGTAAGGAATCATCCACAAGATTTGGTAATTGGAGATATAAATCAAGGCGTTCAAACGAGATCCAAGTTGAACTACATGACACAAATTGCCTTCATTTCACTCATTGAACCGAAGAATATCAACGAAGCATGTGCGGATGATTATTGGACAATTGCCATGCAGGAAGAGTTGAACCAATTTGTAAGAAATGATGTGTGGGATCTTGTGCAACGTCCTACTGATCATCCCGTCATCGGTACAAGATGGGTCTTCAAGAACAAACTCAATGAATCCGGTGAAGTCATTAAGAACAAGGCAAGGTTAGTAGCACAAGGGTACAATCAAGAAGAAGGTATTGATTTCGATGAAACTTATGCTCCAGTTGCAAGACTTGAATCAATTCGTATATTACTTGCTTTTTCATGTTTTATGAATTTCAAATTATATCAAATGGATGTTAAAAGTGCCTTTTAAATGGAATAATTAAAGAAACTGTTTATGTTGAACAACCACCAGGTTTTGAACATGAAAAATTTCCAAACCATGTTTTCAAACTTAAAAAAGCTTTATATGGTTTAAAGCAAGCACCTCGTGCTTGGTATGATAGATTAAAGAGTTTTCTTTTAAATTCTGATTTTAAAATGGGAAGTGCAGATACAACTCTTTTTATCAAACATGTTCATAAAGATATCTTAATAATTCAGATTTATATTGATGATATATTATTTGGTTCTACTAATGATGATCTTTGTCAAGAATTTTCTAAGACTATGCAGAATGAATTTGAGATGAGCCACATGGGCGAACTCACTTACTTCCTCGGTCTTCAAATCAAACAAATGAAGGATGGAATCTTCATCTCCCAATGCAAATACGCTAAGGAACTTCTAAAGCGATTTGGTATGAAAAATTCTGGTCACAAGAATACTCCCATGAGTACAACTACCTTTTTGGACAAAGATGAAAGTGGTAAGAATGTCGATCAAAAACTCTATAGAGGTATGATTGGCTCTCTACTTTATATTACTTCTAGTAGACCTGATATAATGTTTAGCGTATGCTTATGTGCTAGATATCAGTCAAATCCTAAGGAATCACATATTAAAGCCGTGAAAAGGATCTTTAGATATTTAAATAACACAGTCAACTATGGTTTATTTTATCCAAAGTCATGCACATTTGATTTATTATCTTATAGTGATGCTGATTTTGCTGGTTGTAAATCTGACCGGAAGAGTACTAGTGGTACTTGTCACTTTTTGGGACATTCACTAGTATCTTGGTTCAGTAAAAAGCAAAATTTCGTATCCTTATCAACAACAGAGGCAGAATATATTGCTGCTAGTGTTGCATGTGCCCAAATTATATGGATGAAACAAACCTTACTTGATTATGGCATGACTCTCACAAATTCACCTATTATGTGTGATAATACAAGTGCTATTAATCTATCTAAAAATCCAGTTCACCATTCACGTACCAAACATATTGATATTAGACATCATTTTTTACGTGATCATGCTTTAAAAGGTGATATTTCTTTAAATTTCATATCAACTGATAATCAAGTTGCTGATATATTAACTAAACCACTGAAAGAAGATATCTTTATAAAATTTAGAAGAGATCTTGGTATTTGTAATTTTTCAGATTTTTAAACAATTTCTTAGATTTTTTTCAAAGGCAGTATTTTTATGCAAGTTAGTCGACTTATAACTCTTATTAGTCGACTTATAAAAGTCTTAGTCGACTTGAAAAATTTCCTAGTCGACTCCTGTAAGAAACAGAAACTTCAATTTCTGATTTGTCCAGAATTAGTCGACTATAGAAAATTTTCAGTCGACTAGTCCTATTATTAGTCGACTAGTCTTGTCCTGTAAGTCGACTAATACTGTGAATTTCTGTTTTTCTGTTTCGGATTTCTGATTCAAACCCGACCCAATAACTTAAGTTAAGGATCCAATATCCATTATTTTTTAATCCTATCCATTGATTTATATCCAGGATACATCTTAACCATTCATTTCTTTCCTTATCTCACCAAACCCTAGAAATTTTCCATCATTCTCTCCTTCCAGCCGAGCTTCAGTCGACCAAGGAGAAAACCTAGGGCACCCGGGTTCTGCGACTTCTTCCAGCGAATTTCTTCCAAATTCCTCCACTGTTCTTCATTTCAGGGTATAAAACTTTTCAATTTCAGTTCATTACTTCATTATCTGCTGTCTCTTTGAGTTAATTTCGTTTTCATCATGTCTCGTTCCAAGAAAACAAATTCACTCCTGGTTCATCCTCTTCAACCACTGTTGATTTTAGGACTTTTCTGAAAAATCCACATCTAGAGGCTGATTATCTTCGTCTGTCTCAATTAGATATCATACCAGGAAGGTTCATCAAATATGATGATTTTTATGATTATGATATCATGGCTTATCTTAGAAATTGTGGTTTATATAACATGTTCTCCTCTGAAGTTAAGGATGCTTATTATCCTTTTCTAATCTATCTATTCTACAACAACATAGCTTTTGAAGATAATGAAAATAATACCTATCTTGAATCCTATGTTAAAGGTGTTCATATTAAGCTCTCTATCAAGAATATTGGCCGTATCTTATCTATTCCATATTCTGGCCTTACTCTTGATGAGATTGTGATGGATGATGAAGATGTTTTAGGACAAATCTTTCTACCCGGTCAACATCTACCTATGTCCAACAATAAGCTTAAGCCAATTCCCCGTCTAATTGGTAGAATCCTTTCCTATAACATCTGCCCTAAGACTGGTAGTTATAATTACTACTCTAGGGAATTATCGTCCTGTGTCTATGCTATTATGGCTGGACATGACGTTAATTGGGCTAAAATCATTTTTGACACCATGGTCAAGTTTCATTCCTCCTTCCTACCATTTGGCGCCTTTCTAACTTCAATCTTTCGTAAGTATCATGTTGATCTTCATTCTGAAAATTCTGTTGTCAAGATTTTGAGTTCTTTGATCGTGCTGCCATTAATAGGATGAAGTTACCTGAGTTTCCCTCTCATGAACCCCAACAACCAACTTCTAATCCACCAAGTCCTCCACATGGTCCATCTACATCTTCACAACCCGATCCTCCTCCAACTCAACCAAATCCATATGCCGATGCTTTCTATAATTCCATGTCCGCCCAGATAGCATCCCTTCAATCTTAACAACAAGCTTTATTGGATTCTCAATCTCAGATTATTGAGACTCAATCCTTGATGATGACTCGGCTGAATTCCATTGAATCTACTCAATCAGCCATTATAAGTCTTCTCAAGATCAGTTATCCGCCACCTCCTCCTCCCGGATCCGAGGATTGAAGCTATTTGCGTTGGAGTTTCGTTTTGTTTTGCTTTTGCACCACTTATGTATTTTTTGTTTTGTTTCAAGACTCTGTCTCTTCTCTTTTTGTTAATGACAAAGGGGGAGAAATGTTAAATGTTAAGGTGTTTGTCACTTTGTGTTATGTTTGTAACTCTGTTATGTAACAACTCTGTTATGTGTTTATGTCAGAATTTTATGTTGTGATATATGTATCTGTGTATCTGTGTTTTGTATCTATGTGTTTCTGTGTATCTATATGTGTATCTATGTTTGTGTAACTTTGTGACAAAATCAAAGATTTTTGACATATATATGTTATGGATACTAACATATAACCATGCAGGTGCAACCTAACTTTTTCTGCAGAGACAAAATATTTTTTATAACTTAATTACTGCAGGGGAGTTTTGTTGCAGGGGGAGCCATCATAGACATATGTTGTCATCATCAAAAAGGGGAGAATGTTGGAACCTGACAAGTTCAAGATATTGAAGCCTCTCCAATTACAAGATTTTGATGATGGACGAACACTACTACCACATGATGATTGCTCTACCTTAGATGAAGATTACTGAAGCTTATGGGTGTTTGTGGAAGTTGTTGTGTAACGTAGAAAGATTTGTAATAGCCTTGATTACTTACACACAAAAATCTCTTCCCAAGTCGACTTACCCTATTGATATAGTCGACTACCCCAATATAGTCGACTTGACATATAGCCCTAGTCGACTAGTCCACTTAGAACAAAATCTCCTAACTCTCTGTTTGGACTCTGTAAGCCAAATTAGTCGACTTGACTTTCTTACCTAGTCGACTAACAGATACTCTAGTCGACTAACCCTATTTCCAAGTCGACTAATCTTTGACACAACAATTATCCAACTCTCTGTTTCTTTTCTGAAACAAAGTTAGTCGACTACCCTTTTTATCCAGTCGACTAATACAATGATAAGTCGACTACAAGTTAAGTTATAGTCGACTAATTTTAGTTATCCAGAAACTTTTGTTTCCAACAGACACTTCCCTAGTCGACTAACAATCTTACCTAGTCGACTAATAAGTGAACTTTTGCCTAGTCTAGTCGACTAATCCAGTATCCTAGTCGACTATAAGCAGTTTCTGACTGTTGGACAGTTTCTCTTATCTGATTCTTTTGGCAACGTTTTCAAATGTTCAAATTGTCTGAATTGATGTCATAACTTCCCTAACTGACTCTAGTCTACATCTATAAATAGAGAAGTTATTCCTAAGGCTTTTTACTAATTCTTTCAATCAGATTTCCAAAGCCAAAATTTCCAGAATCCTGAAAACTGAAATTTGCAACTTCTTTCTTCACCAAAAGCCATTTCCTCTTGTGAAGAATTCTGAAGTTAAACCTTCCTATACAGAACCTTGTCCACTACACATTCTGAATCAAGGCTATAGGAAGTTATTGTATTCATTTCAAAGAAAGTTATTGTATTCATTTCAAAGAAAGTTGTACAAGGAGTCTTCTTGGGTGTAGAAGATTGTACAAGGCGTGTTCTCTTGGTGGAAGAGAAGTTGTGCACGTTGGCAAAGGGTGTTTGTCAAGTGGTGCACAAGGCACTTGTTGTAGGGTGTACACAAGGAAAGTAAAGGAAAATCTCAAGCGTTTGTTTGGGGACTGGATGTAGGTCACAAGGACCGAACCAGGATAACTCTCCGCTGTTTGCGTTTGTTTTTCTGTGCTTAATCTCTTGTGATTATTTAATTTCTGCAAGTGATTTGTTTAAAGTTTAAATAACACTATTCACCCCCCTCTAGTGTTGTTTTGCTTGTTATATAGATCCTACACTTAGTTATACTCGCTTTGGATTTCACTTGTAAACTCAACAAACACAACCAAGGTAAAGTAGAAAGAGGAAGAGGAAAGCAAAACAAAAGAAAAGGAAAGTAAAGAAACGAACATAAATAAAAGTTTACCTTTATTGCTTGAGACAATGAAAGAAAGGAGGAGGGTACATCGGTGTCACTCTCAACATATGCCTCTCTTTACTTACATGAATCTTCTTCTACCCTAAGTTTACATACAAGTTACATAAACAGAAAAGAAAAACCTAAACTACAAAGAATTAAAACTAGGCTAAATCCTAATCTGCATTGGCGTCCCATTTTCAGCGCAGATAATGGCCTTTTATAGGCATAAACCCAACAACCAGAATCCCGGGGAGGTCGGGGGAGTTCACGCTCCCCCTAACTCCCCAAGATTGCCGCGGAAACGCGGCCCAAGCGGCGTTTCCGCGGCCAGGGTATGGCCAGATGGCCACACCCTGTTGGTGGGTCTCTCCATGGGTTTCTTCTGGCGTTATCCTTTGTTGGTTTTGTCATTTGAGCTCCGGATTCTGACGAAATGGCCTTGGATTCTTGGCTTTAACCGATCGATTCTGAGAGGATTCTTCTCAACCGGTTTCAACCTCTTGATTTTGCCCTGATTTTATGTGTACGAATTAACTCTGATTTAATTTAGAATTCTGGTGGGCTTTTGGGCTCATTTCTCTTCATCTCCTTAAGGATTGGGCCTGCAAATAAATTAAACAAATAATTAGGACAATGCAGGCTTTTATTCTAAAATAAGTATGAAAATGTGACATTAAATATGTAACATTAGCAACCAATCATGAACCGAGAAAAATCATCAACTAAAACAAATGCATATCTACTACCATTTAAGCTTTTAGTTTTAGTTGGTCCAAAAAGATCCATATGAATTAATTCTAATGGCCTAGTTGACATGATATCCTTGATTGGTTTGAAAGAAGACTTGGTTTGTTTTTCAAGTTGGCACGCACCACAAATGCGGTTTTTTCAAACTTCAAGTAAGGAATACCCTTCACCAATTTCTTAGAATTAATCCTAACAAGATGATCAAAAGATGCATGTCCTAATCTTCTATGCCAAAGCCAAGAAGTCTCATCAAAAGCATTCAAGCATTTAGTAGAACAATCAAATTAAGCATGTCAATGATATAGACATTATTATCACGAAATCCGGTGAGAATACAATCATTAGTTTTACAATCAAAGATTTTGCAAGAAGAATCATCAAAAACAACTTTAAGACCACGATCACAAAGTTGACTTATACTAAGCAAGTTATGTTTAAGTCCATCAACAAGAACAACATTTTCTATAATAGGAGATGCACCAATTTGAATGTTACCTATACCGATGATTGTGCCCTTGGAATCATCTCCGAAGGTGACGGTGCCACCTTTAACGTACCTTGATAGGGTTGTAAAGTTGTTAATATCCCATGTCATATATCTTAAACAACCACTATCATGGTACCACCGCTCCTTACGTCTTGGAGCCTTGGTGTGTACCTACATCAAATAATTTAGGACTTGATTTTGGTACCCATATTTTCTTGGGTCCTAAAGTGTTAGTGTCATGAACCCACACAAGATTATTAGATCTATTTATTTGATCATAGCAAATTTTAGCTAAGTGGCCATTTCGACCACAATAAGTACATCTATAAACTCTTCCATATTTAAATGCATAATGAGTGTGTGGCTTACTAGCATGTGACTTGTGTGCATGAGTAGTTTTAACATGTGAAGTGTTGACATGGTGAGCATTTTTAGCATGGGTTGTTTTATCATTCTTAACATGTGGAGTGTGCTTCTTTGAAAACATTTCCTCTAATTTCTTAGTATTAAAAGCACAATCTTTTAAAACATTTTCAAAATCAATAATTCTAGTTTTTAATAAAGAAAATTCATTTCATCAACTTTTAGAAATTTAGCTTTACAAGCAACTTTATAAGCATCAAATTCTCTTTTAGTTGAAATAAAGTTAGAAGAAATTTCATCCTTTTCTTTTGAAACAATTACTAGTTGATTCTTAAGCAATTCAATTTCCTTTTTCAATTTTGAGCATTCTACCTTTTTATCATCAAAGCTTTCAGAAAGTTCAACAAAGACATGTACTAACATTTCTCTACTTATTTCATTATCTTCATCAAGAGGTTGAGAGGTTACCTTGGGTGTGTTTGCCATGAAACACATATTTGCCGTGTCGACCTCATCTTCGGATTCACTTTCCGAATCCCAAGTGGCTTTGTAAGCTTTTTTTTCAACCGGCCTCTTTTGCTTCAAGGAGGAAGTCACCTTTTTCTTGAAATCCGGACAATCGGCCATGATGTGTCCGGGTTTCGGCAATTGTAGCATATGATTCTTCTCTCCTCCTTTCTTTCCAATTTTCTTCTATAGTTGAGTTTATTTTTGCTGTACATCCTCTTCACATTTCTTACTAGGAGAGATAGCTCCTCATCATTTTCTTCATCTTCTTCATCGTCGTCAATAGTGGAGGAAGACTTGAAAGTTATGGACTTCTTCTTTTGAGGTACTGCTTCTTCTCTTGCTTTCTTTTCCATCTCATGAATCTTAAGGTTTCTAATAAGACTTATGAGATCCATCTCATCTTTATCATTTAACTCTTTTAAGGTGGTAAGCTTGATCTCCCATGATGAAGTAAGAGCGCGAATCACTTTGCGCACCTTTTGGTCATTACTTATATCATCACCTAGAGAAGAAAGGGCATTGGTAATCTTAGTAAACTTGGTAATCATAGAATCAATAGACTCATCTTCATGTATTTTAAAACTTTCATATTGGGACCTCAAGAGATCTATTTTAGCTCTCTTTACTTGTGATGTCCCCTCGTGTGTGACCAATAAGTGTTGCCAAATCTCATAGGCGGATTGGCAATGTATAACCCGTGTAAGATCATCCTCATTCAAGGTGGTGAAAAGGGAATTTTGAGCCTTAGAATTAGCCTCATATTCTTTGTAGGTAAAGTCGGACCAAGTGCTCTCCTCACTATCGGGTCTACTATAGGGTTTGGTCAAGGATTTAGCAACTAAACTACCTAGGGATTGTAAAAAGATAGTCATCCTAACCTTCCAAATGGGGAAATTGAGTCCATCAAATTTAGGAGGGGTCTTAATGTTGTGGGCCATTTTTACTAGTGTATGAATGAAAGAATGCAAATAGTAATTGGCAAATTTTAGGATCTCTCTAAGGATGTGAAGCCAAAAACTAGAGTCCTAACTTTGATACCAATTGAAATCACCTAGAGGGGGTTGAATAGGTGATAATGCTAATCAATGCACAATTGAAAATGTTATGATGCAACGATCACCCAAAACAAGACTAGAAGCCGAATACCCCGTGAAGGGCTCTGAACTCCTTCCTCGTGATTCCTCTTGATAAGAGTTTGAGGTGCGTATTGCAATCTTGTTGTATGAGTATTTGATCGACAATATGAATATGAAATAAGTGTATATAGCAATGAATATGTAGAGCAAGTAAATGAAGCAGTGAATATAAAGCAAGGATTAAAGCAAGTAAACCAAACGCAAACACCGAGAATTTTTCCGAGGTTCGAGCACCCAGCTCTATGTCCCCGCCTTCACCCAGAAGGATTTCTAACCACTATAATTTCACAAAGAGTTACAATCACACCGGAGTACCCAACTCCACAATCTCAAGTACAAGTATTCTCTTGATGATCAAAAGACCACAAACTCTCTTTTGAAAAATCCTTTTCCCTTACAAAAGCCTTATAGAACAATGAGTAGGATTGAAGCTCTAGTATTGTAAGTGGAAAAAGAAAATGAATTTTGAGAGAGCTTTGAAACAAAAACTTCAGAAATGAGAGAGATTTTTCAGCACAAAAACCAAGAACAAAACTCTTTTGAAAGCCTTTAAACTTTGAATATTTTTTGTAAATGATTGTTGTCAATCCCACAACCTTAATCACCCCTATTTATAGGATAGAGCTAGGGATTAAAGGGTAAACTAATACAATAGGTAATTAGGAAGTATTTGACCCAAAAACCTGCCCCTAAACTCGTTTAGAGACAAAAAGGACGATTTAAAACGTGTTTTAAAAAGTAGCCGTTAAGGCTGAAACACAGCCTCGGTCGACCAGCCGGTCGACCGGGTTTTCAAAAAATAGAGCCGTTGCATGCCCACGGTCGACCGCCCGATCGACCGCAACAAACAGAGAGTCACTGACTTTCAGTCGGCCGAAGGTCGGTCGACCGAAAATAGGTATCAGTTGACCGCCCGGTCGACCGGGAAACATGCACACATGCACGCACCCAACGGTCAGAATCCCGGTCGACCGGTCGGTTGACCGATCTGACCTGACATAGAGTCGGTCGACCGCCTCAGGTCAAAAACTAAAATTTGAAAAGGATTTTGAGGAGATTTTGATGGTTTACAAAATAGTTTCGATCAGAACTATGTATAATGCATAAAATTGAGTTTATAAGTGATAGACTATATTTAAAAATATTTTGTATATATATATATATAGGAGAAATTTTTAGAAAAGACATGTGCGCAAAAACTTATGTGTAGGAATATTGAGCTTCAAACCTATTCACTATTCTTTAACAAAACTATAAAACTAAAAACAAATCTAATGAAGTCTCTGAGCCATAATGAAGTCTTGAGCCATGCAATGTCATGCTAGAGCCTTCTCTTTTATGGACATTTCCTCTTGTGCCATTTGCCTTATTTGCTCCATGAACCTAGAAAACCTTGCAATAGCTAAGCAATGCCTTCATAAAAGGTACTAACCTGAAACTCATCTTAAACAAACTTATTAGTACCATATAGCTTCTATGTGTTTTGTTATCATCAAAACTTTAAACAAATGGAGAGTGTAACCTTTTGGGCCAACAGGATCTATCACCAGGTCAGCTGATTTTGTATGATTGTAGACTTTCACCTGATTGTCCACCTCTTTCCCCGACCGTAATATGTGGACCGCATTCAGTTGAGCTGAATTTGAAGCGTTATTGTTAGCTCTGGTAACCTTGGGATTAATCTCAGGTTGGCTGGGGAAAAATCCCTTTTTCTCTTTCACTCAGTTGAGAAGACATCTTACTCATTTACTGTGTGAGTTGTTGTATGGCTTGTTGATTGGACTGCAACAACTGGTTTGTCGATTGCATAAATGAGTTAAAGTTCTTCTCCATAGTGTTCAACTTTTGATCGCTCCCAAATCTGGGTGGTGGCATTGATGGATTTGCATATGTTGGAGTGGATTATGGTGTCACGAAGGCCGGTTGTTGTTGTTGTTACTGGAATGTGTTTGGCCTCGCATACTATGAACCACTTGGTTGGGAGGTGCTTGTTGCCCCTCCTTGATATCCTCCTCCTTGATTCCATGAAAGGTTAGGGTGATTCTTCCACCCTGGATTGTATGTCGGTGCATATGGATCATTCTTTTGTCGCTGATAGGTGGCGTTTAACTGGTGTCCTTGACTGTTCATCAGTGGGTTTGTCAGGAACGGGTAATCTTCCATGACATGAGTTGGAGATTGACAGTTAAAGAAACTTGGTATAGAGGTCTGATTTACCTAATCGAACTGCTGAGGAGTCCCCTTGCTTTCCAACACTTTAATCCTTCTCATTAGTGCTGCCATCTTTGCTTTGGTTGCAATGGAGTTCTCGATCGAATGTATGCCACTCCTCGATGTGGTGGTTGAGTTTGTGGTTGGTGGCTTTTCATTAAACCCTTCCGACTGTATGGTTTTCTCTGCCATCTCTTTGAGGAATATCCATGCAGCATCATCTGTCATCCTCATGAAGTCACCATGGCTCATGGATTCAAGAAGGGTTTTCAAATTATAATCGACACCCTCATATATTATTTGACAGAGACGCCACTTTTCTATGGCATGGTGGGGACATTGAGCTAGAAGGTCCTTAAACCTTTCTAAGTATCTCCAAAATGGTTCTTTGTCTCGTTGTCTGAATTGGTTAATCTCAGATCGGATCCTTCAGTCTTGTGTATTGGGAAAAACCTTTTCCAGAAAGCCTGCAACAAACTTTGCCCATGTAATAATTGAGTTTGTTGTGAGGCTGTATAGGCACTTTTTAGCATTGTCCCTTAGTGAGAAAGGGATGAAGCTTAGTTTAACTCTATCTTCACTTAGCTACCTGATTCTCATCATTACGCTCACCTCCTTGAACTCATTGATGAACATATAAGTATCTTCAGATTTCAGCCCGGAGAATTTGGGAAGCATAGTGATGTATTGTGGCTTCAGCTCATAATTGTTCTCGGTGGCTTCCGGCAATCTGATGCACGACGGGTGTGATGATCAAGGAGGGTAACATCGGTTTATGAGGACCCATAGGTTGAACAGGGTCGGTCATCTTAATCTCATTTGATTCCTATGCTGACTAGACGTCCTGTTGAATCGCGTTCCTAAGCTGACATATATCAGCGTAGGTTTTGAATTAGAAGTGTGATGTTTGGATTGCACTAATTATATATATATATATTATTTTTAATTATAATTTTTTAAAATATTTTTTTTATTTTTTAATTTTTTCTGTAAACATTCTAAGACTAAAGAGGACACCGTTCCCCGGCAACGGCGCCAAAAACTTGATGGGGAGATTCTGTCTCCTCGTTTTAAAATACCGCAAGTTTACGGTAGGTTGTTGTAGCACTTGAGGGTCGATCCACAGGGAAGGTGTTTCTTGTGATCCTAACACGATTTAGGCGAATTGGTTGGGAACAGTAAGAAGTTGGTGTGAACTAAGTTATCAAAGAGAAGGGTCATGCACCTAGGGTAGAATCCACTAAGCTATTATTCATGTGGTGATATTTATCTCTCAACTTAATGATTACACAATAATATAATAACTTCTTATCTCAATGATATAAAATCCTAGATCTTTAGTCCTAAGCACAAGATAATAAATTTAATCGAATATTCCATCAAAGTAACTGAAATAAAATAAATCGACAAATAAGAAAAACTCTAAGCGTGGAGTATCGATTAGTTAAACATATCTTGTCAAAATTTTAAATATCTAGCAATTTAATTTAATTGATTAAAAATCATTTAATGTGTTTTCATATTTTATATAAGAGATTTAATATTCCACCACAATCTCATAGCCTAAGTTCATCACCCTAGGCACATAAAATTTGTTTAGTTACACATCGTATAATAGATAACACAATAATCTAACAAAGAAAATATTATAAAGTCTGCTCATAATTATTTGTAGCAAATAAATAACAAAAACAATTATGCCAAACTAACCAATTATGGAGAATAATTAACTAACTAAAATACTTAACCCAACTGATAAAGACCAAAGCAAGAGTTACCTGTTCTCCACGCTGCTACAGTACCTGCAATTCCCCACCTCTGTCGGCTGCCCCACTTCCTTGATCCCGTGTGAAACCCAATCTGCCTTGGGCCCCGCACACTCTGCCTTGGGCTCCGCGCACTATGTGCAGGCACCTTGGTGGGGCGCCTCGGGGGAGCGCCTTAGTACAGGCGCTCTAATCGGCGCCTCTATCAAGGCGCCTGATAGGGGCTGACGGGGGCGCCTTGATGGGGCGCCTCTGTTGGGCCCCTCTCTTTCTTCTTTTTTTTTTTAAGGAGCGTCTGATAGGCGCCTGTGCTGCAGAGAGAGAGACAGGAAAAGAGAGAGTTTGAGGAATCAATCAGTCACAAGATGAAAAACAATAATGATACATGAACGAAAATTTTTGCAGAGAGAAGAAAGAGAGGCGGCCTAAAAATTAAAATCTGAAAACCTAGGTCACAGGAAAAGAAAAAAATTGCCTCCCCCAAAATCCTAGCCTTACATGGACTTAGGGTTTTGGTTATTTTACATAAAAGTCCACAAAAATTATTTAATTATACAGAAAAGCCATCAATTCAAATTGCACTAAAGACTCTGAACTTTACAAAATTGCATTTTTACCCCCAACTGGCTTCAAACTTCTCCGAATTGAGTGCAAATTTATCTGCTGTCTGTTTTGAGCATGGTAGAGCAGCACCACCAAGCATCTCATCTCACCTTCAATCTCCTGTTGCACATTTTACGGTCTCTAGAGTACGCTTTTGTGGTCCAGTTTCTTTTTGATAGCTCACTCTGCAAAACACCACTAAAAATATCCGAGTAGCATTATTTATAAACAAATGATAAATAAATATGACATAAAAATGTGAAAAAATCGTGCTGATCAATTATATAATAAATATGAGAATGTGACAATAAATATGCAGTATCAGCGACCGATCACACCCTCATACCTATCTTTTGCTCGTCCTCGAGCAAAACAACAAAACTAAACAAAAAATTATTAGACCACTTTCGCAGGTCGCGCGTGCAATAAGCCGTTAAACCTCTAGGTTCTCCCTAGAGGACGAGTTTTTTCTCGTGAGGGTTTTCAGTGATTACACACACAAAATCCATAAATAAAGAGAAACAAAGAGTTAGTATTTTCGAAAAACATTTTGAGAGAGAAAAATATTTAAAGTATTATTGTAAGAGTTCAAGTAATCTATAAGTTATAAGAAAATTGAATTTTTCATTCCTAAACTTAGTCTCTATTCAAACATTTGTTATTAATCAAAGTAAGAAGTCAAATTGTACTTCTCATCTACTCTATTACTTTACCCTAAGTCATATGCACCTTTATGACCGTGAAATTTTGACTAAGAGTTCTTTAACTCTAACTCGTATGCCTTATTTATTTATTTATTTATTTTGGTGGTATTATTCCTTAGTTTATTAGGCTTTCTAATCTGTCCATGTAACGAGCCTTTAATCGGTGACTCCCAAACCGAATGGTCTTAGGGCACCGGGTGAGAAAACACCCCAAGGATTTAAGAACTCGAGCAAATAAGGCCACAAAACTAAGAATTTTATTATATGAACTGCTTATAGGCGTGAATACTTTGTGCTTTATGATGCACAAATACCCAGCTTAATCAGAGGATTTATATATATATATTTTCTTTTTTTCTTTTTTTTTTTTAATAAGGCATAAGAATCTTTGTTTTTGAACTCTAACTGTGTAAGTGTATAAAGCATGCATATATCAATGTAAAAATTAAAATACTTTTCCAAATTTTCTTCCTAACCTTGGAAATTAAAAAAATAATCTTATTTTGACAAAGTATAAGAAATCCTAATTATGATTCTCCTATTCCTTAAAATTGAATTAATTTCTTACAAAGAATATGTCAAAATATTGTTTCTATTTTCAAAAAGTTTTTTAAAAGTAAAGAAAATGTTAATAATTTTTTAAATAATAAAAGAAAAACCTAAGTTATATTAGAACCTTCCCCCACACCTATCTCATGTATTATCCTCAATGTATGAATTAATCCATAGATGCATGAAAAAGAAGAAAGGGAAGAAAAATATTACCTTATGGTGGTGGTTTGGTGGTTTCGGTGATGGTCTGATTAGGTCAAGCGTTGCTACCCAATCAAGATAATATGATGGTTAATGGAATCCACCTTTATTGACCTCTTTTCTATTTACATATTTACAGTCCCCAATATGGATCATGAAAGATCCTTTCATGAAACTTATTCCTTTTACATGATCAGTCTTGAAAAATCATCATGGAGTCATCATGGTCTATACCTATGTTTAATAAAAGAATGTGATTTGGTGGAATGGTTGACTTAGGTTCAAGAATGAAAGGTTTAAGAACTAATACTAACTCGGAAAAATCAACTTTGGGTTCGAGAGTTAGTTTTGGTTGAAGAGTTGAGTCTAAGTCCAAAAATTAAAATTCACATTCTTTTTCCATCAATGGAATGTGACTATCCAAAATTAGTGATTCCATTTCTAAATCTATGGGTACAGGAATAAATGTTGGCTGAGAAAATTGGTCTATATTGGGAAGAATACCAGAGTCAACATAGATTCGAAGATGGAAACTGAATCATAAAGTTGGGGATCGGGTTCACATTCATAATCAAGTTCAACTCATTAAAATGAAAACTTGTCAATTCGTCAATAGGTTGATATTGGTCAAGCTCAAAATTTGTGGTAAAATTGAATCTTGGTCAAATTCTTCAAGATACCATGATTCTTAGTTTTCATCAATATGGCTAGAAGTGTCGAGAATAGTCAAATATTGGGTAGGGAGAGTTTCCTTATTCCTACGCATGTTTTCCAATCTACTAAGTCATGCTTCTATCATATCGAGTGGATCATTTTGGGATCGAATCATGAATTCCATACTCTTTTCTAAGTCAGCATATTCTTCTTGAAAAAAAGAGTAAGTATCTGTGACTTAAAAATTTTGACAGGATTTTGAGTCATCTAAAATTTAAATTCGTCGCTCAAGCTCGTTTAAGGCTTTCATCCTCTCTTCCCAGTCAATTGATTCTTCTAATAGTTGTTCGGGAGAAGAAGTGTATAAAGCTAGATGTTGGTAGGGTGGTTGACAATATGACTTGAGGGAGTTGTATCCCATTGACTCTGTGAAGAGTAGTGATAATTATTCTAGTCTTGTTCATAGTATTGGGACTGGGACATGTATTGATTCGGATAAAACCAATTCGACACACTAGGTTGGTTAAAGTTATGATATACCGGGTTGGTAACATATAAAAAAGAGGTCAGAGTGTAACATGAATTACCATTAAAGTGAGAAAAATTGTTGTTATAAGCCATATCACACAAGAAATGTCAAAATCAAACAAAGAAAACAAACAAATAAACAAACAAAAAGAAAAAAAAATCTAACCTAAGTTAGGATAAACCTTAAACCTAGACGACTGCTAACTGGTTAGACTATCCACGGGGGGTATATTGTTGAATCTGACCACAAGTTAATCAGCTAGGTAGGGGTAAGATTAGTGGGAGGTATCTATGCCTAAACAACCGGCCTAATTATGCCAAACCACCAATCTTCAGTTTCACCCCTCAATCCCCAGCCTTAGACACCGATTTGGTAAGAGTCAAATTCAAATCAACTTCTCCCTTAGGTCAGTCTCTTATATGAGTCTGAGATGTTCCTAGGGCCAACGTCTACTCAGTTTTGTTAGGCTTGGGTTAGTGAGTGAGGAGATTGTTTGTGGGCTAAGAGAGGGTAATGACTTCCCCACCTTATCTTATTTGTAGGACAAACTCTTAAATCAATTTAGTGTAATGTGTACATGAAAAGCAACACTTAAGCAATGTAAACAATTCAAAAGTGTTCCTATACTACATGTTATGCACACGTACGTTTGCTTCAGCACTCTTCAACAGTAATATAAAATGTAAACGATATAGACATGTGCCTAAATATAAAGTCTAAACCATTTTTAGAATTTAACAAACATCAATTTACTATTGAGATTAGAAAGTATGTACAATGAGTTAATCAAGAAAATAAATAGTTACAGAAATTTAGCTTTGCAATTCAGCCGACCTGTAAAAATACAGGTTAGTAGTTCACTCAGATTTGCCACTGGAATGTAGCAAATTTGAGGGCTTCCGGGCTCTGCTTTCTTGAGCAGAGTCCAAAGCCACTTATATGTTCACCGCAGCAAAAAAATTTCTTGTTATCTATCACTGCACATCAAGAACAAAAAAGAGAGTTAACAAAAAATGTAAACTTAAAAAGAGAATTACTTACCGTTCCTCCCGGAACGGTGCCAAAATTTGATTGAGATTTTACCTGCACACAAGAATACAGAATTTCAGAACTTTAAGAATGAAATGTGCAAGTACTCAATACTACCGCTATAGTAAGTGGTTATGCAGGTCGTGATCCACAAGAAAGGACTAGCGATGGAAGCTTTTTAGCAAGTTCTCTTTAGTTCACTTGAAATGGTTAAAGATCTTCTTTTAGTTCTTGAAAAGAAAAAGATAAATAAGTTACAGTTAAGTTAAGGAGAAAGTGGTAGATTAAGATGGTGGAGAAAAATGAAAATGGATTTATACAAAAAAAATTAAAAAGAGTGATAAAAGTTAAAAGAAAAGAAAGAAAATCTAAAAGAAATACTTATCTCCTATGGCTAAATACTTACCTTGAATCTGTGGCGATAATGTTACTTTGAAGTGGAGGCAATCAGCGCATAAGCTATAAGAGTTGGTTCCCATCTCTTTCACATTACATCATCAAGATGATACATACTCAGACTAAAATCCATCGTTATGAGCTATCGGTGGCACTCGCAAAAGCAAGGCTATTTCGTTGCTATAAGACTCATGTGGATTGCACTTGGTATCAAAAGGAGAGAAGTAGAAAAGAAGAAAAAGAAAATAAACAAAGAAGAACATAAAAAATATACTTTAGATTCAATGTGGTAACAATAAGAGAAGAGAAGAACAACTTACACCGGTGTCACTCTCAACACAAGTTTTTCTCATTCTCCTATAAAATTCTGATCTCCTCTGAATTACATAAATGAAAACTGAAAATTACATGAAAATAAAAATAAAAATCTACACTAAAAAGAATGAAAAACTGGTCTAAGAATCTATCTCTGCTTCATTCCCTGTGGTCTCTGAAAAGCCAGTATTTATACGCAAAAACCCAATGGGGGAGAGCGTACGAAGATACGAGGAGCAAACGCTCCCCCAACAGAAGCAACTAAGCCGCGAGACGCGGCTTTGGCCGCATTTTCGCGGCCTGGGTGTGGCCAGGTGGCCACACCCGGGGGGTGTTGCTCCCTGATTTTGCGATATGATTTTATCTCTTGCTGAATTTGCAGTTTTAGGTTCTGGATTTGACGAAACCCCCTTTGATCTTCGGCTTTAACCAATTAAATTGTGAAGATCTTGTTTTAACTGCTTGTTCAATTAGTTTTATCTTCTCTGATTTGCCTTGATTTGCCCTAATCTGTCCTGGTCTTTGATTTGAATTAATTCTGAATTAGATCAGAATTTTGATGGGCTTTGGGGCTCGTTTCTCTTCCCTCTTCTTTAGTAAAGGGCCTGCAAATAAATTAGACATAAATAGGATTAAAAATAAAGTTTATTATATAATAAATATGAGAATGTGACAATAAATATGCAGTATCAGCGACCGATCACTGCTCTTAGTGAATCATTACAATCTGAGAGATATAATGGACTATACTTTAAATTAGTTTTCTTTATCAGATATTGACAATAGACACACAGTAATGTTGGCCCAAAGGCCCATCACTCTAGTTTTGATGATGATCAACTCATGAAGTTATAGTACTAATGATCTTGTGTTTATTTAGTTTCAGATTTGTGATAAAAATCTTAGTAGGTGTGTAGCTTCAACAAAGGATTTAAAGTCAAGTTTTGGAGCTAGCACGGTTTGATTCAAGAGCTTGTGCATAAAGATCACATCAAGTACTCAAGAAGAGTCTAGCTCTATGGATCGTGTTTGGACCAAGTCAAAAAGATGTGAAGACTTCAAGTGAAGACTTCAAGAAGAAGACTTGTGTCTAGGTTTGTTTTTATAAGATTTTGTTTTAGATTAAAATGTAAAGGATAGAATAGTTGGTGGATTGCTCAAGTGTATTTTACACACACTCTCTCTTGATTTAGATAGGTTTTTCATAAAAGAATTTTCATTTTGGAAAAATGCAAAAGAAATTTTCTTTTAGTTTGACAAAATACCGGTTTGGTTTTTGGTATTCTAGTTTACATGTTTTAACCAAAACCGTATTTAGTGCTTAACGTCAAAAACATAGATATTTCACCATGTTTGTGTAGTGGATTATATCCATACACTCTATGCTTCAAATGAGTTTAAATATCTTGTTTTTGTATTTGGTGAAGTTTTGAAAAAACCATCTTGGAAAATACAGTTTTTGTTTTGAACTAATATTTCCAACTTACAAAAATAGTTCAAATCATTTGTAACATGTCTTGATTTTGTGCAAGCATGTTTGTTTATCATAGTATATTGGTAAAACTATTTTTGTAGATTTTATGGGATTTTTTTTCAAACAAAAAGACCAAGATTTTTGTCCCAGAAATTCTATACTGGCTTCTGCCGGTCGACCGACCCGGTCGACCGTGCTTGAAGGCGGTCGACCGGGCGGTCGAATGATGTGCACAGACGTGCACGCCAGTTCTGGCAGGAGGGCCGGTCGACCGACCCGGTCGACCGTCCAGAGAGCTCTGCTCTCTGGAAAGGCCCTGGTCGACCGACCGGTCGACCGGACAGAGAGAAGTGCTCTCTGTATCCTAGCCACGGTCGACCGGCCGGTCGACCGCTGGCTCAACGGTCTGAAAAATGACCGTTGCCCAGTCGACCGGACGGTAGACCGACAGGCCACCTAGACCCCAACGGCTAGTTTTTCTAGCTCTATAAATTGGGGCATTTGGGGGCTGTTTTGATTAAGATTTTTGGAGAGTTTTCAAGCCAATTTTTCCTACTCTATTAAGAGGTTTTCTCCACAAAATTGAGAGCAAATATTTCCTATCAAAAGGGGAGTTTTATCAAGAGTGTTTAAAAGTGAATTTCTTGAGTTTTCCTCCACCATCTCAATCCTTGTTTTCTCACACAACAGTTGAGCTATCCATTGCTATATCTACCTTATAGGGATTTGTTGTAGTGTTTATTGGTGATCAAAGTGTTTTGATCACCAAGAGATCTTTCCTTATTCTTTGAGGAGGCGGACAAGTGTGTTCGCGGTGTTTCGAGTTCGTGTGTGAACTTCGTGTTTGAGGTGCGGCCTCGGCGAGCTAGTGGGCTCACGGTGTGTACGGGACTAGGGAGTCTGAGGGCTTGTAGGTGTTGCGGCACCGAGTGATCCGGTGGGATCGAGCTTAGTGGAAATCCTTTAAGTGTGAAGGCAGGGATGTAGAGCAAGTGTTCTTGAACCTCGAAACAAATCCCTCGTGGTTGTGATTGCTCTTTCTCTCTCTCCCTTACTTGTTTATATCTTGCATGCTATTATTGCTCTTATCTTTATATACTTGATATTCTTATTGTGCTTAATTGTTTTATGCTTGGGGATTGTTTGCTAACACTAGTTTTCAACCAAGAGAGCCAACGCGGCACCTCAACTCTTATTTAGAGGAATCTTGAGGAGTTAGTCCAGAGCCCTTCACGGGGAATTCGGCTACACTCTTGTGTTATACGTGGTGTTTAGTTTAAATAGTTTGAGTTTGCATTAAATAGTTTTAATTCCGCATTTAGTGACCGTTAGATTAGCCATCACCTATTCACCCCCCCTCTAGGTGACTTTACAATTGGTATCAGAGCCAAGTGCTCTTGATTTGGGTCTTACAACCTAGAGTTAAAGATCCTCATTTTAGGCTAATCACAATATTTGTACACACACCATGGACTTCATGACACCTCCCACCTTTGACATCCTTAACATCCAAATTTGGAAGGTTAAGATGTCTTTGTACCTCAAAGGCCTAGGCATTCATGTTTATTTTGTCACTACTAAAAATTCTTATTGTTTAAATGGCAAAAACTTTGAGGCTAATGCAAAAGCCCTACATGCTTTAAAGTCAACCCTAAATGATGATTATTTATCTAGGGTTTCTAACATTGATTCGGCTTTTGTAGCATGGAACACCCTCATCTCCCTTCGCGAAAAAGATCTATCTTATGTGGGGAGCTACTCGGATGTTGGAAGTGACACCTCCAACTTGTGCTATATGGTCTAAGGGGATAACCCCCTTGAGGTAACTACCGAATCCGAGGTAGAAGATAATGACATGTCATATGATGAACTTGCTTCATTTTGTCAACAACTATTATAGAAATATGACATGCTTAGAAAAGATAATAGAAATTTGAAAAAGAATTTTGATTGCATGCTTAATGAAATGATTCTTTTAAAAATAAAATTGCATGCATTGAAAAGGAAAATGAGAATTTGAAAAATGAAAATGTTTCCTTAATGTCTAAATTAAATGATTTATGTGAAGGAAACACTAGTTTGAAAAATAAAATTATTTTGGTGGAAAAACAAAAGGAAGTTGCTTTTAATGAAAACAACTCTTTAAAAAGAAAATTGGTGAAAAAAGAAAAAGAAAATGTTTCTAAAAAGAATAATGATTCTATTTCTCCTCATGCTTTACATGCCACCACTAATGAGGTTAAATTTTTGAAAAATAGAATTGATTGTTTAAGCTCTACTTTGAGCAATTGTGCATTTAACCATAAAAGATTGGAGTCCTTATTTTTAAAGAAACAAGCTCCACATATTCATGCACATCACCCTCATGCATATGCACACTTTGCACGTCATGATCACACTCACACTCATATGCATCCTAAGGTGTACAAGTGTACACATTGTGGCCGCAAAGGCCATTTAGCAAAGTTTTGTTTTGACAAGATGCATCATTTAAATTTTGCTAACAATAAAAATGTTTGGGTTCCCTACAAAGCTAACTCCCAAGGACCCAAAAGAAAATGGGTACCAAAATCCCCACCTTGTGTATTTGATGTAGGTGAGGGCTCTCACAAAACGTGAGAGGGTTGGTGCCTTGGTGGGGTTGCATGGACTTGAAGGACATATAATTGATGCACCGCTATCAAGGAGTTTTGGTGGGACGACCACCATGTTTGGAGATTTGGAGCATAGTTCTTTGGTTTGGTAACTATCTCTAAAACTCCTAATTTATTTACATGCTCTTATTCAAATATGATATTTTTAGCATGTTCATGTTTTTGTGCTTCATGTGGTAGATACTTGTTTAAAAGAAAATGGGTACCAAAACTCCCACCTTGTGTATTTGATGTAGGTGAGGGCTCTCACACAACGTGAGAGGGTTGGTGCCTTGGTGGGGTTGCATGGACTTGAAGGACATATAATTGATGCACCGCTATCAAGGAGTTTTGGTGGGACGCCACCATGTTTGGAGATTTAGAGCATAGTTCTTTGGTTTGGTAACTATCTCTAAAACTCCTAGTTTATTTACATGCTCTTATTCATATATGATATTTTTAGCATGTTCATGTTTTTGTGCTTCATGTGGTAGATACTTGTTTAAATGTAGTGTTTATCAAAACTTGGATGTATACTTGTACAAGTAGTGAGCAACAAATTGATTCATATATGTTTGCACTTCATTGTTCATTTGTACTCACTATATGCACATGTATAGCCTAGTTTTGATGATTCTCTCATTTACACTTGTTTTGCCAATTTTCGTGTTTTACTTCATGTATATGTATTTTGTATTCAAATCTAATAAATATACATGTATACCCCTTGAGTCATTTGCCTTCATGCAATATATATTATGGACTCTTTTGAATGTTTGGGATATGTATGCATATTGTTAGTTTTAGATAAATCATACATATACCTAGAAGTTTATTGTTTAATGAAAAATGAATTTTCATGTTTTGTTTGATAAAATAAGACTTATGATCATTTTGAGCTTCATTGATTAATTTCATGAAAATGCTAATTACATGATTCTTGAACACTCGCACTTTATTTGTTTTGTCATGACCTTGGTTCATGAACATATTTTTGAGCTTTATAGTCTTTGAGTGTCATCTCTTGTGTACTTGGTATGACTCATGAAAATCATATGTTTTGATTTCATGTTTTTGAAGGATCTTTAACTAGTTTTTTAAAAATTATTTTAACTAGTTATTGTTCTTCATTTGGTAGTGATTTTCAATGTTAAAATATTTTCAAATCTATTTTTTGAAAACCCTACCCATTAATGGGCGGATGGATGGGCGAGTATGCCTTGTAAGCTTTATTGGAAAATCCTTTACCGTGTACATATAAAGGGTGGTAGGTTATGAGTTATATACTTGATTTACATTGTTATTTTCAATTGGTATCATTGGATCTTTTCAATTGGTATCTAAATTGATAATTTTGTATATACTCATATTTTGTTTTCTATATATGTATGCTTTATTATTTCTATAATATCAATTGCTATTGGTATTCTCTTTTCATACATATATATGATTTTTGTGTGCTTGCTTTACAATTGGTTTACATATTTAAAGCATAAAGTTTATGCTAAGCTTAAGTTAAAACTTTATTTTCAATTGGTATCTCAATTGACATTTTAATAAAGCTTATGCATGACTTTTCAATTGATATCAATATGTTTCTATTTCAAATTTGTTATAAATTTACAATTGGTATCAATATGTATTGCCTATTTGAAAAATTCAAAATTTGTAATGTTTATTTACAATTGGTATCAACATGATTTTTTTTACAATTGGTATCTTAAAATTTGATTACAAGTGGTACCTTAAAATTTTTATGATTTACTAAGATATCTCAAAATTTGTTTTATTGAGAAAAATTCAAAATTTTGTTTGAACAATTAAAAATCAAAACATTTTTTATTTGTATTGTCTATATGCAAGGGGAGCTTAACATCTCTTCTACATATAGATTCATGTTGAGTGTATATTGTATTGAGGAGCTTGACAACTCTTCTTTATGTGATACACGTGTGTAGGGGGGCTTCACATCTCCTCTTATGCATTACAGATTATGTTTATGTGAATTGGGGTTGTCATCCCTTCTTCATGTAATGCATATATGTAGGGAAGTTAACTTAACGTCTTCCTCTTCATGAATGTATATCGCATATACCTTTTATTTGATTGCTTTGATTTCACCCATTATTGATCTCTTTGTTTATTATAAAAAGGGGGAGAAAATTTTGATGATTTTGTTTTTACTTTAACCCCTTTGTTGATGATTGACAAAAAAGTGGAGAAGTATTTGGTATATATGCATGTTTTCCTTTCTTTATTCATAAAGGGGGAGTAGTATTTATGTTCATGCATATATGTTTTG
Organism: Agave tequilana; assembly: GCA_038442645.1. Lineage (NCBI taxonomy): Eukaryota > Viridiplantae > Streptophyta > Magnoliopsida > Asparagales > Asparagaceae > Agave > Agave tequilana. The sequence goes on from JAVJIF010003052.1 coordinate 47,878, forward strand.
TATGACAAATAGGAGAAAAAGAATTTGATTTGTTTTATACTTGATTAGCATGTTTATCTCCTTATATTTGCATACATGTTTATGTGCTTTCATTGCATATTTATTTATTTATTGTTAAGCATGAGTTAAGGGGAGCTTCTTTGAAGCTTTACTTTAATCCATGCATATATAACTCCATGAGTTTTGTCATCATCAAAAAGGGGGAGATTGTTGGCCCAAAGGCCCATCACTCTAGTTTTGATGATGATCAACTCATGAAGTTATAGTACTAATGATCTTGTATTTATTTAGTTTCAGATTTGTGATCAAGATCTTAGTAGGTGTGTAGCTTCAACAAAGGATTTAAAGTCAAGTTTTGGAGCTAGCACGGTTTGATTCAAGAGCTTGTGCATAAAGACCACATCAAGTACTCAAGAGGAATCTTAGCTCTATGGATCGTGTTTGGACCAAGTCAAGAAGATGTGAAGACTTCAAGTGAAGACTTCAAGAAGAAGACTTGTGTCTAGATTTGTTTTTATAAGATTTTGTTTTAGATTAAAATGTAAAGGATAGAATAGTTAGTGGATTGCTCAAGTGTATCTTACACACACACACTCTTGATTTAGATAGGTTTTTCATAAAAGAATTTTCATTTTGGAAAAATGCAAAAGAATTTTCTTTTAGTTTGACAAAATACCGGTTTGGTTTTTGGTATTCTAGTTTACATGTTTTAACCAAAACCGTATTTAGTGCTTAATGTCAAAAATATAGATATTTCATCATGTTTGTGTAGTGGATCATATCCATACACTCTATGCTTCAAATGAGTTTAAATATCTTGTTTTTGTATTTGGTGAAGTTTTGGAAAAACCATCTTGGAAAATACAGTTTTTGTTTTGAACCAATATTTTCAACTTACAAAAATAGTCCAAATCATTTGTAACATGTCTTGATTTTGTGCAAGCATGTTTGTTTATCATAGTATATTGGTAAAACTATTTTTGTAGATTTTCTGTGATATTATGGGATTTTATTTCAAACAAAAAGACTAAGATTTTTGTCCCAGAAATTCTATACTGGCTTCTGCCGGTCGACAGACCCGGTCGACCGTGCTTGAAGGCGGTCGACCGGGCGGTCGATCGACGTGCACAGACGTGCACGCCAGTTCTGGCAGGAGGGCCGATCGACCGACCCGGTCGACCGTCCAGAGAGCTCTGCTCTCTGGAAAGGCCCCGGTCTACCGACCGGTCGACCGGACAGAGAGCAGTGCTCTCTGTATCCTAGCCACGGTCGACCGGCCGGTCGACCGCTGGCTCAACGGTCTGAAAAATGACCGTTGGACGGTCGACCGGGCGGTCGACCGACAGGCCACCTGGACCTCAACGGCTAGTTTTTCTAACTCTATAAATTGGGGCATTTGGGGGCTATTTTGATTAAGATTTTTGGAGAGTTTTCAAGCCAGTTTTTCCTACTCTATTAAGAGGTTTTCTCCACAAAATTGAAAGCAAATATTTCCTATCAAAAGGGGAGTTTTATCAAGAGTGTTTAAAAGTGAATTTCTTGAGTTTTCCTTCACCATCTCAATCCTTGTTTTCTCACACAACACTTGAGCTATCCATTGCTATATCTACCCTATAGGGATTTGTTGTAGTGTTTATTGGTGATCAAAGTATTTAGATCACCAAGAGATCTTTCCTTGTTCTTTGAGGAGGCGGATAAGTGTGTTCGCGGTGTTTCGAGTTCGTGTGTGAACTCCGTGTTTGAGGTGCGGCCTCGGCGAGCTAGTGGGCTCGCGGTGTGTACGGGACTAGGGAGTCCTGAGGGCTTGTAGGTGTTACAGCACCGAGTGATCCGGTGGGATCGAGCTTAGTGGAAATCCTTCAAGTGTGAAGGCGGGGATGTAGAGCAAGTGTGCTCGAACCTCAAAACAAATCCCTCGTGTTTGTGATTGCTCTTTCTCTCTCTCTTACTTGTTTATATCTTGCATGCTATTATTGCTCTTATCGTTATATGCTTGATATTCTTATTGTGCTTAATTGTTATATGCTTGGGGATTGTCTGCTAACACTAGTTTTCAACGAAGAGAGCCAGCGCGGCACCTCAACTCTTATTTAGAGGAATCTTGAGGAGTTAGTTCAGAGCCATTCACGGGGAATTCAGCTACACTCTTGTATTATACATGGTGTTTAGTTTAAATAGTTTGAGTTTGCATTAAATAGTTTTAATTCCGCATTTAGTGACCATTAGATTAGCCATCACCTATTCACCCCCCCTAGGTGACTTTACAAGTAAGTCCTCATCTATTTATCGAGCGGGTTGAGCGTTAATGTTTATGCTCACAGTAACTGACTCATGAAAGTTTCTTGGGGTAACCCTGCCCTCCAACCACGGCGTCACGGTTTCTCTCATGTAGGTAAGTCCTCCAAGAGTATTACAATTGGATATTATTATACCATTCACAATTCGTGTGTTGAATTTATTTAGAGTTTAACTCAACCTAATCAGATGTATCATAAGAGTATCATCATCATAAAGAAGGGGTAGTAGCTACGCAACACTACAAATATGATATAAGCATATCCGGGTTGATTCTCCACACGAGTATCACTAATCCAGCTTGTTTCAACCACATTGAACCTCTATCATGTGAATAGCTTGCCAATCAAGAAGGTTGAGTTCTTGCTGTCAATTGTCTCATTTGATAGGCTTAACCCTACTCTCTCAATGTATGTAGAACCACATTCCTAGAAAGAGACCCTATATCATAATAGATTTTATAAAGTCCAGGGTCATGTTATACCTTAAAGCTTTTTATTTCAAGTGGTGATAGAGGTTTGACTCCTCATAACCGCATACTTATAGTTCTTGACACTCTTTATCAAAATAGACTTATAAAACCCAGGGTGATATTATAATTTTAAGCTTTTAATTTTAATTCAAGAATAAATACTCATTTTATGTAGTGCCCCTATATGGGGTAGTTGAACAAGCATGAAAATATTATTTTATTTTAAAATATCAAAAAATAATATTTTATTCATGCATATAGTTCATCAAACTGGTCAACTTTGAATATCAAAAATTATAGCATGCTATGAATTGAAATGTACTTGAGAGTAAAATTCTTTATTGTTCATTCATTCACCTTATTGAAACAATGATGATGACAAAGATTAGAATTTTATATCTATTAAATTGCTATAAAAGAGTTTTTTGTCGGACAACAAAGCATCCTAATTTGTGTCGCCATTTAATTTTTTAATAGTACTTGAATTTTCATTTTTGGTCAAATAATCATTGCCTCAATTTAGTGATTAGAATATAAAATTTTTTTCTTCTGTACATGCAACTTGTTCATATTTTCGCAACTAATATATGCATTATCGATCTTTAGTTTGAAAAGTGTCATATTTAAAATCTTCAAAGAAATCTTAAATGATTGTGAATAAAATATAACAATATTTACCATCATATAATCGATCTCTTTAAATCTCTGGAGATGTATGTAATTGATGAATCGTCAAAATAATGTCCTTACTGATAACGTAAAATCTTTATAGAAAAGTTTAAAAATTCTCATTTGTATATGACTATGTAAAATAAATGTCACTATAATTATTTTAATATTAAAATATGTCATTTAGAATCATGCACTCAAAATTTTAAATAATTTATTACACACACACATATATACACACTCATATATATCAAATTTTAATTGCATTGTACATAAGATGAAAGATGCAAATAAAATTTGTAAGCTATAAGATGAGTGCAAAAGTTTAATTCTAAGTTTCACAAGTTAAACAAAAATTTTCATTATTCTATTGTTGTTAAGATTATGAAAGTCCACTAAATAGGAGACACTCAATATAGTCATTACAAAATTATAGTTATATGAATAATAATATACTCTCATAATGATATTTATTTTTTCAATTTAATATTACACCAACTAATAATGTCTCTAAACTGGTAAAACTTATTAAATAAGAGAAATTATGCCAATATAAGTTAAATAGTTAGAAAACATTTTGTTTAGCAAAAGTTACTACAACAATAAAGAATAACTTTTAATTAAATAAAATAGGACTAAGAGCTTTTTAAGTTAACTAAAACTAGTAATTATACTAAATTTTTACTTTACATAAAAGAGATGTTGTTTGAAAATCAAAGTCAAAAGCTAAATATTGATGGTGCTTATAAATTAAATTATATCAATTTATAACTATTTAATTGATGAATAAACAAGAGAAATCAATTAATAATAGAGTTTCATTTTATTTAACCAAATATTTTTTAAAAAAATAATATTAAATTAACAGGAAAATAATTTTTTCTTGGATTATTGCAAATTAGATAGATAGTAATAAAGGAGAATATCCTAAGTCTAAGATTATATTTATCAATAAGATAAATAATAGTTTTCAAAATTAACAGAAAATTAATTTACGAATTATCTCTACTCACAAAATGACAGATCATTTGATTTGCAATAGTCAAATCTCGCACATCGGCCAAAGTACATATGATGGCTAAAATCATGTTGTGCACATTGGCTTAACAGCATATCAAATTCGCGCAGTGGTTATAGCAGTAATGTTACCTATTGGTAATAACCTACTCATTAGCTAATCCACACAATGATAATTTACTCATCCCGCACACTAAAACAATGGCAATATAGTAACCAGGAATATGTGACGACCCGTATTATTTATTTCATCATGATTCATTAGATTTTATTACACATGGTGGATTATGTCCATACCATCCATTAGATTCTCATCAATTATGATCATGTCTCAGTAAACATATCATATTCTGAAACCAAATAAGATATATCTTAATTATCTATATCACATCATCACAATTATCATTTTTATTAAAGCATGTTATGCATGAGATAGAATATCATAATGGATCATATATCAGGACCATTCATAACTAAAACTATCTGAAGTTGTAATGGCCAAATTACTTTTATGTACAGGTACAAGTCAATATGAACTCTATTAGAAGCACGTGTCTAGATTTATAAAAAAAATTTAGGATATGACATAAAACAATTAAGATTAAATCTTGCTTTATTTGTCATTGGGTGCAATTCTATACCAAGTGAGACAATTTGTTAATTCTTCTTTCCATACGGATCCGAGAATTTTATTTTCTTTTCAAGTACGTTTTTCCAGCTCCTAATTGTTCCAAGTTCATTGTTACAATATGATTTTAGAGATTCCTTTGTAATTCTATTCACAAATTCATACTAAAAACTCATCAGATTATTACTTTAATTCCAGTATATATATTTTATGTTTTGTGACTCTTCTCAATATCAATCAATAAATATGTACAGTTTTGTAGTTTAACAATATTTATATGTCATCTTTAAATTCATCTTTATCACCAATAGCGACATTTATTTTATTACTTATCAAATTGGACTCAAGCACAATTTCATATTTTGAAGACACCATAGAAACATTGGATTATTACCTAATTCTTAGAGTAGTTATCAACCAGATGCCATACATTTGAGCTGGTGTCAAATTTCCATTAAAGAAAATTATGGACAATTGAGAGGCTATTCTTAAAATTCTTGAGATAGTTTAGTAGTCAAGCAGATTGAGCATTTCAACCAGAAAATTATATATATATATTATTCCTAAAATTCTTGAGATGGTTTGGTGGTCAAGCAGATTGAGCATTTCAACTAGGAAGTTACACACACACACACACACACACACACACACATATGGGAACTGTTCTGGTGAGAACTGTTCTCATGAGCGCTTCGTGTGAACTTCACAACCGGCCACCCCATGGATAATATGAACCATTCATCTTGATCTACATAATCTAATTAGGTTACCAATGAAAAACACGCGATTCCGAATCTTTTTACTTATACATCAAATGACAACTTTATTCTTTGGCGGATATAACATATGTTTTGTAACCACTTGATGCTTGGGTAAAGAGATTCAGAATCAAGTAATTTTTATTGGTAGTCTAAATAAAGTATGTAGATTAAGATGAATAGTTCAGATCATCCATGGGGTAGCTCATCGTGGAGTTCGTATGATGTTTCTCATCGTGGAGTTCTCACTAGAATATTTCCCTCTGTGTGTGTGTAGAGAGAGAGATAGACTTGTGTCATTTCGAAAGGATTCGAGGTCATTCCCACTCAAATAAAACCCTACGACATCCAAATGTAAGATCCATTCCATTGAAGTTGATCTACATTATTTCAAGTAACAAAAACAAAAAGTCATGTATTTTGAATATTTTTTTGCCCATCCATCAGGTGAGCGCAAAATGAATGGCTGAAATAGTGAATTGGTTAGTTTAACGGTGTAGAATATTTAAAATCTAACAAAAATTAATGTGTGAAGGTTTTCAAGTATTTAAATCATGATGAAATGGTCGGATCGAGAATTTGGATGTCTAAAGATATAGATCTAAGCAATATGCTATTTTCGACCGTCGATTTTGCGCCTATTTGATGGAGGAGCAAAAAATATTCAAAATAAATGATTTTTGATTTTTGTTACTCAAAATAATGTAGGTCAACTTCAACGGAATGGATCTTGTATTCAGATGTCATAGGGTTATATTTAAGAGAAAAGGATTCTGCCTCTAATTCTTCTGGAATGACATAATTCTATAAATATATATATATATATATATATATATATATATATATATATATATATATATATATATATATATATATATATATATATATATATATATATATATATATACATATATATACATATATATATACATATATATACATATATATATATATACACATATATATATATATACATATATATATATACACATATATATATATATACATATATATATATACAATGTGTGTGTGTGTGTGTTCGCGAAAGAGGTTGAATGGTAAGCCACTTGGTTTCCTCCCAAGTATTCATCGAGTCAAATCCCGGTCTCAACGACAAATTGGGGATTAGTTTAGAGGGCTTGTTAACGACAAAGTTTCTTTAGGATGAGGGTGGGGTTGCCTTGAGATACCCCAGAATTTACCTTTCATATATATATATATGTATGTATTTATAGAGAGAGATAGGCTTGTGTCATTCTGGAAGGATTCGAGTCCGAATCCTTTCCTCTAAAATACAACCCTATGACATCCAAATTTATGACCCACTTCGTTGAAGTTGATCTACATTATTTCAAGTAACTAAAAATAAAAATCATATATCTTGAATACTTTTTGCACATACATTAAGTAGGCGCAAAATAGAAGACCGAAATAGTAAGTTGATTGATTTAACGGTGTAGAATATTTGAAATCTAATAAAAATTGGTGTGAGGGATTTTAAGTGTTTAGACTATGATGAAATAGTCAGATCGAGAATTTGTGTGTTTAAAGATGTAGATTTAATCAATATGCTATTTTGTGCAATCCGTTTTGTCTACTTGATGGATGAGCAAAATGTATTCAAATTACATGATTTTTTATTTTTAATTATTTGAAATAATTTAGATCAACTTCAATCGAATGGATCTTGCAATCGGATATCGTCGGGTTGTATTTGGGTGGGAAGGATTCAGCCTCGAATCCTTCCGAAATGAACAAGTATGTGTGTGTGTGTGTATATATCAGAAATATGTATATCAGTTGACAGCTGAGAGTCCCTCTCAGCTTGCGGTGACGTGGTACATTATTAACCACACCAATAAGTTATAGCCCGCCTATTAGAATAAGTGAAATTACTAAATACCCCGCGGTAAAAGAAAGTTGTACCACTATTGTTTATTATTATTTTCTCCCTTTTTGTCAAATCTAAGTTTAAGTTTTCGCTATAATTTTTTCTAAAAAAGCGGGATCCAGATCAGGTTTTTTCTTTTTTTACTTTGCAGACCTAGATCTCTAAGCTCTTCATCGTGATCTCCTTTTCTATTTTAATGTCGATCGCCGACTAGAACACATCTCCTGCAAATTCAGGTCGCCATCGACCCTGATCTCTTTCTCCTGATCTAAATATGAATCATATATCATCGTGTTCAACTTTCTCACAGAACATTGAAAATCTTGAAGAGTTGAGATCTTTAGATGCTGATCAAGCGATTTTCATTTTATCTTTTTTTAATTTTTTTCCTGCAATTTCTTATATATAAAAATCTTGACATAGATGGAACTGCGAACTAGTTTACGTTTTATAGAATAAGAATCACTTTTATCAAAGTTGTCTTTTTTCAGTTAACAATTTCACAATTTTGTTAACTGCGACCTCAATCGCAATTATTTAATTTTAAAATAATCTATTTTTCTCATATATACTAAATTGTAAAAACTGCGACTAAGATCGCAGCGCATATTAAAAAAAATTCAGTTATTATAAACATCCTAAAGTATGCGATTATGGTCGCTGTTTTTAATAAATTATGTCTGTATGCGCGGAAAAAAGGAAAGAAAAGAGGTGCTGTAAAATTTCCTTGAATCAGATGAAAAATTACAACAAAACTGTTTCCCTTCCAGTTACAAGGGAGGGAGGATGTTGAGTCTTGAATCCTCCCTTTGTTTAATGCTGGGTTCTTCGTGTGGCGGTGGAGAGTGAATCTTGTTCTCCGTTGACCGGGATGACCGTCGGGATCGTCAGGGATCTTCTCTTTGGTTGGTAGAAGGAGTAACACAGCTCTTGTCTACCAAAACTCTCAAGAGAAGGTAGGCAAAGGACAACTCGTACGCAGCGAGCTTGTTGAAGAGTTTAGCTCTCTTTCTCCTGTCTCTGTCTTGTTGTCGTCTGACTAAAGAAAATCCGACCCCTTCTTCAATAGCGACGGGGCTATTTATAGGGGTTCCAGGGTGGACGTGCCCCCTAAAAACGCTCCACAACGAGGGGCTGACCTCCCCGCTATGTGGGCGGCGACTGGCCCCATAATCAGGGCGGTTATAACCGAGACGCGGGTGTCGAGCCCACGCGCCTTGATGTTGAGACGCGGGTGTCGAGCCCACGCGCCTTGATGTTGAGACGCGGGTGTCGAGCCCACGCGTCTAGAACTTGATACTCTGCTTTTTAATGGCTTGTCTTTTAGTGATTTTTAGACAGCCTACAGAACCCCCTCCAAAGTTTTTGATATTCCGCAGTTAACTGGGACGGATTTCGAAATACTTTGGACTCTAGCTGAGTTCGCCGTTATGACTGGACTGTTAATGCTCCGGGTTTGATCTTATCTGGAGTTGGTCTTCGTGAGTGTACTGTTGAACTCTTTGAGGCCACCAGAGTTGATCGTGTTGAGTGTCTAGATACACAGTCTAAACCTCCCCGATTGCTTTTAGTCTGTCATGGACGCGTTTTAAGCCAGGAGTGGACGATCGTCTGCTTGTGCCAGTATACTGTTGAACTGATTTGCAGAAGCAAGGACTGAACGCCAGTTCTTTTTGAAGAGCAGAGATAGTACTGCTTTACAGACGCGACTTTCATGGGGTGTGTCTTTTGGCAAATGAAAAACGCGACTGATCTTCCATAAAGCAGACGCGATGTTCAGCCGGGCTGGAAAGACGCAAACTTCTTAGAGAGACGCGACTTTTTGAATGCATTTATGGCGGTGATGACGGGGCATGTCCATCGAAGAGGCGCGGCCGTCGGGTGCGAATCTGTGCCATGTCATGATTGCACTGCCAGTTGGCCTGGGGAACCGACGGGACATCACCTTTTGACGCGCGGACTTCCCGGTTCATTAAATGATCTGTTCCACGTGTCAAGCGATGACTCGCTGCAGAGCCATGGTGCGCGATCTTCGCGATACATTAAAATTGAGTGACACTTTTCTTTTTGCCTCTTTCATTGTCTTGAACTTTTTGTCTTCAGTTAGACTCATAGAAGCAAAGAATCTTTGACTTTGTCAAAATTATGATGATAATCTTAATAAGTCAAACTTTGTAGGAAAAGATCTTATTTCAGGAACTCTCACAATACTGTCAGAGGTGCAATATTAACTTGACAGAGATGAAATAATTTTTGGTGGACCTGCCACTTTATAAGAGAAAGTGACAAGTAGAATTGGTACCCCCAGGGAGGGTGAACTTTTATCAAGTGTTTGGGATTAACTTGATTGAGCTCAGCTGGGGATTTGATGGAAACAATGTTGATGGTGTAGTATTAACCTAACAATATTTTTAGGTAGACTTGTTATTCTGTTGAAGAGAATAACAAGTGAGACTAGACTCGTAGGGAATCTAGGAAAGTTTGTTACCGTTAGAGGTGTGATATTAACTTAACGGGTTGAAAGTGGTCTTGTCAGAAGTGTAATTTTAACTTGACAAGGATGTGAGTCAGAGGTGTGATATTAACTTAACTCAGAAGTGTCACTGTCATAGGTGTAATGTTTAACTTGACAGTGAGGGTAATGCTAGAGGTGTAATGTTGAACTTGGCATTGGTCATTTCGGCTTGTATAAGGAAGTCCGAGAGAAAGTCATGGCCATAGGTGTATTGTTTAACTTAGCAATGACTTGATGCTAGAGGTGTAATGTTAACTTAGCATCATCCATTTCAGCTTCGATATGGAAGTCTGAAGAAAAGTGACTGTCAGAGGTGTAATATTAAACCTGACAGAAACCTGATTACTGTTTAGAGGTGTGGTGTTAAACTTTAACAGTAATTTGTCAGAGGTGTAGTATTAACTTGACAAAGATTGACTCATGATAAGAGCAATTTGAGGACCTGTCATTCTATTGGTGAGAATTGACAAGTGAAAATTTAAAGTGCCAGAGGTATAGTGTTAACTTGGCAAATTTGAAAGTTTGATACTCCGTGTAGAGTTGACAAACAAAATTTGTACTCGACAAGGAATATTGAAAAGTTTTCATTACCAGAGGTATAGTGTTAACTTAGTAATGGTTGTATTTTGTAGACCTACCATTCTGTGGATGAGAATTGGTAAGGGATTTTGGAGGAAATAGTGGAGCCAAGTCCACTTAGGATTTTTAGCAAACCCTCAGCTATCAACAGATTTGAGGTGCCTTTACCAACTACCGTTTGAGTTGGGCTAGTCATGCTATTCCCCTCAGCATGATGAGTTGTCGAAGACTTATGTTGGGCTTAGAAGCCAACATTTTCCTCTATCCTTAGCCGTCGGGGGTGTCGGATGTTATAATAAAGAAATTCTTCTTACCTTGATCAGAGGTGTACTTTTAACTTGATCAGCGGAAGAATACCATCTAAGGATAGTATTTCTTCAGGAACCTGCCATTGATCGGCATCATGAGTGTATCGCCATTTGAGGTTATGAGGCGATATGACCCATTTGAGTAGACTGACTCTACTACAAATGGTCCTTCCCATTTGGGTTGGAATTTTCCTTTTGTCTTGTGCGTCATTACCATGGGTCTTCTGACGGCTAAGACAAGATCGCCTTTCTTGAAAGTTCGCATTTTAACTTTCTTGTTGAAGGCTCTGGTAATACGAGCTTGGTAGAGCTCGATTTGTTGTTGGGCCTGCAGACATTTATCATCTAAGGCCTCCAGTTCCTGGAGTCGCTGTCGATGCTTCTCCTCTGCTGTCATCTCCGCTGTCAAGGCGACGCGTAGAGATGGAATTTGGATTTTCAGTGGGAGCACGGCTTCACACCCGTATACCAAAGAAAATGGCGTAGCTTTAGTTGGGGTTCGCACAGTTGTGCGATAGGCCCATAAGCATTCACCTAGTTTGTCGTCCCAGTCACGTTGACTTTTCGAGACGAACTTTTTGAGAAGCTTACCAATGGTCTTGTTGAAAGCTTCTGCGAGGCTGTTAGCGGCAGGGTAGTATGCCGTTGAGGACACACTCTGGATTCTAAACTTAGCGCAGAATCTCTGGAAAGCCTGGCTGATGAACTGAGGTCCATTGTCATGGACAATTCGCCGAGGTACACCGAAACGGTAAATAACGTGATGTTTTACGAACTTGATCACGTTCGACGATTTGACCTCCTTCAAAGGAATGGCCTCAGCCCACTTAGAGAAATAATCTGTTATTGTCAAAATGAACCGATGTCCTTTTGATGATGGTGGGCTGATAGGGCCAACCACATCCATCCCCCACATTTCAAATGGCCAGGTAGAGGTTGTAGAGTGGAGATACCCTGGTGCTTGATGGATGAAATCCCCATGCACTTGACAAGCGTGGCATCTTTTAGCATAGGTGACGGCGTCGGCAACCATCTTGGGCCAATAGTAACCCAATCTTTGGAGTCGATGTGCCAATTTTGGGCCAGGTTGATGGGCTCCACACATACCGTCGTGGGCTTCTCTCAATACCTCTTGGGCTTCTTTTGGTGAGAGGCACCGGAGCAAGATCCCGTCATGCGATCGACGATACAATGTTCGCGTAATCACATTATAATAGAATTTGGGGGCTTTCTTTCGAATGGCAGCCGCCTCTTTGGTGTCTTCAGGCAGAATGTCGTATAAGACGAAATCAATGTAGGGGAATCGCCAGTCTTTAAGCTCTGGACCGGTTGACAATTCCAGTGCTTCTTTGCCTTGACAATCTCCCTTTGACTCCTGATAGCCCTCGAGAGCATTTCTCGGGCAATACAGGTCGTGGCTGTAGACGAATATCTTCTACATTGCTCCAGCTGGAAGAGCTAAGGAGGCCGCGAGGGATGCGAGTGCATCCGCGTGCGCATTTTGCCTGCGCGTACATGGTCGATGTAGAAGCTTGTAAACCCCTCGGCCATGCGGATAGTTGCGTTGTGGTAGGGTACTAGGTCCTCATGTCTGACTTCGTACTCCCCGCGAACTTGGCTGATGATGAGTTTAGAGTCGCCGTATGCCTCGAGATTTTTAACGCCAATCTCATCGGCGAATTGCATCCCAATCAAAAGAGCGTTGTACTCCGCCACATTGTTGGAACAAGGCTCAGTTAATGAGACAGCTCGGGGAATCACATAATTTTGTGGGGATACGAGTACTACTCCTACCCCCGCTACTACGTGTCCCTTTGGGCTTGTTCTTGATGCACCGTCGAAGAAAAGTTTCCATACTTGACTTTCGAACGATGTCTGAGTCAGGCAGACTTCAGCAACTTCATCTGGTAGATCCTTGTAGACTTTGGCTGCCCTCGGATCTGGGTGCTCAGCTAGGAAATCCGCCACTGCTTGTCCCTTAATGGCCTTTTGTGGTAAAAAGTGCATCTCATATTGGGAGAGCAATATGGCCCATTTTGCCAGCCGGCCGTTTAATGATGAAGGCTTAGTCATAAGTAACCTCAGGGGGTTGACTTTTGATATGACGTTTATAGTTTGGCCTACCAGATAGTGCCGCATTTTCTGAATAGCGAACACTAATGCCAAACATTCCTTCTCGATCGGGTTATACCGATGTTCGGCTCCGATCATTGTTCTACTCAGATAGTAGATTGATTGCTTACGTCCGTGATCATCATTCTGAGCTAATTGAGCTCCCAAAGAATGATCCATTGCCCGAACGTACACCAGGAAAGGCTTTCCGGATACCGGAGCTGTAAGGACTGGTGGTTGGGTGAGGTATTGCTTGATTTCCTCGAACGCTTGTTGGCAAGCGTCATCCCAAATGAATGAGACACCCTTCTTCATTAACTTAGCGAGGGTTGGCATCTTCCGGAGAGGTTTGAGATAAACCTGCGGATGTACGCCAATCGTCCCTGCAATCCCCTGAGTTCTTTGAGATTTCTCGGGGGTTGCATCTCCTGGATAGCGCGAACCTTTTCCGGGTCCAAGTGAATTCCGGTGGATGTTACAACAAATCCTAAGAATTTGCCACTGGCCACCCCAAGAAGGACTTTGTGGGATTCATCTTCAATTGATGAGCCCGCATGATGTCGAAGACCACCTTCAGGTCCGCTATGTGATCACCTTTAGTGCGGCTTTTTACCGCGATGTCATCAACATAACATTCCACCATTTTGCGTATTTGCTGATGGAAAATGGCGTTCATGGCCCTTTGGTATGTTGCCCCTGCATTTTTCAATCCGAAGGGCATGACGGTGTAGCAATATACCCCTAGAGGTGTCCTGAAGGAGGTATGCTTTTCGTCATCAGGATACATTTTGATTTAATTGTATCCTGAGAATCCGTCCATGAAGGACATTCGTTCGAATCCACAAGTATTGTCAATCATGACATCTGTGATCGGCAATGGGAATTCGTCCTTGGGGCAGGCCTCGTTTAGATCGCGGAAGTCGATGCAGATCCGGATCTTTCCGTTCTTCTTGGCGATGGGGACGATGTTGGCTACCCAGTCGGGATGTTGTTCTTCCCTGATGAAGCCAGAATCAATAAGTTTTCTGACTTCTGATTGAATTGCCTCCATTATTTTTGGACGAAACCGTCGCTGCTGTTGTTTGACAGGCTTTACGTCCGGATTGATGTTGAGGCGGTGCATAGCCACCTGAGGATCGAGTCCTGACATGTCCTCATAATTCCAGGCGAAGACGTCTATATACTCTTGTACAAGAGATATTAGATCCTTTTTCTCCGAAGGTGACAGGCCGTCACTTATGAAGATGGGCTTAGGGTTAGCCTCATCTCCTAGGTTGATCTGAACAACCTCGTCTTCTGTGGGTGGCTCGCGCTGCTTAAAGCGAGTGTCCCAAAGAGCATTTAAATGTTTGATCCAAGGATCTGTATCAGATTGGATCATTTCTTCATTCCATCTTCCAGGTGGCTTGTCGAAACCATGTTCACTGAAAGTTCCTTGAAGATGTTGCCGACACTGACATCTGACTCCCAAGATGATGTGTCTGAAGAGTAATCGTTGCTCCACGATTCTTGAGAATCGGAGGCTGATGGGACCGGAGTTGATACATAGCCCACCCCCAGCGCGTCTGATGATAATAATGGGGGCCTTCCCTTTCGGCACAAAGGATCGAAGCAGCGTCCTCCTTCCTTTGCCGAAGTTCAACCCGGGTCTGTTGGTCAGGTCGTACCCCATGCATCTCATCATTTTGAGTGCTTTTGGTTCATAATGACCGAACTGAGGGGATTCCTCCTCGCCTTCTGATTCTTCGCGGGGCGTTGGTTCAGACGAGATTCGCCCAAAAAGAATTGGTTTTTGGCCTTTCCGTCTTGCTAGAACCATAAATATAGATTCTTGCGCATTACCATTATCTTGGTATGTCTCGAAGGACGACTTCACTGGTACATGCAACGATGTCAAAGCATCTATTGCCGACCAGGGGTCATCGTCTACTTCGGTGCTAGTGTCTGATGGTACTGAATCAGAAGCAAACACAGAAAAATACGCAAAATTTAGATCTTCATTAATATACCAACCGCCTACATCGTCGGTGGTATTATCAACATCGAGCTTATTAGTGCTCTTTACAAGTGGTTCTAACTCCCACAGGCACTCTTCTTTCTCGGGCTCAGTGTCAGCTTCGTTACCAGAGTCTGGCTCCTCTGGTCGCGGGACTTCATCCGTCTCCACCGGATCTTGGTACAGCAAAGAGTCGGTGAAATAATTCTCGACCCCTTTGAACGGATACCTTTCGGCAATCAACGTCTGCACCTTTCCACTCCCGTCAATGTATTTCATAACTTGGTGGAGAGTGGAGGGAACGATGGAGTTGCGGTGAATCCACGGTCGTCCCAGCAATAGATTGTAGGAAGTGTCGGCGTCGATGACGTAGCATGTCACTTCCGACTTGAGGCTTCCAATCTGGCACTTGAGCTTGATTTTCCCCATCGGACGGGTCTGGTTGGCATTGAACCCATAGATAGTTGTCTGAGTAGGGCTCAAACGATGAGTAGGAATGCCCAGATGTTGCATGAACCGGCGAGACATGATGCTCAACGCGGACCCTGGATCTACCTGAATGCGGTTCACCTCAGACGATCCAATATACCCTGTGAAATACAGGGGTCGATCATGCTTCCCTTTAACCTGCATATCATCAGCTGTGAAGGTAATGCAGGGAGCATTTGGGGAGGTGTGGAGGCAATCCTCTACATCTTCCTCCGTCGGCACCTGGGTCATGAAGACCTCGGCATTTGCCAGAGCTTCTTGTAGAGCTTCTCTGGTCGACTTTGATAGTCTAAGAAGTTCATACAAGGTAATGCGTGCCGGGATGTTGGCTAGTTGAGCCAGGACATCAAAGCGGTAAGGTGTCGTGGATCCTTCCGCCATACCTTTCGAAAGAACTCGAGAAAACCGAGTTTCTTTCTGTTTCTCCACATGTTGTCTTGTGGAGGGCTTGGTTAGTTCTGCAGCTGGTTGTGGAGGGACTACTGCCATCTCGCCATACTGCTTCAAGTACGGCTGTCCCGAATGGGTTCCCGCCATCGGTTGGTTGGGCTCTGCGGCCAAGACTATTGTTTCCTCCTCTGAGTCGGTTAACGAGGGAACATCAGTCTCGGCTTCTCGAGAGGAGGCACCCACCACATTGCAGGATGAGGCCTTTGCCTTACCTTTGGATTTCCTGTTGGTCACAGTAGTCCATTGCTGTTCATTGATAAGGTCAGGGTGGACCCACATGGTTTCCCCTTGAGGTGTAGGAACGGGTACCAAGCCTTTCGCTTGCTGCTGGTGAGGGTCTGTGTTGACCACTCTCAGCTCTCCTCTTGGGATAGGGACTACTCCAGAGGGTGTCGGGGGTTGTCTTCCGAACTGGAGAACTGGCGTCACATTAGCCGTCACCTTCTTCTGCTCTGGTCGGAGTTTCAACACCTCCGCGTCAATCAGAGCTTGAAGGATGTCCTTGAAGACATAGCAGCTTTTGGTAGGGTGCCCCAGCATCCTGTGGTACAAGCAATAGGTGGGATTGTCGGTCTTGCCGACTTCCTCGGGGCGCCGAGCTTCAGGGAGCTTCAGTCGGTTGCTCTTGTTGAGTAGTTTAAAGAGCGAATCAACATGTTCCTCCTTGAAGGAACATTGCTTGTTGGCGCGTGGCTGGCTTGAAGAGCCACTCGCCTTGCCTGATTGAGGTTTGGCGGGAGATTTGGTCTCCGTTGCCAAATTATCCTTCCGCTTTGTTTGGAGGGATGTGTCTGGCGCACGCCTTGTCGACCTTTCCGGCCTAGGCTTACCTTCCTCCGCTCTGACGCGGGCGACAATCTCCTCAGCCTGTTCACCTTGTTGGACTAATTGCTTCCAGGTGCGGCTTTCAGCAACTCCTATTTGAGTAAGGAGTGAGGTTTGGAGATTGTGGCGGCATGTTTCCACCAGGGTGGCCTGGGTCATACCGCTTGGACACCGGAGTGCCACGTTCCGAAACCTTTCCACGAAAGACTTAACGGACTCTCCCTTTCGCTGTTTAGTAGCCAAAAGGATGGGCATCGTGACTTCCGAGTCATCTTCGAAGAAGCGTATTAAGAACAGCTTCTCCAGATCGCCCCAGTTCTTGATAGAACCTTCTGGGAGCTTCATGAACCATTCAAAGGCCAACCCTTTCAGGGTGCCGATAAACAGACGCGCCAGGATAGCATCGTTGTTACTACATTTTCGGTTTGGGATTTGAAGTAGTAGATGTGCTGGTTGGGTGACCCCTTCCCGTCGAATGCTTGGAGGGTTGGAGCCTTGAACTTAGGAGGGTATGGAACTAAGTCCCACTCAGCCGGATAGGGCCAGACCACTCCTACTTCTTGGAGGTCTTTGCGATTGGCAAGGGCCTCGAGGCGTCGCTCCAGTTGACTCATTCTTTTAGCATGAGCCTTCCCCGGGTCTTGGTCGCCCTTTACTTGCGACGAGGACTTGGACGAGCCGGAAGTAGATCGCCGTGTCTCCTCAGAAGGTTCGGAAGATGAACTTTCTCCCTTTCTCCCTTTGCCCTTTGACTTTTTAGGAGGAGACCTCCTCCTGTCTTCGAGCAACTGTGCAATCGTCTGCTTGAGGGAGTTGATAGATTCCTGCTGAGAAAGAATCATATCCATTTGTGCCTTCTGGATCTGTTCTAAACGTTTAGCCGTCTCCTTAGGGGTGCCTGTCATGTAGGCGGAGGTCTCCTTCTCGACGGAAGAGTTTGAAGCCTTCGATTCCGCTACGGCGGAGTGAGAATCATTCACTTTAATGCCATGGGCTAAGGCATTATAGTCAATTGGGGGAATGGCCCCAGTCCGGGTGCGAGTGTGTTGATACACCCCTTCCAGTTCAGAGTCAGACTCATCTGAGCTGACTGCAGGTTGTTTTCCCTTACTCCTGCTTGTCATATTCGCAGTGAGCTCCGGGTACTCAACGTCAGAGAAGGTTCTCCTTCTGTGGGAGCGTCTTCTTTTAGCTGACGGGGGGAATCAGGGTCAGCTGTCTGACTAAAGACTGCTGATGTACGCCTGATCCGCAGCGGCACTCAGAGAGCATATGGATGAGCCGTTGGCAGCAACACGACGAAGTGGCCTGATTGGCACTTCTTTTCTTCGTCAAATAATCCCTCAAATCCATGGGAGGGGGATTGAAAAGATTAGCCTCGCAACGTTGAAGATGGGAGGCATCCATGTGCCGTACAGCCTGGACGCAGGCTTCAGGGACGCGGTTCTCGCGCTGCAGCTGTTCAGCGCGCGTCTGGCGTCTCTGTTGAGATAAGACGCGCCTGTCGCGTTGCTGCTTGGTGTGTCGGGCGGAGACACTTGAGAAAGAGTGGGCTGCTGGGCCCCACATCTATAGGCGCGTGCCTCTTGTGCTTGACAAGGCGCAGAGGCTTCACCTTGGCGTTTGGTGAGTTGGTCCTCAGAGGACCTAACTGAAGGAATCTCGCGTTTGGGCAGCCAAACGCGGACTTCGCAGGGCGCGAGCAAGGCGCCAGTTTGTATGCTGCGTCCAGCCTCAGTCAGACAACCAGAGGTTCCAACTTGCAGCTGACGCGCACGTCTCCTCTGTCGACGCTCAGCGTTCCGGTTGCGTCGCGGAGGTGGAGAGAGACCAACAACATCCTGATGCTGAACATCAGAGATTTTAACCACGCGGGTCTCCTGAGAGACGCTGACGTAGGTGTTCTGTGCGACGCGGTTGGTCGCAAAGGCAGTTGTGCCTGGGACCACGCGGGCCTTCTGAGAGGCATTGGCGCGTGTACCTTGCTTGGCACAGTTGGCAGCAGCAGCGCCCGAGAGAGCCACAGATCGGGCCTCGGGGCCATTCCCCGTCGAGACCCGGCGGCAGACGCGGGTCTTTGGGCTCTTGGAGCCGGAAGAGAGAAACTCTTTGTACTTCGCCTGGTCGAACTCGACAATGAGCGATTCGACCATCTTCCCCTTACGGAGGACGTCATCCTGTGTCACGATTTGCTCATCAGTGACAAATGTAGTCCCCAGCGGAGTCGCCATCCCTTGTACGCGCCGGAAAAAAGGAAAGAAAAGAGGTGCTGTAAAATTTCCTTGAATCAGATGAAAAATTACAACAAAACTGTTTCTCTTCCAGTTACAAGGGAGGGAGGATGTTGAGTCTTGAATCCTCCCTTTGTTTAACGCTGGGTTCTTCGTGTGGCGGTGGAGAGTGAATCTTGTTCTCCGTTGACCGGATGACCGTCGGGATCGTCAGGGATCTTGTCTTTGGTTGGTAGAAGGAGTAACACAGCTCTTGTCTACCAAAACTCTCAAAGAGAAGGTAGGCAAAGGACAACTCGTACGCAGCGAGCTTGTTGAAGAGTTTAGCTCTCTTTCTCCTGTCTCTGTCTTGTTGTCGTCTGACTAAAGAAAATCCGACCCCTTCTTCAATAGCGACGGGGCTATTTATAGGGGTTCCAGGGTGAACGTGCCCCCTAAAAATGCTCCACAACGAGGGGCTGACCTCCCCGCTATGTGGGCGGCGACTGGCCCCATAACCAGGGCGGTTATAACCGAGACGCAGGTGTCGAGCCCACGCGCCTTGATGTTGAGACGCGGGTGTCGAGCCCACGCGTCTAGAACTTGATACTCTGCTTTTTAATGGTTTGTCTTTTAGTGATTTTTAGACAGCCTACAATGTCTCAGTGTCTATATAACAGCGATGTTACCAGCAGTCCGTAATTACCTTACTTGTGCGACCTTTTGTGCAGTCCTTTAATGTATTAAGGACTTCGGCAGATGTTGCAGTATTACAAAATATCACCTTTTTTACAAAAAATCTGGACATCCTGAAAGCTGCGACTACGGTCGCAGACTTTTATTCAATAGTCACAACTATCTTTACAACTGCGACCTTTGTCGCAGTTTTATTTATTATAGTTCAGACGTTTGATTTTCAATTATTTCTTTTATTTAGTTTAACAATTATTTTGATAAGATCTGAATTTACATGAAATTTTTTTGGAAGCTTAGTTATTCTTTTAGGACAATAATTTTTCACAGATTATGAAGCATACAACTTTTACAATGCTTACTCAAAGAATAGAGGCTTTGATGTGAGAAGAAAAGGAATAGATAAGTCACATAAGCCTCCTCATAAAGTAATTTGCAGAAAATTTTGTTGCAACAAGGAGAGTGTGAAGAAGTTGTGTGACAAAAGACAAAATAGGCTTACAGTCAACCGTCGAATTGACACTTTTTTCAATTTTTCTTTCTAGCTCAATAACATATGCCCTCAAGTATGTATTTTTATTCCTCAAAATTTTTAGTTCTTTAGCTTGTTCATCTCGTGGTGCAGGCAAATAATCTGCAACAGTTGGTTCTTATTCCCTCGTTGTCTCCTTAACTATTTTGGCAGGTTCTCGTTCTATTTTCGCAGGGATGTTATCTTTATATTTATCTCTTCTTTCTCTCCATTTTCTCCTTCTTCATCATCTTCTTCAGCAGGAAGGCCAATCGTAATTTTTCATCATTCGAAATGTTAGCCATTCGATTAAAAATCTGAAAATCATGTTAAATAAACATCAATATAAAATTAACATGTTAGTTATGCTACTTATATCGTAGCAAAATGAAACTTGTAATTGAAGAGCTATCAAACAAACTGCGACCATGGACGCAGTCATAACTTTTAACTATAAGATAATATATTAGTATTGCGACCATAGTCGCAGTACGAATTTCTTACTAAATTCGTCCCGTCTCAGGTACTTTTTCTTTTTCTTTGTTTTTACTCGAGGACGAGCAAAAAGATAAGTGTAGGGGTGTGATTGGTAGTGAAAAGTGCATTTTTATCATCATATTTACCATCACATTTTCATATTTATTCATTTAATTCTGCACGTTTATTAATAATTTGTAATTTATTGTGTGCAGGCCTCGAATTATTATTTTAATAATAAATAAAGCTTAAAGAGCCCAAAAGCCCAGATCCAAGCCCATATTTGAAGCCCAAGAGTAAAAGTGCAAATATCAATTGTCAAGTACAAATACACAAAGGGCTGAAGTTGCAAATATCAAAGATGAGGGAAGGATAGACTTCTACCCAACCCTAAACTCTTGCAGATGAGAATGAAAAGAGTGCAGAGATAAGGAAATTCGTTTAAAAAGAGATTGGGAGAATTCAAAATCTAGGTAACTTGATTATCAAGTTATCTCAAAAATCCAGATTAAAAGGCCAGGATGCATATTCCAGAAGCAAGCGCCCAGATGGACGGACCAGATGAGGCCACGCGCCAAAGCGCGTGGCCAGATTCCACAAAAATGCCGCAAATCCGCGGCAAAATCCAAGATTCCGCGGCACTTTGATCTCATCTGGATACCAGATTTCGTGGGCTACTTCATCCGGGACTCTTCGGCCTTCTGCACCTATAAATACCCCCTGCAGTGCAACGTACAGGGTCGTCCAGCGTCCAGCAAAGGGCCAAAAGCTAGGGTTTAGTTTCGTTCTTTCTTCTAGTTTGTAATTAGGGTTTCTTTTTATTTTCAAGAGAGAGAGAGGTTTATATTGAGCGTGACACCGATGTATCTTCCTCTTCTCGGCCATTGTATTCATGAATAAAGGTAATATTTTTCTTTTGTTTATTATTCTTGTGTTTTACTTTTCCTTTTGTTTTCTATTTCTTTTTCTCTGTGATTTCTTTGTGGCTGATTGATGAACATGCAAGTGAATTCTAAACAAGTATAACTAAGCTACGTGAGAGCCAACGATAGTTCATGAAAACGTTATCCACTTCCAAAGCTTCGCATCACTTCGTTCTTGATATGCTTGACGATATAATGTGCACAAGGACCGGGCTCGAGTTTATGATCTATGCGTTGAACGCCTCCTAAGCAAGGTAGAACATGTAAGGTTTTCACGTTTTTCTTCAACCAAACTCAAGTAAGTATTCTTTTCTTTTCTTTTCTTTTCTTTTTGTAGATTAAATCATAACTCATCTCCATATTCTTTTTCCGACCATTGTAAATACCGCTATCTTTCTAACTTAACTAATAAAAATAAAAACTTTAGAGAAACTTGCTTAACGCTTCCATCGCAGTCCCTCCTGAGGATCACGACCCGCATAGCCTTGCTACAGCGGATTAGAATTGAGAACTTGCACATCCTATTCTTAAAACTAAAATTGTTTATTTTTGTGTGCAGGAAATCTCAGTCAACAAATTGGCGCCGTTGCCGGGGAGGGACGGTAAGTTTTTCTCTAAATAAAAAAATTAACTAATTATTCTTTTATTCTTTTCTGTTTGCAGGTTTGGAGAACAGGAAACAGCAGCAGAAGTGGACATATAGCAACTATGTGCCTCTGCCCTCGAAGGCAGAGCAGCAGAGCCTGCTACTTTGCCGCAGAAACGCGGCAATAGCCGCGGATCCGCAGCAATAGCAGTGAATTACTGACTCAGTTTTCTGCAGGTTGCTACAAATTGTCATATCTGTTTTCTGCTCTGTTAACTTTGTTCTGTGATAACCCTGCTTACTGCTAATAATTCAACAGTAAATTATTGGTTGTTAAAATAAAAATTGATTAGACATTTGCATATTAGGCACGTGTCTTTTCAATTATTTTTTTTACTGTTGAAGAGTGCTGGAGGAGCAAGCTACGTACGCATTGCATGTAGAATAGGACTCATCTCTTGGTTGATTTTCTGCTTTGAGTGATTCTTATCTATTTATCTTGTACACTTGCACTAATTCATCTTAAGGGCATAACCCATTAACAAGATAAGGTGGGGATTTCATCACCCTTCCTTAACCCAAAAATCATATCCCAAGCACTCACTAACCCAAGCCTAACTTAAAAATTAGTAGACGTTGGCCCTAGGGACACTCGGACTCAATTAGGAGATTATCCTAAGGGGGAACGGTGTTGGAAGTTGACTCCTGCCAAATCAGTGTCTAGGAAGGGGATTGAGGGCCGAAAGCCCGAAGATTGGTGGTTATTTAATTAAGGAACGTCTTTGACGGAAAACCTCCCACCACTCTTGCCCTGACCTGGCTGATTAACTTGTGGTCAAAGTCTGCACCCTACCTCCCGTGGACAGTCTAACCAGTTAGGAGTCGTCTAGGTCATAGGTCTACCCTAACTTAGGTTAGAATTTTTTCTTTTTTGTTTGTTTGTTTTCCTTTTTGTTTGTATTGGTGTGATATGGCATATAATAATTTTTTCAACTTTAATCCATATTACACACCTAACTATTTTTCGGATATTACCAACCCGGCATATCATAACTTTGACCAATCTAGTGTGCCGGAATGGTCTTATCCGAATGAATATAACCCATGGCCCCCATCTTATGACCATAATTTTCATACTTTCAACTCTTCATAGAGTCAATGGGGATTCAATACCCCTGAGCCATATGGTCAACCACCTGTTCAACCATTATCTTCATACACGTTTTTTCCCACATCACCAATGTTTCAGTCCTCCAATGATCCATTCAATGGGTTAGAAGAAAAAGTGGATCGTTTACAAGAGATAATGAATGATCAAATTTCTAGACTTTCAAACATTCTTGAACTTACCAACCAAGTTGATAGGAACCAAGAATCATTCTACCTAGAAGACCTTGATCAAAATTCAATTCATCACATCAATATGAACTGGACCAATCCCAATCCTTGGACAAATTGGCTAGTCTTAATTTCAATGAGATTGAATTAGATTGTGAATGTGAACCCGATCCCCAACTTTGCGATTCAGTTTCCATCTTCGAATCTATGTTGACTCCAGTATCCTTACCCAATTTGGACCAACTTTCTGAGCCAACATTTATTCCTGTACTCATAGATCATGAAATTGAATCACCCATTTTTGATGATCATCATATTGAACTTGACCAATTGTGCAATTTTAAAAGTCCCATGGATAAATTGGTAAGTTCTCATTTTTATGAAATTGAACCCAATGAGATATGTGACCTAGATTCTCAAATCTGTGATCAAGTTCAAATTCCCGAATCATTATTGACTCCTGTTTTGTTACCCGACTTAGGTAATCTTTTAGAGTCAGTTTTGATTCTCACATCTATCATTCCTGAACTTGAATCACCAACATTGAGTCACATTCCATTGTGGGAAACTGATTGTAGACTTGAGTTTCAGCTTATTGATTTGGACCCACTTCCTGAACCTAGCCCGACTCCTGAACCCTTACTTGATTTAAGTTTCTTTCCTGAGTCGGTATTCGTTCCCATAATTACGACGTCCAAGTCAATCATTCCATCTTTTCACACTCCATTTTGGGACAAGGCGGTTGATACAATTGACTCTGAAATTTATTATGAAATTTGGAAATTTGATGGGGTGGAAATTTTAAAAAATGATCACACATACATTTTCGTGGGTTATACAAGAAAAATTTTTGGTGGGTTCCTCCATGAAATACTACATTATCTTGATTGGGTAGCAACGCTTGGCCCAATTAGACCACCACCGGAACCACCCCCTAAGGTAATTTTCTGCCTTCCCTTGTTCTGTTTCATGCATATATGCATTCATTCATACATTGAGGACAATGCATGAGATAAGTGTGGGGGTGGGCTTTACTAACATACTAACATAAGTAGATACTAACAAAATTTGCTAATAAAAAAAAAATTTAAAAATAAAATAAAATAATGTTATAAAAAGGAAGTATTTTGACTTATTTTTTGAAAGAAATCTAAGTTAGTTTTAAGGATTAGGAAAATCATGATTAGGATTTCTAAAAACTTGGTCAAAATAAATAAATTGTTTAATTTTTAGGTATAGGAGAAGAAATTGAATAATTAATTAGTCTTGATTTTTACCTTAATGAAGTATGCATACCAAATGCATATCTAGGATTCTAAGACAAAGACCTTGTGCCTCATAAAAAAAAAAAAGAAAAAAAAATCACCAATTAAGCTGATACATGTGCCTCAAGAAGCATAAGTATTCATGCCTAAAGGTGAGTAAATAAAATAAAGTCCTTAGTTTTGGGGCCTAGTTCACTCGAATTTGAGTCCGCGGGGTGTTTTCTCACCTGGTGCCCTAAAGCCAACCGGTTTGGGAGTCATCGACTTTAAGTTCGTTACATGGGTGGATTAGAAAGCCTAAGAAGATTAAGAAATATAATATATGTATTAACACATCTAATAATCAATTAGTTAGGTATGAGGGCCTCAAGAAGCCTTGATGCTTACACGAAAGAAAATTAGATGCGTTATACATATTAAAAAAAATAAAATAAAATAAAATAAAAAAGAAAAAAATATATATATATAAAGAGGCATGAGAGTCCAAGTTAAGGAATTCCTAGTAAAAACATAAGGATGCATATGATTTTTGGTAACGAAAAAGACTATATTAGAAATTCAATTTTAATTCTTACCTAAAATGGAAAACAATTAACTTTATTAAGACTAAGTTTAAAGAATGAATAAAAATGAGGATCCTAAAACTTATAGACTACTTAGTCTCTTCAATAATAATTCAAATATTTTTTTTTTTTATGGATTTTGTGGGTGCAATCCGCTGAAAACCCTCATGAGACAACACTCGTCCTCTAGGGTAACCTAGAGGTTTAACGGCTTGTTGCACGTGCTAAGTGCAATCGTGATTCCTACGAAAGTGAGTTAGGTTAGATTAACATTTCATTTCTTTTTCTTTTTCTTTGTTTTTACTCGAGGACGAGCAAAAAGATAAGTGTGGGGGTGTGATTGGTAGTGAAAAGTGCATTTTTATCATCATATTTACCATCACATTTTCATATTTATTCATTTAATTATGCACGTTTATTAATAATTTGTAATTTATTGTGTGCAGGCCTCGAATTATTATTTTAATAATAAATAAAGCTTAAAGAGCCCAAAAGCCCAGATCCAAGCCCATATTTGAAGCCCAAGAGTAAAAGTGCAAATATCAATTGTCAAAGTGCAAATACACAAAGGGCTGAAGTTGCAAATATCAAAGATGAGGGAAGGATAGACTTCTACCCAACCCTAAACTCTTGCAGATGAGAATGAAAAGAGTGCAGAGATAAGGAAATTCGTTTAAAAGAGATTGGGAGAATTCAAAATCTAGGTAACTTGATTATCAAGTTATCTCAAAAATCCAGATTAAAAGGCCAGGATGCATATTCCAGAAGCAAGCGCCTAGATGGACGGACCAGATGAGGCCACGCGCCAAAGCGCGTGGCCAGATTCCACAAAAATGCCGCAAATCCGCGGCAAAATCTAAGATTCCGCGGCACTTTGATCTCATCTGGATACCAGATTTCGTGGGCTACTTCATCCGGGACTCTTCGGCCTTCTGCACCTATAAATACCCCTGCAGTGCAACGTACAGGGTCGTCCAGCGTCCAGCAAAGGGCCAAAAGCTAGGGTTTAGTTTCGTTCTTTCTTCTAGTTTGTAATTAGGGTTTCTTTTTATTTTCAAGAGAGAGAGGTTTATATTGAGCGTGACACCGATGTATCTTCCTCTTCTCGGCCATTGTATTCATGAATAAAGGTAATATTTTTCTTTTGTTTATTATTCTTGTGTTTTACTTTTCCTTTTGTTTTCTATTTCTTTTTCTCTGTGATTTCTTTGTGGCTGATTGATGAACATGCAAGTGAATTCTAAACAAGTATAACTAAGCTACGTGAGAGCCAACGATAGTTCATGAAAACGTTCTCCACTTCCAAAGCTTCGCATCACTTCGTTCTTGATATGCTTGACGATATAATGTGCACAAGGACCGGGCTCGAGTTTATGATCTATGCGTTGAACGCCTCCTAAGCAAGGTAGAACATGTAAGGTTTTCACGTTTTCTTCAACCAAACTCAAGTAAGTATTCTTTTCTTTTCTTTTCTTTTCTTTTTGTAGATTAAATCATAACTCATCTCCATATTCTTTTTCCGACCATTGTAAATACCGCTATCTTTCTAACTTAACTAATAAAAATAAAAACTTTAGAGAAACTTGCTTAACGCTTCCATCGCAGTCCCTCCCTGAGGATCACGACCCGCATAGCCTTGCTACAGCGGATTAGAATTGAGAACTTGCACATCCTATTCTTAAAACTAAAATTGTTTATTTTTGTGTGCAGGAAATCTCAGTCAACAAGTAACATATTAAATTAATATAAAAAAATTGCGACCAAATCGACCAAATGGAATAAAAAAATACTATGACCTCGGTGATCTTGGTCTCAGTGTTCAAAAAATTTAAAAAAATTCTCTAATAAAATCGTTAATTTCTATTTTCTTTTCCTTTAAAAATATGACTTTGATCAGAGTTTCAAGGTAGAAAATTAAAAATTACTGTTTCAAAACGCATAAATAGATTTAATTTTGATTCTTACTTCTTTAAAACAAAAAAGGTGACTTTTTTACTTTTAATTGTGACCATGGTCGCAAGCTTTTAAAATTAAAAATTTTAAAAATATTTTAAAAAAACCAAGATTGTTGAAAATTTAAGAAAAATTTAAAATTTGTCGGAAAAATTTAGTATTATTTTCTTCTTTGAAATAAAAATTCAAAATTGAATTAAAAAATCAGTGCAAGAGTCACTTTTGAATCGAAGTTAAATTAAAACAAAAGATTTTTTAAAAACAAAATAATTTAAATCACAACTGAAAAAATCAAAATATGAAGGGCTGCAGAACCCAAAAATTTAGGTTATCTAGGTCCCCCTTTATTTTTTTCGCTGATGATTTCTTGGGCGCCATCTTGACCAAATCTTTGTTTTAAAAAAATAAATTTTTGAACGGAATTGTTTGGAAAGTTTAGAAATAAAAACATTAAATGTTTTCGAATTGATGAACTAAAAAATTCTAATCTGTATTTTTGAAAGGAACAGTTTTATAGACAGTAAAAAGTTGAAAGGGAGGGTATTTTAGTCAAAGCAATTGTTGAAGAGACTGATGGCTTATTTGAGCGGGATTTTTTATTTTTTTGTCAGCCAAATTTTTCTAGAAATGCGTGGCTATTATGTTATCATGTCCCGTCGGCTGAGAAACTCTCTCAGCTGGCGGCTGAGATGTGTGTATGTGTATATCTACATATATATATGTATGTATGTATGTATATACATGTGCGCACACATACGCACACACACATATATACTATACAAGCCTCAGAACCACATAGCAATACATATCAATAAAATCTAATTTGTTTTATATTTGCATGGATGCTAAGCTTATAATATAATAATAAACAAAGACCAAGTATTTATTTAGCTGCTCATGGGGCATTGGACACATGTTTTACATCTAACATATCATAAAAGTTCTTATAATTTTGCATATACACACTTTTTATTGCATTCTATACACAATCTCATCTTAAGATTATTTGAATAATTGCAGGCTTATTGCAGGAAATGGACAAAGTAAGATTAATTGACTAATTGCAGTAAATTGACAATTTAAAATTATTTTAACTAATGCATGAATTAGAAAATTTAAATTGTTTTAACTAATTTCAAGAATTGATCAACTATTTAATTAATTGTAGGAATTAGCAACTATTTATTTAATTTCAGGAAACAAACAAACTCAATCTTCTAGATTATGGGTTTTTGCTATGTTTCTTGAAAGTTGTTAAGCTAACCAACCCAAAATTAACTAATCCAACTGGTCAAGTCAGTGAAAATCAGATAGGAGGTTTTTCGTTTTGCAACAGTTCTTAATTATATAACCACATTTCAGATCACTTTCCATAGACACCAATTACATTGAGATTTCAAAGAATGACTCACCTTCTATTTTTTGTAATCGGTAAAATAAAATTATTTTTAAGACTAAACTTATGTAACTAAATCTACTGCAAATAAGTTTACTACAATTCAACTAAAATAAAGGGAAAAGGAAAATTAGCATGTGAGAACAGTAGTGACAAGTCATTGCTCTAGAAGACTGAGACCCATCCTATCGCTCGGGCATTGAATCGACCGACATTGACTGGCGCTAAAAGCCTCCGAAAACACCAACACCCTAGATTAAGTGTAAGTCTGAGTCTCTGCTCAAACTTAGAATAGTTGTCCACGTAAAACAGGAGAAAGCAGAAATTTTTAGACAAGAAGAAGATTTTTTTTTTTGTCTTCTTTCTCAGCTACAATGTTAATGCACGAGAAAGAAAGAAGATGAGAAAGAGGTAATTTTTTTAAAAGGAGGGATTCTATTTATATCTTTGAGAACACTCTCCTTCCCATCTCATATCCCATGTGAGTGTAAATATATAAACTAAATGAACACAAGTGGAAAATTCAAGCTTTTCCATGGGCTTGTGTTCACTCAAGTCCAACAATGTGCAGCTAATAACTACAAATAATAATTATACACATTGGATTTTTTTTTATATAGGCTGTAACATGATGCAAGCTGGATTTGAATCCCAGACTTCTTGCTGACTGCAAAAAGATTTTACCATTGTGTCACAGTATTACTTGCATGCACGTTGAATTGCATCAATCAAATTACAAGTAGCATATAAACACAAATATTTGTAATTTGAATTTGAAAGAATAAATCTAAACAAAATAAACATTTTCAATTTATCAACTTTTAAAATGTCTTGACTTTTTGCATGTGGAAACAACGTGCTAAAAAATCTAGTCATGAATGTGAAGTCAAATTTTCACCAATATGTTTCCACCAATATTGTTGACGCGGGAAGTGAGGAATGTTGGCCAAAAGGCCCAGCACTCTTTTTTTGATGATGATTAACTCATGTAGTTATAGCACTAATGATCTTGTATTGAATTAGTCTTAGATATGTGATCAAGATCTTAGTAGGTGTTTAGTTTCAACAAAGGATTTCAAGTCAAGTTTTGGAGATAGCACGTGTTGATTCAAGAGCTTGTGCATCAAGACCACATTTAGTACTCAAGAGGAGTCTAGCTCATTGGATCAAAGTTTTGGACTAAGTCAAGAAGGAGAAGAAGATTTTCAAGTGAAGACTTGTGCTAGGTTTGTTTGGTTAAGATTTTATTTTTAGATAAAATGTAAAGCATAGATTTGTTGGTGGATTGCTCAAGTATCATATACACTCACACACAAGATTTAAATGTGTTTTCATTAAAGAGTTTTCGTTTTGAAAAAATACCGTTTTGGTTTTTAAGCCTCAAAATATAACATGTGTTTTATCAAAACTTTATTTAGAGCTTAATGTCAAAAACATAGATATTTCATCATATATATATAGTGGATCATATCCATACACGCTAAGCTTCAAAAGTGTTTAAAATATCTTGTTTTTGTATTTGAAGAAGTTTTAGAAAAATCAATTTGGAAAAATACGGATTTTGTTTTAAGCCAAAATTCTAAGTCACAAAAATAGTTCAAAATGTTTGTAACATGTTTTGATTTTACTCAGACATGTTTGTATATCAAAGTATAATACAGAACTTTTTTTTGTACATTTTTTATGGATTTATGGGATTTTATCAAAAAGACAACTTTTTAATCCCAAAAAATACTGTTTTTGGCCTTCTACCGGTTGACCGTACGGTCGACCCACCAGAGGTCGGTCGACCGAGCGGTCACAAAACGTGCACGGCCAAGGCCGGTCGACCGCACGGTCCACCGCCAGAGAACCTTTGCTCTCTG
Source organism: Agave tequilana (assembly GCA_038442645.1). Taxonomy (NCBI): domain Eukaryota; kingdom Viridiplantae; phylum Streptophyta; class Magnoliopsida; order Asparagales; family Asparagaceae; genus Agave; species Agave tequilana. The sequence goes on from JAVJIF010003052.1 coordinate 78,662, forward strand.
AAAATGGCCCAGTCGACCGGTAATTAGTCTCTAATTTTGCATAATTTTCATCACATTCTCATACTTATTTAATAATAAATTCTGTTAATAATACCTTGCTTGCTTGATCCTAGGTTCATGGTGTGCAAATGAAGAAGAAGATCCTAAATCACCATTTAATTGGTGATTAAAGGCCTATATCATAGCCATTGACCTAGAGGAGCTGATTCATCAAAACCAGGGGTGCAAAACCAGAAACCGGGCACCAGAACTGACAGGAGACAGACTGGGATGCGCACGGCTCGAGGCGCCGCGCGCACGGCCACCAAGGGGCCGCGGAAACGTGGCCCAAGCCGCGTTTCCGTGGCCGTACGGCCGCGGCGCGCGCGCCGCTTTGGATCAGGGTCTGTCCCCTGGCCCCCCGTTCCTCTGATGCCTATAAATACCCTTGGGGCTTTCCAGAGTGGGAGATATGTAGAGTTTAGTGTAGTTTTTCTTCTCCATGTTGTATTTTTGGGTAGTTTAGTTTAATTGTTGTTCTTCTTCTTTTGTATTTTCCATTTTTATAGATCATGTAAAGGAAAGAGAGTGATCATAGGATAGAAGAGAAGGTTCTTGTAATGGAGGGTGACACTCAATGAAAGGTTCTTCCTTTATCTCTATTTACTTCTTCTCTAACTCTTACATGTCTAGCTAATCTTTTCTCTCATGGCAACTAACTACTAACTACCAACTAGTCTAACTTCTTTTATGATAATCCACATGAATCTAATAGCCTCGATTTGGCCTTACTCTTGCAAGAGCCATTGATGGCTCATGATGATGGATCTAACTCTAACTTCCTAACCACTAACAAGCTTACATTACTTTATTTCATGCTTGCTCTTATTGGGTTTTGATGATTTAAGTGTAGCTTGTGTTTGTTTGTTGAGTTGGGTTGTGAAGAGTTACATATGGGTCATACTTTGAATCGCTCTTGAACCAAGGACTAGTGATGGCCAATGATACATGTGAGGCAGCTATCACTAAGAGGTTAGCGTGTTGGTGGAATCATTAGTAGTTAGCAGCCGTGAGTTTTCTTTCTCTTTCACTTGTTTTTGAAATACCAAAAACTACAAATATATTCTTTTCTATGTTTCCCACTTCTTTGTATTTCACCGTACTTCTTTTCCATTCTTTCTTTTATTTTCTTTTCATTCTTTAAAACTTTGAAGAATCTTTAACAAACACGGGAATCAACCGATAAAGCTTCTATCGCCTCCCGTCCTTGTGAATTCGACTCGTTTTAGCCTCTATGCTATAACGAAAGTATCGAGGAAGCCAAAACACACACACTTTAAATCTTAACTTCAAAACATACACTTTTGTGCGCGATTTTACCTCGATCAAATTTTGGCGCCGTTGCCGGGGATGGGAACGGTTTGATTTCACAAGTTTGTTAACTTTTTCTTCTTTGTTTTTTTGGTGGGCAAGTTAAATTTTAGCATTGCAGAAGTCCACACTTGCTCAAGTGTGGTCGGGTAACTTCTTTACATTCATATACTCTGCTGCTAATTTTTATTTATATTACTTGTACACTGTAAATAATTTTAAGAAGTAAAATACAGAAATTGGATACTTTAAAACGGTTTAGACATTTGCATCTAGGCATGTGTCAATTTTCATTCCAATATACTATATTTTATTCTTGTGTTGTTGTGATCTTGTAGGAGGTGTACATATTGCATTGCATATAGTTAGGACAAACACTTCAGTGATTTACTCGCTTTTTTGTGTTTATTCTTATCTATATTGCACACTTGCACAAATTTAACTTAAGGGCATAACCTAAGACAACATAAGGTGGGGAAGTTATTACCCTCCCTTAGCCCAAAATCACCTCCCCACTTACACAACCCAAGCCTAAATAAAACTTGCTAGACATTGGCCCCTAGGGACATCTCGGACTCATTTAGGAGATTGACCTAAGGGGGAAGTTGTTAGAAGTTGACTCTTGTCAAATCGGTGTCTAAGGTTGGGGATTGAGAGGCGAAATCTCGAAGAACAGTGGTTTGGCATAATTAGGCCCGTTGCTCTGGCACGAATACCTCCCACTGATCTTGCCCCTACCTGGCCGATTAACTCGTGTCAGCATCCGACAATATACCCCCGTGGACAGTCTAACCAGTTAGGAGTCGTCTAGGTCTAAGTCAACCCTAGCATAGGCTTGTTTTCTTTTTCTTTTTCTTTGTTGTTTGTTTGTTGGTTTGTTTTTCTTTATTTTTTGTAAATTGTGATATGGATTTTAATAACAACAATTCTTTCAATTATAATATGAATCCATATTTCATCCCGACCTCATTTGACTCGGATAACTCTGACCCGGCAACGTACAACATGAACCAACCATATATGCCGGGTTGGGATTATCCGAATCAATATGACCCATATCCCCAACCATATGACCATAAGTTTCAAAATAATTTTAACTCTTCACAGAGTTCATGGGGATTCACCTACCCCGAGTCAAATTTTCAACCATCTTGTCCACAATTTCCACAATATTCATTCCCCAATTTTGATTCATATACTCCTTTTCCTGAACCACCAATTGAAGAAAAATCATCATTGGAAAGGAGTATGGAAGAGTCCCTACAACAAATACAAAATTTGCTCAATTCACAATCCTTCCCATATCAAACTCCACATACTCCTTTTCTAGAGCATCCAATTGAAGAAGAATCTAAACTAGAAAAGCGTTTGGAAGTCTTTTGTGAAAGAATGCAAAACATGTTGGACTCATCCTCTCAACCAAATTTTCAAGAGTCCTACTCATCTTTTTCAGTCTCACCTATTCAAAATGAACAAACTTCAATACTGGACTTGAGTATGGAACCCTTGCGTGAGTCCGAGCAGCAACCGCAAAATCCGATGGACTCACAAATCCACCATAATTTCCAAAATCAACTTCCATACTCATAATTTCAAGAACCAATTACAAAGAGTATGGAAGACATGATTCCGAATCCAAATTCTGTTACACGGCCTATCAGTAGGTTAGATTCACTTTTGAGCGAATTGATCAATGAAAGCAAGGAAAGCCTTTCTTGTCAACCTTTGACCGATTCTTATATCCCTAACTCTACTGATTGGACCCATGAATCATGTCATTTTGGAAATCCAGCTTCAATTTCAGAACATACATTTGCACTTGACCACGCTCCAAGTTATGAAAATCGCCTGGACATTCTGACAAGTTATCCCTTTCCTGAAATTGAAACCGGACCTGAATGTGATCCTGAACCTCATGTTAGTAATTCCATTTCGCTTTTTAATTTAATAATGACTCCGGTATCTTTACCAGATTTTTTCTCTATTCCGGAGTCAACGTTGAATCCTGTACCAGTACACCGTGAAATGGAATCACCAATCTCTCATGATCACACTTCATTCATAGGGAAAGTGTGTGAACATCACTTCTTTGGTTTGGACCCTATTTTTGAACCAATTTCGACTCTCATTATTGACTCTCGACTTGATCTGAGTCAACTTCCCGAGTCGGTATCAGTTTTATTCCTGATTTTTTGAGTCCAAATCCATCATCTTCCAAAATCACACTTCATTGTTGGACAAGAATGTTGACAAAAATGACTCAATAAATATTTTGAAAATTGGAAATTAGATGGCGATAATTTTTTAAATAAGATATTCATTCAATCAACATTTTATTGGGTCATATTAAAGAGGTCATTGGTGGGTTCCTGCACGATCCACGCTATTTTGATTGGGTAGCAACGCTTGGCCCAATCAGACCACCACCGGAGCCACCCCCTTGAGGTAATCTCCTTCCCTCTCCATTTGTTTCATGTATTTATACTTTCACGATGCATTGAGGACCATGCATGAGATAAGTGTGGGGGAGGGTTTACTAACATAGTTAGTTTTATATTTTCTTTCTTTTACACTTCTTTTTACTTAAAAAAAAAGAAAAAAATCTTTTTATAAAAACTTTTCTTGTTACAAAACTTTTTGAATTAAGAGAAATAATTTTGATTTATTTTTAAGAAATTTAAGATTATCTTAAGAATTAGGAAGACCTAAAATTATGAAATTTTAAACCAAGTCAAAATAATAGATATTGTTTAAATTTTAGGATAAGAAATAAGATTGAAAAGCAAATTTGATCTTGAATTTTTTGCCTTAGATTTATGCACTTCACACTTACACAATTTTTGGGATTGAAACAAAGACTAGAAATGCCTTAAAAAATATATTAAAAAATTACGATAATAAAAACCACTTATTGAAGTTGGGTAATTATGCCTCAGGAAGCATGATTATTCATACCTAAAACGGTGGACAAAAATCAAATAATCCCCTTTAGTTTTGTGGCCTTGTTTACTCGAGTCCTTAAGTTCGAGGATGTTTTCTCATCTGGTGCCCTAAGACCATCTGGTTTGGGAGTCACCGACTAAAGGCTCACTAATTGGGTAAATTAGAAAGTCTAAGAAAACTAAGGGAAGAAAAAAAAGAAAAAGAAAAAAAGAAAAAGAAATATATATATATATAATATAAATAAATGGCAAGAAAGATTAGAGTCGATATCCAAAAAAAAAAAACCTTCACTATTCACAAAGTGCATATTTTCTAAGAGTTTTATGAAAGATCAAAGAGTCAATTCAATTTTAAATTCTTACATTTAATTTATAACAAGATTTTTTGCATTTTGACTTAGTATAAGAAAGAACAATTTCTGGTTAACCTTAACCTTGGATCACTTATATTTTCACAAAAATATTTCAACACTTTTCTCTATTTCAAATGTGTTTTAAAAATACTAACATTTGATTTCTTTCTTTTTGGATTTTGTGGGTGTAATCCGCTGAAAACCCTCGGGAGACAAAACTCCTCCTCTAGGAGAAACTTAGAGGTTTAACGGCTTGTTGCACATGCTCAGTGCAATCGCGTCACCTGCGAAAGTGGTATAATAATTCCTTAGTTTTTTGTTTTGCTCAGGACGAGCAAAAGATAAGTGTGGGGGTGTGATTAGTCTCTATTTTGCATAATTTTCATCACATTCTCATACTTATTTAATAATAAATTCTGTTAATAATACCTTGCTTTCTTGATCCTAGGTTCATGGTGTGCAAATGAAGAAGAAGACCCTAAATCACCATTTAATTAGTGATTAAAGGCCTATATCATAGCCATTGATCTAGAGGAGCTGATTCATCAAAACCAGGGGTGCAAAATCAGAAACCGGGCACCAGAACTGACAGGAGACAGACTGGGATGCGCACGGCTCGAGGCGCCGCGCGCGCGGCCACCAAGGGCCGCGGAAACGCGGCCCAAGCGCGTTTGCCGCGCCGGCCGTACGGCGCGGCGCGCGCCGCTTTGGGCCAGGGTCTGTCCCTTGGCCCCCGTTCCTCTGATGCCTATAAATACCCTTGGGGTTTTCCAGAGTGGGAGATATGCAGAGTTTAGTGTAGTTTTTTCTTCTCCATGTTATATTTAGGGTAGTTTAGTTTAATTGTTGTTCTTCTTCTTTGTATTTTCCATTTTTATAGATCATGTAAAGGAAAGAGAGTGATCATAGGATAGAAGAGAAGGTTCTTGTAATGGAGGGTGACACTCAATGAAAGGTTCTTCCTTTATCTCTATTTACTTCTTCTCTAACTCTTACATGTCTAGCTAATCTTTTCTCTCATGGCAACTAACTACTAACCACCAACTAGTCTAACTTCTTTTATGATAATCCACATGAATCTAATAGCCTCGATTTGGCCTTGCTCTTGCAAGAGCCATTGATGGCTCATGATGATGGATCTAACTCTAACTTCCTAACCACTAACAAGCTTACATTACTTTATTTCATGCTTGCTCTTATTGGGTTTTGATGATTTAAGTGTAACTTGTGTTTGTTTGTTTGTTGTTGGGTTGTGAAGAGTACATATGGGTCATACTTTGAATCGCTCTTGAACCAAGGACTAGTGATGGCCAATGATACATGTGAGGCAACTATCACTAAGAGGTTAGCGTGTTGGTGGAATCATTAGTAGTTAGCAGCCGTGAGTTTTCTTTCTCTTTCACTTGTTTTAGAAATACCAAAACTACAAATATATTCTTTTCTATGTTTCCCACTTCTTTGTATTTCACCGTACTTCTTTTCCATTCTTTCTTTTTTTTTTTTTCATTCTTTAAAACTTTGAAGAATCTTTAACAAACACGTGAATCAACCGATAAAGCTTCTATCGCCTCCCGTCCTTGTGAATTCGACTCGTTTTAGCCTCTATGCTATAACGAAAGTATCGAGGAAGCCAAAACACACACACTTTAAATCTTAACTTCAAAACATACACTTTTTGTGCGCGGTTTTACCTCGATCAAATTTTGGCGCCGTTGCCGGGGATGGGAACGGTTTAATTTCACAAGTTTGTTAACTTTTTCTTCTTTGTTTTTTTAGTGTGCAGGTTAAATTTTAGCATTGCAGAAGTCCACACTTGCTCAAGTGTGGTCAGGTAACTTCTTTACATTCATATACTCTGCTGCTAATTTTTATTTATATTACTTGTACACTGTAAATAATTTTAAGAAGTAAAATACAGAAATTGGATGCTTTAAAACGGTTTAGACATTTGCATCTAGGCATATGTCAATTTTCATTCCAATATATTGTATTTTATTCTTGTGTTGTTGTGATCTTGTAGGAGGTGTACATATTGCATTGCATATAGTTAGGACAAACACTTCAGTGATTTACTCACTTTTTGTGTTTATTCTTATCTATATTGCACACTTGCACAAATTTAACTTAAGGGCATAACCCAAGACAACATAAGGTGGGGAAGTTATTACCCTCCCTTAGCCCAAAAATCACCTCCCCACTTACACAACCCAAGCCTAAATAAAACTTGCTAGACGTTGGCCCCTAGGGACATCTCGGACTCATTTAGGAGATTGACCTAAGGGGGAAGTTGTTAGAAGTTGACTCTTGTCAAATCGGTGTCTAAGGTTGGGGATTGAGAGGCGATACCTCGAAGAACAGTGGTTTGGCATAATTAGGCCCGTTGCTCTGGCACGGATACCTCCCACTGATCTTGCCCCTACCTGGCCGATTAACTCGTGTCAGCGTCCGACAATATACCCCCCGTGGACAGTCTAACCAGTTAGGAGTCGTCTAGGTCTAAGTCAACCCTAGCATAGGCTTGTTTTCTTTTTCTTTTTCTTATTGTTTGTTTGTTTTTCTTTCTTTTTCGTAAATTGTGATATGGATTTTAATAACAACAATTCTTTCAATTATAATATGAATCCATATTTCATCCCGACCTCATTTGACTCGGATAACTCTGACCCGGCAACGTATAACATGAACCAACCATATATGCCGGGTTGGGATTATCCGAATCAATATGACCCATATCCCCAACCATATGACCATAAGTTTCAAAATAATTTCAACTCTTCACAGAGTTCATGGGGATTCACCTACCCTGAGTCAAATTTTCAACCATCTTGTTCACAATTTTCACAATATTCATTCTCCAATTTTGATTCATATACTCCTTTTCCTGAACCACCAATTGAAGAAAAATCATCATTGGAAAGGAGTATGGAAGAGTCCCTACAACAAATACAAAATTTGCTCAATTCACAATCCTTCCCATATCAAACTCCACATACTCCTTTTCTAGAGCATCCAATTGAAGAAGAATCTAAACTAGAAAAGCGTTTGGAAGTCTTTTGTGAAAGAATGCAAAACATGTTGGACTCATCCTCTCAACCAAATTTTCAAGAGTCCTACTCATCTTTTCCAGTCTCACCTATTCAAATGAACAAACTTCAATACTGAACTTGAGTATGGAACCCTTGCGTGAGTCCGAGCAGCAACCGCAAAATCCGATGGACTCACAAATCCACCATAATTTCCAAATCAACTTCCATACTCATATTTTAAGAACCAATTACAAAGAGTATGGAAGACATGATTCCGAATCCAAATTCTATTACACGGCTATCAGTAGGTTAGATTCACTTTTGAGCGAATTGATCAATGAAAGCGAGGAAAGCCTTTCTTGTCAACTTTGACCGATTCTTATATCCCTAACTCTACTGATTGGACCCATGAATCATGTCATTTTGAAAATCCAGCTTCAATTTCAGAACATACATTTGCACTTGACCACGCTCCAAGTTATGAAAATCGCCTGGACATTCTGGCAAGTTATCCCTTTCCTGAAATTGAAACCGAACCTGAATGTGATCCTGAACCTCATGTTAGTAATTCCATTTCGCTTTTTAATTCAATAATGACTCCGGTATTTTACCAGATTTTTTCTCTATTCCGGAGTCAACGTTGAATCCTGTACCAGTACACCGTGAAATGGAATTACCAATCTCTCATGATCACACTTCATTCATAGGGAAAGTATGTGAACATCACTTCTTTGGTTTGGACCCTATTTTTGAACTAATTTCGACTCTCATTATTGACTCTCGACTTGATCTGAGTCAACTTCCCGAGTCGGTATCAGTTTTTATTCCTGATTCCTTTGAGTCCAAATCCATCATCTTCCAAAATCACACTTCATTGTTGGACAAGAATGTTGAAAAAAAAAGACTCAATAATTATTTTTGAAAATTGAAAATTAGATGGGGATAATTTTTTAAATAAGATCATTCATTCAATCAACATTTTATTGGGTCATATTAAAGAAGTCCTTGGTGGGTTCCTGCACGATCCACGCTATTTTGATTGGGTAGCAGCGCTTGGCCCAATCAGACCACCACGGAGCCACCCCCTTGAGGTAATCTCCTTCCCTCTCCATTTGTTTCATGTATTTACACATTCACGATGCATTGAGGACCATGCATGAGATAAGTGTGGGGGAGGATTTACTAACATAGTTAGTTTTATATTTTTTTCTTTTACACTTCTTTTAATTAAAAAAAATCTTTTATATAAAAACTTTTCTTGTTACAAAACTTTTTGAATTAAGAGAAATAATTTTGATTTATTTTTAAGAAAATTAAGATTATCTTAAGAATTAGGAAGACCTAAAATTATGAAATTTTAAACCAAGTCAAAATAGATCTTGTTTAAATTTTAGGATAAGAAAATAAGATTGAAAAGATAATTTGATCTTGAATTTTTTACCTTAGATTTATGCACTTCACACTTACACAATTTTTGGGATTGAAATAAAGACTAGAAATGCCATAAAAAAATATATAAAAAAATTACGATAATAAAAACCACTTATTGAAGTTGGGTAATTATGTCTCAGGAAGCATGATTATTCATACCTAAAACGGTGGACAAAAATCAAATAATCCCCTTTAGTTTTGTGGCCTTGTTTACTCGAGTCCTTAAGTCCGAGTGATGTTTTCTCATCTGGTGCCCTAAGACCATCTGGTTTGGGAGTCACCGACTAAAGGCTCACTACCGGGTAAATTAGAAAGTCTTAGAAAACTAAGGGAAGAAAAAAAAGAAAAAGAAAAAAAAAGAAAAAGAAAATATATATATATAATATAAATAAATGGCATGAAAGATTAGAGTCGATATCCCAAAAAAAAAAACCTTCACTATTCACAAAGTGCATATTTTCTAAGAGTTTTATGAAAGATCAAAGAGTCAATTAATTTTTAAATTCTTACATTTAATTTATAACAAGATTTTTTACATTTTGACTTAGTTTAAGAAAGAACAATTTCTGGTTAACCTTAACCTTGGATCACTTATATTTTCAAAAAAATATTTAACACTTTTCTCTATTTCAAAATGCGTTTTAAAAATACTAACAATTGATTTCTTTCTTTTTGGATTTTGTGGGTGTAATCCGTTGAAAACCCTCGGGAGACAAAACTCCTCCTCTAGGAGAAACTTAGAGGTTTAACTGCTTGTTGCACATGCTCAGTGCAATCGCGTCACCTGCGAAAGTGGTGTAATAATTCCTTAGTTTTTTGTTTTGTTCGGGACGAGCAAAAGATAAGTGTGGGGGTGTGATTAGTCTCTAATTTTGCATAATTTTCATCACATTCTCATACTTATTTAATAATAAATTCTGTTAATAATGTCTTGCTTGCTTGATCCTAGGTTCATGGTGTGCAAATGAAGAAGAAGACCCTAAATCACCATTTAATTGGTGATTAAAAGCCTATATCATAGCCATTGACCTAGAGGAGCTGATTCATCAAAACCAGGGGTGCAAAACCAGAAACCGGGCACCAGAACTGACAGGAGACAGACTGGGATGCGCACGGCTCGAGGCGCCACGCGCGCGGCCACCAAGGGGCCGCGGCGCGCGCGCCGCTTTGGGTCAGGGTCTGTCCCCTGGCCCCCCGTTCCTCTGATGCCTATAAATACCCTTGGGGTTTTCCAGAGAGGGAGATATGCAGAGTTTAGTGTAGTTTTTCTTCTCCATGTTGTATTTTAAGGTAGTTTAGTTTAGTTGTTGTTCTTCTTCTTTTGTATTTTCCATTTTTATAGATCATGTAAAGGAAAGAGAGTGATCATAGGATAGAAGAGAAGGTTCTTGTAATGGAGGGTGACACTCAATGAAAGGTTCTTCCTTTATCTCTATTTACTTCTTCTCTAACTCTTACATGTCTAGCTAATCTTTTCTCTCATGGCAACTAACTACTAACCACCAACTAGTCTAACTTCTTTTATGATAATCCACATGAATCTAATAGCCTCGATTTGGCCTTGCTCTTGCAAGAGCCATTGATGGCTCATGATGATGGATCTAACTCTAACTTCCTAACCACTAACAAGCTTACATTACTTTATTTCATGCTTGCTCTTATTGGTTTTGATGATTTAAGTGTAGCTTGTGTTTGTTTGTTGAGTTGGGTTGTGAAGAGTTACATATGGGTCATACTTTGAATCGCTCTTGAACCAAGGACTAATGATGGCCAATGATACATGTGAGGCAACTATCACTAAGAGGTTAGCGTGTTGGTGGAATCATTAGTAGTTAGCAGCCGTGAGTTTTCTTTCTCTTTCACTTGTTTTAGAAATACCAAAAACTACAAATATATTCTTTTCTATGTTTCCCACTTCTTTGTATTTCACCGTACTTCTTTTCCATTCTTTCTTTTATTTTCTTTTCATTCTTTAAAACTTTGAAGAATCTTTAACAAACACGTGAATCAACCGATAAAGCTTCTATCGCCTCCCGTCCTTGTGAATTCGACTCGTTTTAGCCTCTATGCTATAACGAAAGTATCGAGGAAGCCAAAACACACACACTTTAAATCTTAACTTCAAAACATACACTTTTTGTGCGCGGTTTTACCTCGATCGCGGTCGACCGCTAGGCCCTTGCCTAGTTGGCAGTCGACCGGCCGGTTGATCGACCTTCCCCACGGTCAGAAATCCGACCGTTGGCAGTCGACCGGGCGGTCGACCGTCAGTAGTCAAAACTGCTGAGTTGGCTTCCAACGGGCAGATTTTTGGAGCCTATAGATTGGGGCTCTTTTGGGCTGTTTTCTATAAGATTTCAAGAGAGTTTTTGGGCTAGTTTTTCCTACTCATATCAGTGGTTTTTTCCACATATTTTAGAGCCAATATTTTCAAATCAAAAGGAGAGTTTTTAAGAGTGTTTTGTAAAAGTGATTCTTTGAGTTTTTCACCACAAATTTCATCCTAGTTTTCTCACACAGACTTGAGCTTTTTATTGTTATATCATTCCTATAGGAGAGTTGTTGTGAGATGTTTTTAGGTGATCAAAGTGTTAGATCACCAAGAGTTCATCTTTGTATTTGAGGAGGCGGACTTACGGGTTCGCGTTGTTTCGGGTTCTAGTGAGAACTCGGTGTAGAGGTGCGGCCTCGGCAAGCTTGCGTGCTTGCGTGTGTTTGTTCTTGCGGGAACAAGAGAGGGATTAGAGAGTCCAAAAGAGTTCTAGTGTGAACTCGCTTGTAGGTGTTGCGGCACCGAGTGATCCGGTGGGATCGTTTTTAGTGGAAATCCTTCATAGTGTTGAAGGCGGGGACGTAGAGTAAGAGTGCTCAAACCTCGAAACAAATCTCCCATTTTTGTGATTGCTCTCTCTATCTCTCACTTGTGTTTATATCTTACTTATGCTTATTGCTCATATCTCTGACATGCTTGATATATTGTGTGCTTTATTGTTATATGCTGGGGGATTGTTTGCTCACACTTGTATTCAACCAAGAGAGTCATGGCGGCACCTCAACTCTTATCTAGAGGAATCTTGAGGAGATAGTTCAGAGCCCTTCACGGGGAATCCAGCTACACTCTTAGGTTATACTTGGTGTGTTATGATAATAGTTTTAGTTTGATTAAATAGTTTTAATTCCGCATTAATTAACCATTAGATTAGCTAGTCACCTATTCACCCCCCTCTAGGTGATTTCAGGGAAGACGAGTGACGCCAACTAAATCTCGTTCTAACCACAAACCCTGAAGATTTCAGATAGAAGTTTTGCTCGAATGCATGAACACGACACTCGAATCCACAACGCGACACGCGAATCAGAGACAAAACAATGGTGCGTTGGTGGATGCATTTTTGTTTTTGTTAAGAGAGCCCAATCAAGCAATGTCACCCTACATTAATGCGATCGGGCGATCTCGGGGGAGCACACCCCGGACCCGACCATGGGGCCAACTGTAGGGGACGCATTCGCGGATGATGATTGGGCTCTTTTTGTAGTCAAATTGGCGTGTTGGTGGATACATGGTTGGGCTCTTGCTGGTCTGATTCGGACAATTGGACTTGACCTCTCTAGCACTCTAGTGTTCACCCACTAAATGAAAAATTATTCTTCTTTTTAAAGCATCAAATCTAAAGAAAAAGGAACGGGAAATTGATAGTCCAGTGTCTCTATCTATAGATATTTTGATTCTATAATAAAAGAGAATACAAGGATATATCCCCACACTCATTAGTGATTAGATCTCAATAATTACAATGTGATTAGCTCATAGATCAGATCTTCACTATGATATCGGGTCTGTTCGAATTCAAGGAAGTGAGGAAGTGAGAAGTTTTTTTTTTTTGGAAAATGAGAATTTGTGTGTATCTTTTTCAGTGTTTGGTTGATAGTCAAAAAGTAGAAGTGGAAAAGTATATTGTATTTTTTAGTATTTGATTAATAATTTGAAAGTAAAAGTGGAATAGTTGACCACATAGTTAACCGTAATATATTATTAAAATAAAAATTAATTATAAAAAATTAAAATTCGACTGTAATTAAAATGCAAGTGAGATTTATATGATCACAAAATTAACTGTTTTGAGTTACAACTTATTACAAATGAGAGTTATATGACCACAAAATTAACTGTAGCATACTGAAAGTGAGAAAATGGTTGTGTAAAAGAGAAAAGAGAAAAAGAAAAAGAGTTTTCTTATTTTCTTTTTTCGTATTTGAATGAAAAGCGAAAGTGAGAAATACACTTTCCCACTTCCTCATTCTCGCTCACTTGAATCCAAACAACTCTTAGTCAAGTACAAACAACATTAACTACTTTTTTATCACAGCCTGAAGACATGCAGCTTGGCGAGCTGGCACCTTGACGAAGTCCTCTGAATCTTGACATATTTTGTTGAAAAAACGTCTATTTTTTGAACATGTAGTTTGTGCTTGTGTGTGGATTATATCTCCTTGTTTCATGCATATCGTGGATACTTTAATTTAAATCCTATCTTATTTTATGGATCTTATTTTAAATATTTTTTTAATTTTCTTTTCGTAATTGAAACAAAGTGGCTCTACTTAAAAGAAATAGAAAAAGAATTCTTGAGAATTTTTTGGACCTATTAAAAGTTAAATGTTGCTTCTTCAATTAGCCAAAATCGATTATATTAGCAGTGTGGGAGAGAGAGAGTAAAATCTTGTTGATAGAGTTTGTTAAACTCTTCTGAAAGTTAGCCAAAGAGTGATACAATCAATGGTGTCGAATACGAGAGCATGTCAGTCGTATCAAAATTAGATTGCACAGGAGGAACCAAGGCTAATCGACTAGGGCAATAGCCTAGTCGATTAATGATACAAACAGAGAGTTGAAAATTTTGTTTCACTACAGGCTAGTCGACTAGGACAATGACCTAGTCGACTAATAGAAGCAATTAGTCGAGTAGGGTATTAGCCTAGTCGACCAATACAACTGAAGCCGCCCAGTTTTCAAATCTGATTCTGAATTCATTTCTGATCCGAGTTAAGTTATTTTAGTTTCTTTTTCTTCATGGTTTCTTTGGCTATATAAAAGGGGCAGTGTCCTCAATATTTGAATTTTGAATCTTTGTAACTTGTAATTGATTAATTTAATAAGATCTTTCTCCCCTTGCCCAGAGGACGTAGGTAAATTATCGAACCTCGTTAAATCTTGTGTGTTCTCTCTTTCTTTTCTTTGTTTAATTATTCGTGAGGATTGGTGGTTGTTCTCTGACGGCCGTCTTCTCTGTCGCTGGGATTCCCAACAAGTAGTATCAGAGCTTTTCGGGTTCGTCGGGGAGTTTTTTCTTTCGGGTGGAGCAAATCAATTTGGAGACTGTTTACAATTTTATTTGGAGGTAAAGATCTGATCTTTCCTATTTGGATTTGTTTACTAATTGTCTCCGTATTGCGTTAAGAAATCTATTAAGAAGATGGCCAGAGAAAGTCAATTCACGGTGAAATCTGTGAACCCACATCTGATGAAGATCGATGTGGTAAAGTTTGATGACAAGAACAATTTGTGATGTGGAGTGTGAGGTGATGGATACATTGACGGCATCAAACCTAAAGGACACTCTACGATTGAAAGAAAAACTGAAGGAGACTTTGACAAGGATTGAGACAAGATGAATACGACGCGTGTGGCCTTATAAGATCTTATTTGAACAAGACATCAAGTATCATGTGCTATATGAGACGTCTGCAATGAAGATGTTGGAGATTCTCGAGAAGAAATATCTGACGAAGAGTATCAAGTCTCGACTGCTTCTAAAGAGGAGGCTTTATCACCATGTTGAAGAAGAGACTCTCTATTGTTGAGCACATGAATGAGCATACAAAACTTCTTACAGATTTGATTAATATGGATGTGAATATTGAAGAGGATAAGGCGTTAATTCTTTTAAATTTTCTTCCTAATGAAGAGTATGAGACCTTCGTCCTCACCTTGATTAATAGAAAACGATCACTTAACTATAATGATGTGTCGGCTGCTCTTTTAAATTATAAAGTGAGGAGGAAGAACAAGCAGTCTTCTTCCAATGGTACATCAACAGAGGAGTTGATGGTAAGAGGCAGAAGTTCCAATCGAAAGGGTAAAGGTGAGCGTGAGAGATCCAAGTTCAGACCAGGCTTTAGAGATCTGAAGAAGAACCAGTGTGTTCTGCAAAAAGCTAGGGCATTGGAAGGTTGATTGTCCAAGAATCAAAGATTAGAAGAAGGAGTCAAAGACCGAGGCAAATCTCGCACAGGTGATCAGTACACAAGATGGTACTTCACAGATAGGTGGAGAGGACTTAGACTCATCGGTATTCTCGTTCTCCATTACTACTCCTACTATTGGTTACTCAGGTGATTCTAAGTGGATATTAGATACAAGAGCTACCTATCATGTGTGCCCGAATAGGAATTGATTTTCTAACTTTGAGAAGTTAGATGGATGTTTCGCTAGCATGGGTGATGATAATCCTTATAAAGTGGAGGGATAGTACAATTCGTATCATAATGTTTGATGGGATGGTCCGGGAACTGAAGTAAGTAAGGTATGTACCTCCAGTGAAAACCTCTTATCTCTGATGGTACCTTGGAAGCATGGGTCATGGAGTATCTATAAGAAACGGTGTTCTCAAGATGATTAGAGGCTCGATGGTGGTGTTGAAGGGTGTCCAACGCAATAACTTATACTACTTGATGGGTAGTACGGTTACAGGGTTAGTGGCGACTTCTATTTCTTCAAGTGATGTTTGTACACAAGTTTGGCATATGAGGCCTGGACATATAGGAGAAAAGCCTTTGCAAGCTCTGTCAAAGAAAAGATCATTGGAAGGTGCATCTTTCTAGAACATGAAATTGGGTGGACAAATCATTCTGGACAAGAAGATGAAGGTGAAATTCAGCACCTCTACTCATCGCTCGGAAGGACTTCATGATTGTGTTTACGTTAGTATTTGGGGACCTGCCAAGACTGCATCACCTGGAGGTCATCGATACTTTGTCTCTTTTATTGATAATTTATCTAGGCATTGTTGGATACATCCCATGAGACAAAAACTTGAAGCC
>JAVJIF010003053.1:0-89036 GCA_038442645.1 Agave tequilana
AAAGTTCTTGGTTTTTGTGCTAAATTCTCTCAATTTTCTGAAGGTTTTCAAAGTTTTTCTCTGATTTCATTTCTTTTCCTTACACACAAAAGAGCTTCATTCCTACTCAATATTCTCTAAGGACCTTTGTAAGGGAAGAGATATTTGAAAGAGAGAGTTTGTGGTCTTTTGACTACCAAGGAAATTACTTGTTCTTGAGATTGTAGGAGTTTGGTACTCCATTGTATTTGAGATCTTTGTGATAGTGGAAGTGGTCGGAATCCTTCTGGGAAGGCGGGGAGTAGAGCTGGGTGCTCGAACCTCGATAACATATCCTTGTGTTTGCGATTGGTTACATTCTTGCAATTCTTACTCTACTTTGCTTGCACTTATCACTTGCTCATCATATTCATTGTCATACTTACTTGCTTGCATTCATCTTGTGATTCTTGATTGTAATTGTTGTAGCTTTAAATTTTTTTATTTGCCCTTTGATTAGCATTGTCACCTATTCACCCCCCCTCTAGGTGACTTTTCAATTGGTATCAGAGCTTGCTCTAGGTTTGGCTTAAATCCATAGAGAGATCCTTAAACTTGCTAATCAACTTTTCATTTCATTCATTCATCACTAGTAAACATGGCGACAACACAAATAATCCCACCTAATTTGATGGGCCTCAATTTCTCAATTTGGAAGGTTAGGATGACTATATTTTTGCAATCTTTGGGTAGCGATTAGTAGCCAAGTCCTTGACCCAAACCCTATGAAGAACCCGATGGTGATGAGAGCACTTGGACCGACCTTAGACTTTAAATTATGAGGCTAACTCCAAGGCCCAAAACTCCCTATTAACCGCCTGAATGAGGATGACCTTACACGGGTAATTCATTGCCAATCCGCCTATGAGATTTGGCAACACTTATTGGTCACACACGAGGGGACTTCACAAGTCAAGAGAGCTAGAGATAGATCTCTTGAGGTCCTAATATGAGTCATTTAAAATGCTTGATGATGAGTTTATTAATAGTATGGCTACAAGGTTTACAAAAATCACTAATGGTCTTTCTTCCTTAGTGATGACATCTCCAACGATCAAAAGGTGCGGAAAGTAATTCGGGCTCTTCCTTCATCATGGGAGATCAAGGCCACCACCTGAAGGAGTTGAACGACAAGGACAGATGGACCTCATTAGTCTCATTGGGAACCTAAAGACCCATGAGATGGAGAAGAAGGCAAGAGAAGAGGCCACTACTTCAAAGAAGAAATATCATAGCCACTTCAAGACTTCATCCACCAATGATGACGATGAAGATGACGAAGAAGAAGATGAGGAGCTAACTCTACTTGTGCGGAATGTCAAGAGGTTGTACCAAAAGAACAAGTTCAACTTCCGGAGAAAATTTGAAGGCAAAGAGGAGCGGAAGATCATATGCTACAATTGCCGCAAACCCGGACATATCATGGCGGATTGTCCGGAGTTCAGAAGAAAATGACTTCCTCCTTCAAGCCAAAGAAACCGAGGAAAGAAAGCTTACAAAGCCACGTGGATTCGGAAAGCGAGTCCGAAGAGGATGTGGATCAAGCTAATATGTGTTTCATGGCAAACACACCCAAGGTAACTCCTCAATCCCTTGATGATGAAGATGATGATGTAAGTACGGAAGTTCTAGTGCATGCTTTTGTAGAACTTTCTGAAACTTATGATACAAGAAACTTGAATGCTTAAATTACAAAAAGAAGTTGCTTTTCTTATAATCACTCGCCATTGTTTCTAAAGAAAAAGATGATATTTCTGTGGCCCAAAGGCCTATCACCCTAGTTTTGATGATGATCAACTCATGAAGTTATGATTACTAATGATCTTGTGTTTAATTAGTGACAGATTCCTTATCAAGATCTTAGTAGGTGTGGAGCTTCAACAAAGGATTTAAAGTCAAGTTGGAAGCTAGCACCGGTTGATTCACGAGCCTATGCATCAAGAACACATCTAGAGATGAGCTCGGTGGCTGCATTTGGACCAAGTCAAGAAGATGAGAAGCCTTCAAGTGAAGACTTTCAAGAAGGTGAAGACTTGTGTCTAGGTATAATTTTTTATTTGTTTTAGATAAAAATGTAAGGATAGAATAGATTGGTGGATTGCTCAAGTCTATATCACACACACACACTCTTGATAGAACTCTTGATAGAATGATTTTCATAAAGATTTTCCTAGTTAAGAAAGATTTTTATTTGTGACAAAATATTTATCTTGGTTTTTGGTTTTCATAGTTTACATATCTTATATCCAAAACCCATGCTTAGAGCCTATTGTCAAAAACTAGATATTTCATCTTGATTTGTGAGTGGATCATATCCATACCACTATGCTTTTAGAGTATATCTGGTTTTGTATTTGATGAATTTGGAAAAACATGTTGATATTTCAAAACCAAGTTTAGTGCTTTATGTCAAAACTAGATATGTCTCTTGATTGTGTAGTGGATCATATCCACACACACTATGCTTTAAAGTGTATCTTGCTTTTGTATTTGATGGAAATTTGGAAAAACATGTTGTTTTAGAAAAACAGTTTTTATTATGAGCCAATATTTCCAAGTTACAAAAATAGTCAATCTTTAATAAACATGCTTGATTTTGTGCAAGCATGTTTCTATCTCATAAAACTATTTTTTGTAGAATTTCTAAGTATTTATGGGATTTTTATTAAGCCAAAAAGACCTATCCTTAATCCCAAATTTTTAGGTTCTGGCAGTTCTGATTTTTCAGAACTGACAGTGGCCGGTCGACCGGGTCGGTCGACCGGACGTGCACAGCGTGCACGCCTGTGTGCACTGGAGGACGGTCGACCGGACCGGTCGACCGCTTAAGAGAGCTTTGCTCTAGGGAATTATCGGTCGACCGGGCCGGTCGACCGACAGAGAGTTTACTCTCTTCTCCAGTTGCGCGGTCGACCGGGAGGCGTCGACCGGAGGCTGCAACGGTCGGATTTTTGACCGTTGCCGGTCGACCGGTAGCTCTGACTGAGCCCAACGGTCAGATTTTTCTGGCCTCTATAAAAGGGGGTTTTGTCATTGTTTGAAGCTAAGATTTTGAGGACTTCTTGAGCCAGTTTTTCCAAGTGATTTCAGAAGTTTTCTCCACAAATAGAGTGCAATATTTCCTATCAAAAGGGATTTTATCAAGAGAGTGTTTATTGTGATTTCTTGAGTTTTCCATCAAAGCTTTCTTTCCTTGTTTTTTTTTCTCACACTACACTTGAGCTTCCATTGTATATCTATCCTATAGGGAGAGTGTTGTAGGGAGTTTGTAATTGGTGATCAAGTGTTAGATCACCAAGAGATTTCCTTTGTATTTGAGGAGACGGGCAAGTGTGCTCGTTGGTGGTTAGAGTTCGGTTGTGAACTCTTGGTGGTTTGAGGTGCGGCCTCGGCGAGTCGGTGGACTTGCGTGTGTAAGGGACTGTGGAGTCCGAGAGCTTGTAGGTGTTGCGGCACCGAGGAGAGATCCGGTGGGATCTTACATAGTGAAATCCTTCGTGTGTCGAAGGCGGGGATGTAGAGCAAGTGTGCTCGAACCTCGAAACAACCCTTTGTGTTTGCGATTGCTCACTCTTGCTCTCTTTCTCTTTTGTCTCTATTTTATATCTTGCATTCAATTTATTGTGTTCATCTTATATATGCATGATATATTCCCTTGTGCTCATAATTGATATACATACTTGCTTGGGATTGTTGTTACACTAGTATTCAACCAAGAGAGCCAACGCGGCACCCCAACCCATTCAAGGGGAATCTAGAGGAGTTTGTCCAGAGCCTCGCAAGGGAATTCGGCAACACTCTTGTGTTATACATAAGTGTTTAATTAAAAGAAGTTTAATTTGGTCAACTTAGTTTTAATTCCGCATTATTTGTTCATAAGTGACCATTAGATTAGCCATCACCTATTCACCCCCCCCTCTAGGTGATCTTACAATTGGTATCAGAGCTAGTGCTCTTGATATTGGGTCTAACAACCTAAGAGTTAAAGATCCTCCTTTTAGGCTAATCACAATATTTTTGTACACACACACCTCACCATGGACTTCATGTCACCACCCACCTTTGATATTCTTAACATCCAAACTTGGAAGGTTAAGATGTCATTGTACCTCAAGGCCTTAGGAATTCATGCTTATCTTGCTACTACTAATAATGATTATTGTTCAAATAGCAAGTACATTGAGGCTAATGCAAAAGCCCTTCATGCTCTTAAATGTACCCTAAATGATGATTATTTATCTAGGGTTTCTAACATTGAATCGGCTTTTTGTAGCTTGGAACATCATCACCTCCCTTGGCGAAAAGGATCTATATTATGCCGGGAGCGATTCGGATGTTGGAAGCGACACCTCCAACAAGTGCTACATGGTCCAAGGGGATAACCCCCTTGAGGTAACTTCCGAATCCGAGGATGAGGATGCTACTATGTCATATGATGAGCTAAATTCATTTTGCCAATTATTGCTTGAGAGATATGACATAATTAAAAAGGAAATAAAAATTTGAAAAAGGATATTGCTTGCATGCATGTAGAACATGACTCTTTTAGAGATAACATTGCATGCTTGGAAAAAGATAACAAGAATTTGAAAAAGAACATTGATTGCATGCATGTAGAAAATGATTCTTTAGAGATAAACTTGCATGTTTAGAAAAGAAAATAAAGTTTTTGAAAAATGAGAATGTTTTCCTTATTTTCAAAATTAAATGATTTATGTGAAGGGAACACTATTTTGAAGGATAAGATTGATTTGGTGGAAAAACAAAAGGAAATCGTTTTTCAAGAAAATAAATCTTTAAAAGAAAATTTGTTGAAAAAGAAAAGGATAATGTTTTTCAAAAGAAAAAGAAAAATGATTCTTTATCTCACCATGCTTTACATGCCACAACTAATGAGATTAAGAATTTGAAAATAAGATAGAAAATTTGAGCTCTAATTTGAGCACATGTGCATTCATCATTCTAAGTTGGAATCTTTGTTTCAAAAGAAACAAGTTCCCCATGCTCATGCACATACACATCATGCTCATGCTTATGTTGCACATCACGATCACAATCACACTCATAAGCATCATGATAGGGTGTACACTTGTACACATTGTGGTCGCAAAGGCCATTTAGCAAAATATTGTTTTGATAAGAAGCATAACTTATATTTTGCTATGTCTAAAGGATTTTGGGTTCCTTATAATAAAGCTAACCCCAAAGGACCCAAGAAAATATGGTACCAAAATCCCCACCTTGTGTATTTGATGTAGGTGAGGAATCTCTCAAAACGTGAGAGGGATGGTACCTTGGTAGTGGATGCACTTGGACATGATGGACACACTTTTGGGTTGCATCGCTATCAAGGAGCTTTGGTGGATCAACCACCATGCTAGGAGCTTTGGAGTTGGTAACAATTTCTAAACTCCTATTTCATTTATGTACATGCTTGTTCATTCATAATATTCATAGCATATTCATATTTTAAGATATTTTTGTGTTTCATGTGGTATATACTAGTTTAAGTGTAGTTTCTATCAGAACTTGTATTATACATGTACAAATAGTGAACTACAATTGACTCTATATATTTTGAACTTCATGCTCATTTGTGTCCACTATATGTATTTGTATAAACTAGTTTTGATGATTCTCCTTTATACATGTTTTGCCAATTTTTATGATTTACTTCATGTATATGCATGTTTAATTCAAATCTAATAAATATACATGTATACCCGTGAGTCTCTAACTTTCATGCAAATATTTGATAGACTCTTTTACAATTTTGGGATATGTATGTGTATTGTTAGATTTGTATAATTCATACATATACCATGAAGATTGTAGTTTTTAATAAAAATGATTTTGTGTTGATTTGATAACAATGATTTCTATGTGATTTGAGCTTCAATGACAACTTTCATGAAAATACTATTTACATAACCTTTGAACACTCATCTTTTATTCAAAAATATATTTATGAGCTTTATGGACTATGAGTGCTTGGATTTTTATGTACTTAGTCTCATTCATGAAAACATATGATTTGACATATTTGAAGGATCTTTAATAACTAGTTTTCAAAAACAATTTATACTAGTTTATGTATTCTTCAAATAGTTTTTGAGATTGTCACATGATTCAATTTTTTTTAAAATTAAATGCTTCATGATTTGAATATTAGTTTTATATGTTATTTTTTGTCAAACTAGGATTTATACTTGAACATATCATGGGCCTCAAAAGATCTATTAGTAAGTGTGCTTAATGCTTATTTGAACCCTTGAAATGTACTTGTATTGCTTAGTTTTGATGATTCATACATATTTAAACTTATGTTCACCTTTTGGATTTGATTTATGATCATGTGCCTTTTATTTCATGTATATGTGTATTTTGCCAAACCTTAAAATATACATGTATAACTCTTGAGTCTTTTGCCTTCAATGCAAATCCATTCATATAGACTCACTTGAGTTTAAGAGATATGTATGTATATTTCATGTATTGTCAAAACATACATATATCTTGACATATAGATTTTGTTTTCAATGATTTAATAAAAAAAATATGTGAGATGATTTTGATGTTTATGATTTTCTAAGGAATATTGTACCTTATTGCCATTTTCATGATGCCATGTTTCACATAACATTAGTACACTCACTTCTTTTGAAACTATTTGGACTTTATAGATTAGAGTGTTTGAGTGTTTTGTGTTTCATTGCTATTTCATGAAAATCCTTAGATTTATTCCTTGATAGAGGATTTCGTACTAGTTGTTAAACACTCTCATTTAACTAGTTCGAATTCTTCATGTGTTGTTAATGCTAAGCTTAATTCAAATCTTATTTTCAAGCTTATGCATAAGATTTTAAAATGGTATCAATATTTTTATTTGATATCAAAGAGAAAATTCAAAATTTGTTTTGATAAAATAGAATTAATGATTTTGTTTTGATGAGAAAAATTCAAAATTTTTGATTTGTATTGCCCCTCCTTGACTTCTTTATTTTTGACATAAAGGGGGAGAAAAATTTGTTGATTTGATTTTACTTTGAACCCTTTGTTGATGATTGACAAAAAGGGGAGAAGTATTTGTGTTTTTGTTTTGATATATATGCATGATTTCCTTGCTTAAGGGGAGAAGTATTTGTCCTTCTTACTTAAGGGGAATTAAGATTTGTATTTATGCATATGTGTTTTGATTTATGCAAATAGGAGTAAAAAGATTTGATTTATGCTTGTTGCATCTCCATATTTGCATCCATATTCATGTGCTTCATGATCATATTTATTATTTATTTTGTATGCATGAGTTAAGGGGGAGCTTCTTTGAAGCTTTACTTTAATCCATGCATATATAACGTCATGAGTTTTGTCATCATCAAAAAGGGGAGATTGTTGGCCCAAAGGCCTATCACCCTAGTTTTGATGATGATCAACTCATGAAGTTATGATTACTAATCTTGTGTTTAATTAGTGACAGATTCCTTATCAAGATCTTAGTAGGTGTGGAGCTTCAACAAAGGATTTAAAGTCAAGTTGGAAGCTAGCACCGGTTGATTCACGAGCCTATGCATCAAGAACACATCTAGAGATGAGCTCGGTGGACTGCATTTGGACCAAGTCAAGAATGAGAAGCCTTCAAGTGAAGACTTCAGAAGTTGAAGACTTGTGTCTAGGTATAAGATTTTTATTTGTTTTAGATAAAAATGTAAAGGATAGAATAGATTGGTGGATTGCTCAAGTCTATATCACACACACACTCTTGATAGAACTCTTGATAGAATGATTTTCATAAAAGATTTTCCTAGTTAAGAAAGATTTTTATTTGTGACAAATATTTATCTTGGTTTTTGGTATTTCATAGTTTACATATCTTATATCCAAAACCATGCTTAGAGCCTATTGTCAAAAACTAGATATTTCATCTTGATTGTGTAGTGGATCATATCCATACACACTATGCTTTTAGAGTATATCTTGTTTTTGTATTTGATGAAAGTTTGGGAAAACATGTTGATATTTCAAAACCAAGTTTAGTGCTTTATGTCAAAACTAGATATGTCATCTTGATTGTGTAGTGGATCATATCCACACACACTATGCTTTAAAGTGTATCTTGCTTTTGTATTTGATGGAAATTTGGAAAAACATGTTGTTTTAGAAAAACAGTTTTTATTATGAGCCAATATTTCCAAGTTACAAAAATAGTCAAATCTTTAATAAACATGCCTTGATTTTGTGCAAGCATGTTTCTATCTCATAAAACTATTTTTGTAGAATTTCTAAGTATTTATGGGATTTTTATTAAGCCAAAAAGGACCTATCCTTAATCCCAAATTTTCAGTTCTGGCAGTTCTGATTTTTCAGAACTGACAGTGGCCGGTCGACCGGGTCGGTCGACCGGACGTGCACAGCGTGCACGCCTGTGTGCACTGGAGGACGGTCGACCGGACCGGTCGACCGCATAAGAGAGCTTTGCTCTCGGGAATTATCGGTCGACCGGGCCGGTCGACCGACAGAGAGTTTTACTCTCTTCTCCAGTTGCGCGGTCGACCGGGCCGGTCGACCGGAGGCTGCAACGGTCGGATTTTTGACCGTTGCCGGTCGACCGGACCGGTCGACCGTAGCTCTGACAGAGCCAACGGTCAGATTTTTTCTGGCCTCTATAAAAGGGGTTTTGTCATTGTTTGAAGCTAAGATTTTGAGGACTTCTTGAGCCAGTTTTTCCAAGTGATTTCAGAAGTTTCTCTCCACAAATAGAGTGCCAATATTTCCTATCAAAAGGATTTATCAAGAGAGTGTTTATTGTGATTTCTTGAGTTTTCCATCAAAGCTTTCTTTCCTTGTTTTTTTTTTCTCACACTACACTTGAGCTTCCATTGTATATCTATCCTATAGGGAGAGTGTTGTAGGGAGTTTGTAATTGGTGATCAAGTGTTAGATCACCAAGAGATTTCCTTTGTATTTGAGGAGACGGGCAAGTGTGCTCGTTGGTGGTTAGAGTTCGGTTGTGAACTCTTGGTGGTTTGAGGTGCGGCCTCGGCGAGTCGGTGGACTTGCGTGTGTAAGGGACTTTGGAGTCCGAGAGCTTGTAGGTGTTGCGGCACCGAGGAGAGATCCGGTGGGATCTTACATAGTGGAAATCCTTCGTGTGTCGAAGGCGGGGATGTAGAGCAAGTGTGCTCGAACCTCGAAACAAACCCTTTGTGTTTGCGATTGCTCACTCTTGCTCTCTTTCTCTTTTTGTCTCTATTTTATATCTTGCATTCAATTTATTGTGTTCATCTTATATATGCATGATATATTCCCTTGTGCTCATAATTGATATCCATACTTGCTTGGGATTGTTGTTAACACTAGTATTCAACCAAGAGAGCCAACGCGGCACCTCAACCCATTCAAGGGGAATCTAGAGGAGTTTGTCCAGAGCCTCGCAAGGGGAATTCGGCAACACTCTTGTGTTATACATAAGTGTTTAATTAAAAGAAGTTTAATTTGGTCAACTTAGTTTTAATTCCGCATTATTTGTTCATAAGTGACCATTAGATTAGCCATCACCTATTCACCCCCCCTCTAGGTGATCTTACAATTTCTTCAAATTTCATTTCCATGCAAAAAGAATTTTTGTGCCTACAAGAGTTCTTGTAAGGCTAAATCCCCTATTATTGATGAAAAAGAAATTTCTTCTTTTAAATCCAAAATGAATGATTTTGAAAAAGTTTTAAAAGATTGTGCCTTTAATACTAAGAAACTTGAAGAAAAATTTTCTAAAAGGCACACATCTCATGCTAAGATTCCTCATGCTCACACTACACCTAACACGTCTCATGTTCATGCTCACAATGCCCATGCTCACAAATCACACACTCATTATGCTTTTAAATATGGTAGAGTGTATAGATGCACATATTGTGGCAAAAATGGACATTTAGCTAAGTTTTGCTATGATCAACTAAATAGAACAAATAATCTTGTTTGGGTTCATGACACTAACCCTAGAGGACCCAAGAAATGTGGGTACCAAAATCAAGTCTTAAATTGTTTGATGTAGGTACACACCAAAGCTCCAAGACGTAGGAGCGATGGTACCTTGATAGTGGTTGTTCAAGACACATGACATGGGACATCAACAACTTCACAACCCTATCAAGGTACATGGAAGGTGGCACCGTCACCTTCGGGGATGACTCTAAAGGAACTATCATCGGTATAGGTAACATTCAAATTGGTGCATCTCCTATTATTGAGAATGTTGTTTTAGTAGATGGTTTAAAACATAATTTGCTTAGCATTAGTCAACTTTGTGATCGTGGACTTAAAGTTGTTTTTGATGATACTTCTTGTAAGATTTTTGATGTTAAATCCGATGTTTGTATTCTTACCGGTTTTTGTGATAATAATGTTTATATTATTGACATGCTTAATTTAGATTGTTCTACTAAATGCTTAAATGCTTTTGATGAAAATTCTTGGCTTTGGCATAGAAGATTAGGACATGCATCTTTTGACCATATTTCTAGGATTAATTCAAAGGAATTGGTGAAGGGTATACCTTGCTTGAATTTTGAGAAAGACCGCATTTGTGGTGCGTGCCAACTTGGGAAACAAACCAAGTCTTCCTTTAAACCAATCAAGGATATCATGTCAACTAGGCCTTTAGAATTAATTCATATGGATCTTTTTGGACCACTAAAACTAAGAGTTTAAATGGAAGTAGATTTGCATTTGTTTTGGTTGATGATTTCTCCCGTTTTACTTGGTTTTCTTTTTACAAAATAAAGATCAAACTTTTTCTCATTTTAAAATTTTTCGAAAAAGAGTTGAAAAAGAAAAGGTTTTTCCGATTTTGAGAATAAGGAGTGATAGAGGTGGTGAGTTTGTTAACCAACTCTTCATGACTTATTGTGATGAAAAGGAATTAAGCATGAAATGTCTTGTCCTAGAACTCCACAACAATGGAGTTGTAGAAAGGAAAATAGAACACTTTCAAGAGATGGGTAGGACAATGATAAGTGAATATGACCTCCCTCAATATTTATGGGCCGAGGCCGTAAACACCGCATGCTATATATCGAATCGTATTTATTTATGCAAAAATTCTTCAAAAACTTCTTTTGAAATGTATCATTCTAGAAAACCAAATGTTGCATATTTTAAAGTTTTTGGATGCAAGTGTTTTGTTTTGAATACTAAGGATAATTTGGGTAAATTTGATGCTAAGGCTTATGAGGCTATCTTTGTTGGATATTCCTCTACTAGCAAAGCATATAGAGTTTTCATTAGATCTTCTCAAACCATTGAAGAATCCATGCATGTTAAGTTTGAAGAATCTAATGTGTTTGTTGAGAATGTTGTAGAATTTGAACCATTAGGTGAAGACATGGAGAGACTATCCTTGAAGGACTCACCCGCTCAAGAAGAAAAGCTAGATCCTATTGGTGA
Source organism: Agave tequilana (assembly GCA_038442645.1). NCBI lineage: Eukaryota > Viridiplantae > Streptophyta > Magnoliopsida > Asparagales > Asparagaceae > Agave > Agave tequilana. The sequence continues at coordinate 11,458 of JAVJIF010003053.1, forward strand.
AGTTCAAGAGGATAAGGAGGAAAGCACTCAACCGCTTCCTAAAGCTTGAGATACGCTACAAATCATCCTAAGGAGCTCATCTTGGGTGATGCATCTAAAGGAGTCACTACGCGCTCCAAACTCCATGACCTATGTGGTAACTTTGCTTTCATTTCTCATTTTGAACCCAAAGGCATTCTCGAAGCCGAGACGGACTCATATTGGTTGCTTGCCATGCAAGAGGAACTCAATCAATTTGAGCGCAACCAAGTTTGGCCCTTGTTCCTAAGCCCCACGATAGACCAATAATTGGTACTAAGTGGATCTTTAGAAACAAGATGGATGAGTCCGGAAATGTCATTAGGAATAAAGCTAGGTTAGTGGCCCAAGGTTACACTCAAGTTGAGGGAATTGACTTTGAGGAGACCTTTGCACCCGTTGCACGGCTTGAAGCCATACGGATGACATTAGCTTTTGCATGTTTTAAAAATTTTAAACTTTTTCAAATGGATATAAAAAGTGCATTTTTAAATGGTTTTATTAATGAAGAAGTTTATGTTTCTCAACCTCCCGTTTTTGTTGATCATGTTCATCCCGATTTTGTTTTTAAACTTGATAAAGCTTTGTATGGATTGAAACAAGCTCAAGAGCTTGGTATGAAAGGCTTTCTAGTTTTCTCATTTCAAATGATTTTATTAAAGGCAAAGTAGACACAACTCTTTTTACTAAGCATGTTGATAATGATATTTTAATTGTGCAAATTTATGTTGATGATATAATTTTTGGATCTACTAATGAGCTTTTATGCAAGGATTTTGAGAAAGTCATGCAACTTGAATTTGAAATGTCTTCAATGGGTGAGCTCAATTTCTTCCTTGGACTCCAAATCAAGCAATTGCAAGACGGAACCTTCATTAACCAAGCCAAGTACGCAAAGGAGCTAGTAAAGAAGTTTGGGCTTGAAGGATCAAAGCTTGCAACACTCCAATGGCAACTACAACCAAGCTTGATAAGGACGAACAAGGTAAAAATGTTGATATTAAATTATATAGAAGCATGATAGGAAGTCTTTTATATTTGACGGCAAGTAGGCCGGATATCATGTTTAGTGTGTGTCTTTGTGCTAGATTTCAATCGTGTCCTAAAGAGTCTCATCTTATTGCGGTAAAACACATTATTCGTTATATTAAGGGCACTATTGGAATGGGTCTTTGGTATCCGAAAACTAGAGATTTTTCAATGACTAGCTATTCGGATGCCGACTATGCGGGTTGTAGAGTAGATAGAAAGAGTACTAGTGGGACATGTCAATTTCTTGGTAATTGTCTTGTTTCATGGTCCTCTAGGAAACAAAATTCCGTAGCTCTCTCAACCGCCGAGGCGGAGTATGTTGCCGCTGGGGCTTGTTGTGCACAAGTCCTTTGGATGAAACATACTCTCCTTGATTTTGATTTGCACTTTGATCATATAAAAATATTTTGTGATAATACTAGTACTATACACATGACCAAAAATGCAAATCAACATAGTAAGACCAAGCACATTGAGATTAGATATCACTTTCTTAGAGATCATTTTGAGAAAGGTGATATAGATATTGATTATGTTTCCACGGATTTACAACTAGCCGATATTTTCACTAAACCTCTTGATTTTGCTAGATTTTCGTTTATTTGTAGAGAACTTAATGTTTGTATTATTGAATAGACATGTTTTTCATAACCCTTTTTGATGTATGACAAAAAGGGGGAGAATAAGTTTACTTGACAAAAATAAGTTCATTTGGTCCTGGTTCCATATGAATTTATATGCTTTAATTTTAAAGATTTGTTTTATGAGTTTTATGTTTATGTATGTATGAGTTTTTGAATTCATATATTTTGAGAATTCTTTTATTTTAGTTGTTTTGGTATTTTTGGTATCAAGAGCAATTTTTGTGTTAGTTTCAATAATTGGTGCATCATTTCAATTATTGGTATCTAGAGCATATTCTTGTGTTTTATGTATAGCATAATTTGAGGGGGAGTTTTCTCCTCCCTATATTTTTGTTAATAGCCTATTTGTTTTGTCATCATCAAAAAGGGGAGATTGTTGGCCCAAGAGGTTACACTCTCCAATTGTTTGTGTTTTGATGATGACAAACCAAATTAGAGCTATTTGGTACTAATAAGTTTGTTAAGATAAGTTTCAGGTTTGTACCATGTTTAGAGACCATTCGCTTAGCTATTGCAAGAACTTCTAAGTTCCACAAAGCAAGGAAGGCAAATTGCACATCAAGGAAGGATCATAGAAGAGAAGGCACTAGCAAGGCATTGGATGGCTCAAAGACTTGAAGTTAGCTCAAGAGTCTTCATGTAATTTGTTTTTCAGTTTATAGTATGTTAAAGAATAGTGGATAGGTTTGAAGCTCTATCACACACATTTTTGCGCACATGCTCATTCCAAAATAATTTCTTATAAATTATACAAAAATATTTTGCATACAAGTTTTTGCCTACAGATACATCTTTATATTTTATACTATTCCCTGTTCAAAAGTATTTTTGTTAAAATCAAAATCCTCTTTGTTTTCTTTCTTAAAATTGATTTTTGACCTGATCTGGTCGACCGGGACAGTCGACCGAGTCTGTGTCAGTCTGGTCCGGTCGACCGGACCAGTCGACCGCAGTTCTGGCAGAGGCACGTATCAGTGTGCATGTCTGCCAGTCGACCGTGGCGGTCGACCGAGATATTGTTTTTGCTCACAGGTTTTCTCAGTCGACCGGGTCGGTCGACCGCTGGCCTATAACGGTCAAATTTTTAATCTACCGGTCGACCGGCCCAGTCGACCGATGTGTCCGTTGAACAGTAACGGGCAGATTTTTAGTGAGCTGTTTATTTTTGTCTTTTGTGTTTAAAAAGTCGTTTAAGGATATATTTTGATCTAATTACCTCCTAAACATCAGTAATTATGTTTTATCCCTAAACCCTAGCCCTCTCCTATAAATAGGGGTGTTTGGGGAGAGATTTGTTACAACAACAATTCATTGCTACAAAATTCAAAAGTTTAAGGCTTTCAAAAGTTCTTGTTTTTGTGCTAAATTCTCTCAATTTTCTGAAGGGTTTTCAAAAGTTTTTCTCTGATTTCAATTTCTTTTCCTTACACACAAAAGAGCTTCATTCCTACTCAATATTCTCTAAGGACCTTTGTAAGGGAAGAGATATTTGAAAGAGAGAGTTTGTGGTCTTTTGACTACCAAGGAAATTACTTGTTCTTGAGATTGTAGGAGTTGGGTACTCCATTGTATTTGAGATCTTTGTGATAGTGAAAGTGGTCGGAATCCTTCTGGGGAAGGCGGGGAGTAGAGCTGGGTGCTCGAACCTCGATAACATATCCTTGTGTTTGCGATTGGTTTACATTCTTGCAATTCTTACTCTACTTTGCTTGCACTTATCACTTGCTCATCATATTCATTGTCATACTTACTTGCTTGCATTCATCTTGTGATTCTTGATTGTAATTGTTGTACCTTTAAATTTTTTTATTTACCCTTTGATTAGCATTGTCACCTATTCACCCCCCCCCCTCTAGGTGACTTTTCAATTATTTGGTATCAAATCCAGATTTTCAGACTAAGAGTCAGCCCTAGTCTGAACTAGGAACTTGATCCTAGTATACTACTCGATTTGTTCTTTCTAATAGTCCAATTTGACCAGTTTTAGTTTCAAATATTATTTTTCAATATGTTAGATTTTTTATAATTTCTAGAATTTTCTAAATTAAATTATAGAATCTTCAAAATTGGTATCGACCGGTGTCACCGATCGATTCGCGGATTTTTAATTTACAAATAGAGTTGAATTCTAGAAATTTCTTCTACATTGCTTCTCAGGATCGTATTTTCTATCTTAACACATATTTCGGAATTTTTCTGAATTTATCAAAATTTGACCAAATTTGGTGTCAACCGGTATAGCCTATTGATTCCACGATTTTTAATTTGAAATATTACTGAATTTCTTGAATCCTATTTCACCATATGTATTAGTATAATATTTACTATTTTCGAGAATTATTGGGAATTTTTTTGAATTACTTTATTTTTGGGTATTTCCAGTATTTATTCTGTATTTTCCCGAAACCAGATTTGACCAAATATTCCCTTGTTCTTTTCTTTCTTTTTATTTTTTTCCTTTTCCCCTCCTTACTTATTATTTTCTTTTTTACTTATTTTTTTCTTTTTCTCTTTTTCCTCCTTTTTTCTCCTCCAAAAAAAATCCCCCCAAAAAATATCTTACTCCACTCCTCTCTCCTCTACAAACGCCACCCTCACCCAAACGCGGGTTCCCCCAGCTTGGACGTAGGAATCACCATAGCCCAAAAGTGGGCTTCATTTAATCCAAACGCGGATTCAAATTTCCCCCTCTTATATTTAGTATCCCTCTCTTTATAGTATTTCTCTATTATATATTTTCCCCTCCTTCTCACTTACACCTCTTCTTCTTCCTCCTTCAAACCCAACCGGCCACCACCACTCCTCCGGCGAACCTCCAGTGTTAGCAAGCTCTTCTGGCCACCCTCCTCCGGCCTACTTTTATGGAGGCCAAAAACCCCCTCCAAACTCCTCCTCACTACTAAAAACACCACCATCATCACCTTCACACCACCACCATCATCATCCACATCACCCGTGCCGCCACGTCCACCACCACCTCCAGCAAGCCCTCTTCTCTGGCGAGCTTCCATGGTTTAACCTCCCGCGGCCTCCGAAACCACCTCCTTCCTCCACCTTCAATAACCACAACAACTTCCTCCATCCTTCTCCTCCACCAACTCTGGCCAACTCCTCCTCTGGTCGCGCCGAGCCATCCCTGGCGGAGCCCAAGGCCAGCCCCCGGGCTCCTATCCTCCCCGTTCTCTTCTCTCTTTGTCTACCTCTCTCTCCTTCTTTCTCTCTCTGTTTTACTCTCTCTTTCTATGTTTCTCTCTTCCCTATTCCCTTCTCTTTCACTCTTGCTCTCTCTATCTCTCTCTTGAAAATACACTTAGAGGGGGTGAATAGGTGTAGTGCTAATTTAAAGACAAATAATACAGAATTAAAACTAAATGCTAACACACAACGTGTAATCAAGAGTGAAGCTGAATTCCCCTTAAAGAGCTCTAGAACTTCTCCTCACGATTCCTCTAAACTAAGAGTTGAGGTGCTTTAATATCTCTCTTGGTTAAACAAAAGTGTAAGCACACAAACAATATCAAGCATGAATAGATATGAGCAAGAGCAATGCAAGATATAAAAAGTAGAGAGTTAAGAGATAGAGAGACCCAAACACAAACACACAGATATATTTTAAGGTTCGAGCCACCGCTCTGTGTCCCCGCCTTCACACAGAGATTTTCACTATGTCCACCAAGGACCTTCCACAAAGGGACCTCCACCGAAGAATTACAACTTACAAACTGAGGGTACATAACTCCAACTCTCTCATACCTGAGAGTAGGCACAAAGACAAGCACAAAGTAAAAAGAAAATTACAATTTGGTGATCCACTAATCATAAACAATACTTGGAGATCTCAAAAGATCACAAACAAAACACCTCTCACAATACAAGATCTTAGAGGATAAATTTACAATGAAATGTGCAAGTATGTGAGTGCACAAGGTTTTTGGAGAAGAAAACACAAAGAAAAACTCTTGGGAAAACTCTTGAAATGATATAGAAATTAAGTAGAAACTAGATTTCTTAATAATTGTTTTCTTTGATTTTCCTAAACTTTGAAACAAAAGAGAGATTTTGATTTTGAAGCTCAAAAACTTATTTAAAAATTTGCTGCTAAAAACTCAGTTGAAGTAGGAAATTTTGCACTTGAGAATCTTGTCAAAATCTGGCCAAGAAAAATCCTTTAAATAGCCCAAATAAAAACTAGCCGTTAGGGGCAGAACCCAGGCCAAACTAGCATGTCGGTCGACGCCCGGTCGACCGGCCAGCTGGCAATTTTCTGACTCTTAGCGTTGTCAGTCGATCGCTCGGTGGGCGTCCCCAAAGCAAAGGAGTGTAACTCACTGTCGGTCGACAGCCTGGTCGACCGGGGCCAATCAGAAAGTAGGGTTGAACTAGTCAGTTGACCGGTCGGTCGACCGTAGCAGCCTAAACACCAAAATTTGAGGGTTTAAAAATTAACTTTAAAAACCCATAAAAATTTCAATAAATTCTCATAAATTTCACAAAAATAAGTTCATATAAGTACTTTGAAGTATAAATATGTGTGATCAAAAATCAATACATATTACAAACAATTAAACAATATTTGCGATAAAGAAATATAGGCAAAAACCAAAATCGTATTTTTTAAAATATAAACATCTAAATAGAAATTCGATTTTTCCTCAAACTTGTATAAATACAAAAATAAGTTATTGAAATATATTTGAAGTATAGTGTGTATGGATAGAATTCAATACACATAGTAAATGATATATACTTATTTTTGACAATAAATACCAAAAATAAGTTTTGATAAAAACAAAACTTAAACACATGAACTAGTTACATCAAAATAAGTTTTTCTAAACATATATAACCTATCAATGTATATGGATGAATATACATATAAACTATGTAAATTTCTTTGATGGAATCTATTCATGAAACCAATATATGTATACTTGAAATATCAAAACACAAAACATATACATGTTAAACTGAAAATACAAAACTCATAGAAATAAGTTTTTCTAAACAATAAAGCTCTACTTTGTGTAGATAGAATTCAACACATATATAAACCATAAAACTTATTCTACTGAGATCTAAACCATGTAAAAATAAACTTTTAAAACGAAACGGTTAGACCGAAACCAAAACTATTTATTATGAAAGCGATACATAAGCTTATGTGTGTGTGAACTTGAGCAATTCAAAACTGTTCTACTCTTACACAAGATCTAAACTAAACAAATTTAGACCAAAGTCTTCTTGTCGATCTTCTTCTCCAAGTTAACTCGATCCAAAATACAATCCTAATAAGCTTGACTCCATCTCGAGTACTTAATGTGATCTTTAAATTTGAGCTCTTGAATCAACACGTGATAGCTTCGAATCTTGATTTGAGTCTTTTGTTGAAGCTAAAACACTAACTAAGATCTTGATCAAAATTTGAAAACTTAATAAACACAAGATCATTAGTAACAAAATTTCATAAGTTAGTCATCATCAAAACTAGGGTGAAAGGCCTTCGGGCCAACAATCTCCCCTTTTTGATGACGACAACACTTATGAGGTTATATTTGTATGGATTAAAGATAAGCTTCATGAAAACTCTCCATTAACTCATACATAACATAAACATATAGATATTCAATAAAGCACTTATACATAAAAACATATATATGCATAAATACAAACATAGCATGCATATATAAAGTCTAAATTTCTCTCTCCCTTTTTGTCAATTCATCAACAAGGGGTAAAGAAATAAGGTAAATGTATATGCGATACAAATCCATGAAGAGGAGTGATTATAAAGTTAACTCCTCCTACATACATGCATTACATGAAGAAAGAGATGACTAAACCCTAACTCATATAAGTATAATATACAATGTATAGATGAAAATGTTAAGCTCTCCCTACACATATATACCACATAAAAAAAAGAGGTCAAGCTCTTATTTATATACTACACTGATCATGAATCTATATATAGAGGAGATATTAAGCTCCCCTTTTATATATGCAATATACATCAAAACAAATATTGAAAACTAATTAAAATAAATTTTGATAGCAAAAAATATACCAATTGAAAAATAACATGGATATCATATCAAAACTATACCAATTGAAAGTAAATAATCCATGATATCAATCTTTTTAAATTCTAAATCATTTTGCAACATAAATACCAATTGTAAACAATTAATACAAATATGGAAAATATAAGTATTTTTTAAAACAAAATATATTTCTCAAAAAGAGTGGGAGTAAGATACCGTTTAAAAATAAAATCAATAACTTTTCTCCCCCTTTTGAAATACCAACAAAACTAATGCATAAGCTTGTAAAAGATATCAATTAACATTTAAAACTAAATCAAGCTTAGCATAAAATAATTTGTGATATAAAATATATATGTATAAACATTGTTAATCTAACACAATAAATCATATATATGTATGTATGATCAATTTAAATATCAATTATAATATGATGCATACATATATAAGAAAATATGAATATACAAAAATGAAATATCATAAGAATAATGTATAATTCATAACATCCACCCTATCATGCACATACTTAGAAAGATATACAATGTGAGCATACAAGGTATGGTCGCCCAACCAACCACTCTTGCAAGGTAGAAGTGTTTAAAAATAATTTTTGAAGATAATTTTAGTATAGGCTGAAAACACTAAAGAAGTAGTTTAAAGTAATTTTGAAAACTAGTACGAAACCTTCAAGTAAGCAACAAAACATATATATATTCCATGAAAACATGCTAAATACACAATAATTGACACTCAAAACCAATGAAGTGCATATATGATCATGAATAAAAAATCATGAGTAAAAAAATGATGTAGAGTGCACAAAACATATACACAGAGATAAAGTAATGAGGCTCAATCAAAACAAATGAAATTCTTTTTTCATAAATATAAAAACATAAATCATGAGAAATCTCCTATACATCAAAACTTATCAAGAAATATATAGAGGATGTAAATATAAACTTCAGAGAATATGTACGTAATATCAAAACTAAAGTATATATATTTATGCCAAACATGAAGTGAGACCACAAGAAAATATATGGCAATAATGTAAGTAACTCAAGAATATAACATGCATATCAAGTAGTTTTGATAAAATTTACATATACATGAAGCTAAACACATTCTCAAGAAAACATGTACAAAGGTGATATATAAAAACAAATGAAGGAGTACAAGTATGATGCAAGAATCACCAAAACTAGGTTATAAAAGTAAATGTAATGCGTACAAATAAGCAATAAAGCACGTAAACGTAAGAATCAAGTGTAACTCACTAATTGTACTAGTATAAACACAATTTTTAACGAAAATTGTATCTAAACATGTAATCAAAATATAGTAAGCATAAAAACACCAAAACATGATTGTGAAACTATTAGCATAAATACAAGTGTTATTATGACAAGGATATATATAATAGCTAAACAATAATCGAGAATATAAAGATATAAATCCATATAAATATGGGTGTATCTCAAATACTATATATGTATATCACAAGTTTAATAAACATTGCATTTAACCATAATGAGCATTAAAACTATGACATGCTAAAATCATCCGATATGAAAGCATGTAAACCTAAATATGATATGCTAAAAATATAAAATAAAAGTTAGAGATAGTTACCAAAACCAATTGAACTAATCTCCACTTCTCCAAACATGGTGGTCCTCCCACCAAAACTCTTTGATAGCGATGCATCCAATGTTATGTCCATTTAACTCAAACGCTTCCACCACCAAGGCACCAATACTCTCAAATCTTGTGAAATCCCATTGTGAACAGTCAAAAAAATTAGAAACAAAATTATCAAGGGCTCAGATCAGTAAGAAACGCGAGGCTTACTCAAGCCAGCATTCAATTCAAAATGTGAGGCTTACTCAAGCTAGCGTTCAATTGAAAATACGAGGCTCAGTCGAGCAAGCATTCAATTCAAAATGCAGGGCTTAGACAAACATACATTTTAATTCAAAATGCGAGGCTCAGTCCAGGCCAGCGATCAGTTCCAAACGCAAGGCTTAGCCAAGCCCACGTTTCAATTCAAACGCGAGGCTCAGTCTAAACCCGCGTCTATAACCTAAAACAGGGCTTGTTAAGCCTGCGTTTTAGTTTAAACATGGAACTCAGCCATGTCCCTGTTTCTATGAAAACGCGAGGCTCAAGACCGCGTTTTCAAGCAACAAAACTGTGTTGCGTTTCTGTTGTAACTACATAATTACTGGGTCAATTAATACCCACGTAATGAGGGGAGTTAACCCCATCATGGAGGGATTCTTGGGAACAATTGTACCCCCGAAACCCTCTATAAATAGTCAAGAAAATAATTGAAAATAGGTTGGTTGATCAGAGTAGAGGAAGGAGAGAATCAAATAAGTTTATCTCTTTAAACTTGCTGAGTTCAAGTTTTATTTTAATCTCTTTTTGAGATTTGGTCATTGATAAGAGTTGTGCTACTCTGTCAGTAATTTGAAGAGAAGATTTTCCTCCCAAAGAAGTATGATGTCTAGCCAGTCAACGAAGAACAAGACTCACTCTCCACCGCCACGTAAAGAACCTAGTTTTAAATAATAAGGAGAATCAATCAAAAGATTTTCTCTCTTTCGTAATCGGATTATATCTGTTTTAGTGTTCTATTCAATTAAAAAAAATTGTAATTGTGATTTTCTGACACATTATAAAAGATGTGGACTCCACTGGGGAATGTTTTCTCAACTCATAAGAAAATGGTGGTGCAAGCAGATGTCAACTTCAACAGAAAGATGGTCAAATCGCTTATTGTTGAGTTCGACCAAGTAAAATATGAAGAGTATCTCTCTTCAAGCTCCAAAAGCATGAAGGCAATGTGGCAATACCGCAAGGTCTCTTCGGAGATCCGTTCACAAGTATCTTCTGAAACTTCTCCAAAAATGGCCTGCGCGAGCAACGCCGTGTCTTATTGTGTGGTCCGCGTCACTGTCTCCCACGAGACCCGCGTATCCAAAGATGGTGAAGATCAATCTAGCCATCGATCTCCTCTCCAGATTCCTCGACCTCAAGTTACCGGGGTTCCCAACAACCCATGAAGCATAACTGCAATGCTGAACGTCGATAGAAGCATCGAGCTCGCCGACAACAGATCGAAAGAGCTACAGATGCAATCTGTTTAGCAGGTGCAGAACGTGGAGCTCAGCCCCGCGTCGAACAACAAGAAATGCACACCTCTGTTCCTAAATGCGAGGTTCGCAATTTTGTCCCAAAATGCGAGACCCGCATTTTAACACAAGAATGTGAGGTCTGCGTTTCTAAACGTGAGGCCTGCATTTTAAATGCAAAACATGAGGCCTGCATTTTACAACGCGAGGCCCGTGTTCCAACCAAAGGACGCGAGGCTCACGTTTCAAATGCAAAACCCGAAGCTCACATTTTGACTTCAAGATACCATGATCGCAGGCCAGAGCAACCACGCGAGCCCCGTGTTTCAAATGCAGAACGCAAATCTCGCATTTTAACTTCAAGACATGACGATCGCAGGCCAGAGCAACCACACGAGCCCAGCATTTCAAATGCAAAATGTGAGACCCGCGTGCGTGAGACCCGTGTCTCAGAGTCATAGCGTGAAGCTCACATTCACTCTTCAATGACTAAAGTCAGAGCTGAACCTGAAAGTTCTCATCCCCAGGAACCTAAAACTCATCTTTTAGAGAACCCTATAATGGATCTAAGAGATTATCTGACAAAGAAGAGGGGTGCGCATCAAATCACTCCCCAATATTATTGTGAACGACTCATCATAGCAGTGCTCTCTGAATGCCACTGCAGCCCGTATACGAGCAAACAGTCAATGTTTAAAAGGTTATCAACAACTCTGGTCTCCCGCTCAGCTAAGAGGTATCACTCTCACAAGAAGAGAACCTTTTCTGATACAGTGTACCCTAAAGGCACTCTAAACATGGTGGCCCAAGCACCACACCAAGCAGGGCCAAAGGGAAGCAGCTACTAGTCAACTCCGACCAATCTGATGCTGAACAAAAAGGGGTGAACTAATATACCCACACTCGGATCGATACAACTGCCCTAGTAAATTATAGTGCATTAGCTCAGGGCATTGAACTGAGTGAAGCACATTCTATCATTACGGAATCACAAGCCTCGAACTCTTTTGAAGAGAGAGAGAGAGAGAGAGAGAAGCTTTCGTATATATGGCAAGCACTCCTGAAGAAATGGACAGGCGATTTGAACAGCAAGCCCAAGTTCAAAGGAAGTAACTCGATATGATTCGTGCTCAATAGGAATCTATCGACACTCTTAAGCAGATGTTGACCAAGCTGCTTGAGAAAAAGAAGAAACCAAAGACAAAAAAGTCTTCAAGCAAGGGAAAGGCCATGATGGAGAAGACTCTAACACCAAAGATTCTGACAGTGGGAATTCCAACTTTGAGAATTTAGAGACCCTACCTAAAGAAAAGAGGGTTCGGAAGTTGGAAGTGATCACTCGAAGAGAAAGGGTGAACTAGAAAAGTGCCTTGAAGCTCTCGCTAATTGAGGCAGCCTTTAAGAAGTAGGAGTGGTCCGGCCATACCCGGCTGAGTAGGATCTTGTCTTGTACCCTCCTAAATTCAAAGCTCCGACCCTACAAACCTTTTACGGCAAAGGGTCTCCAAACCAACATATATACTACTTCAAGACTGGAAATGTAATATCAAACGATGCTATCTTGGCATGTTTATTCATTGGTACCCTTAAAGGGATTTCCTTTGAATGGTTCATGAAGCTTCCCGAAAGATCCATCAAAAATTGGGGTGACTAAAGAAGCTATTTCTTGCCCGTTTCTTCAAAGATGACTCGGAGATAAGCATGCCAACTCTCCTGGCAACGAAGCAAAGAAAAGAAGAACCGGTCAAGGCATTTATGAAAAGAGTTCAGAACATGGCACTCCGATGTCCTAGTAGCGTGACCCAAGTCACAGTGGTGGAAACATGTCACCACAATTTACAAACTACACTTCTAGCTTAAATAGGAGTGACCGAGAGTCGCACTTAGAAGCATTTGGTGCAACAAGATGAACAAGGTGAGGAGATTGTTACCAAGGTCAAAGCAGAAGAAAGTAGGCCTAGACCCCAGAAGTCGACAAGGCACACGCTAGAAGCATCTTCTCAAGCCAAAAGGAAAGATATACTGGCAATAGAGATGAAATCTCTTCCTAAGCCACAACCAATAAGTGTGGGTGGTTCTTCAAGTCAAACATGCACCAACAAGTAGTACTCCTTCAAAGACGAGCATTTTGACTCTCTGTTTAAGTTACTTAACAAGAGCAACAAGTTGAAGCTTCCAAAAGTCAGACGTCCTGAAGAAGTGGGCAAGACAGATAACCCCAATTACTGCTTGTACCATAGGATGCTGGGGCACCTACTAAGAACTGCTACATCTTTAAAGATCTCCACCAGGCTTTGATAGATTCAGAAGTCTTTAAGCTCCGCCCGGAGCAAAAGAAGGTGATGGCTAACATAACGTCATTCCTTCAGTTTGGGAAACAACCACCAAAACCAGCCAGAGTAGTTCCCATCTCGAAAGGAGAATTAAAGGTGATCAATGCAGATCTACACCACCAACAGGAGAAAAGACTCTTACCTGTCTCTACTCCTCAAGGAGAGATCATGTGGGTTCATCACGATCTCATAGAAAGTCAGCAATGGACGACTATTTCCAGCAGAAAGTCAATACGCAAAGCAAGAGGTTCACCTTGTAATGTGGTGTGTGCTTCCCCCAGAGAAGCAGAAACTGATGTCGCATCTCTTACTGATTCTGGAGAGGAAACATTTGTTCTCGCTTCAGAGTAGAATACTCTGTTTATGGCAGCGACCCGGTCGGATCAGCATTACTTGAAGAAGTGTGATGAAGCTGTGGTGATTTCATCCAACCGATCCAGGATCTAGTCAAGCAATCCATGAAGCAACCTATGGAAAGCAAAAGAGCTTCGCTATGCTAAATCTCTTCCGAAAGACAAAGCAGAAGGACCATCAGATCCTTATTGCTTCGACATCTTGGCTCAACTGGCTAATATCCCGACCAGAATTACTTTTTATAAGCTCCTGAGACTATCCAAGTCAACAAGGAAAGCTCTCAGGGAAGCCTTAGCTAATGCGGAAGCCTTCATGACCCAGATTTTAGCTAAACTAGAGAAGGATAAAGAGAACTGTCTCCACACTTCTCATCGCTTTCCCTAAATATCGTTCACCCTAGACGACATGCAGGTCAAAGGAAAACATGACAGACCCTTGTACTTCACAGGGTATATTGGATCATCTGAAGTGACCCGTATTCAAGTTGATCTAGGATCTATGTTGAGAATTATGCCCCGCAGGGTCATGCAACACTTAAAAATCCCCTCATCGATTGAGCATCACTCAAACTATCGTTTATGGCCTCAATGCTAACTGTATACGCTCAATGGAAAAAATTAAACTCAAATGCCAGATTGGGGACCTGAGGTCTGAGGTGAGGCTATGTTATTGATGTCGACACTTCATACAACCTGCTGATGGGATGACCGTGGATACATCGCAATTCCATCGTACCCTCCACTCTTCATCAATTCATGAAATATATTGATGAAGACAGCAAAGTCCAAATGTTAATCATAGAAAGGCATCTGTTCAAGGGAGTAGAGAACTACTTCATTGACTCCCTCCTCTTCCAGGACTTTTTAGAAGCAGACGAGAATTCTCAGCCAGAAGAACTAGACTCTGGCAATGAAGCTGATGTTGAACCAGAGGCAGAAGAAGAATATCTGTGGGAGTTAAATCCTTTTGTAATGATAATTGATAAGCTCGATGTTAATAACACTGCCTATAATGTAGGCGAGTGGTACATTAATGAAGATTTAGATTCAGTTTATTTTTTCTGTGTTTTCTTCTGATTCCGTACCATCAGTTACTAGTACTGACATAGATGATGATCCCTTGTCAGTGATTAGTCTCCAATAATGCATATTTCATATCACATTTTCACACTTATTCTTTATAAAATTCTGCTAAATAATGATTTTCTTTTGTGATCCCAGGTCCATGGTGTGGAATGAAGAAGAAGAGCAAAAATCCAATTTATTTGGTGTTTTTTAAATCCTAATATAACTGTTGACTTTGGAAACCTATTCTGCTGCTGCAGGGAGTAGAAATAAGGAAGTAGCAGCCCATACCCATACATCAGAGCAGCCATAACCTGCAAGCTTCAACATTGCGCACCTGGATGCAGCATGGCCATGAAAACGTGGCCATGGCCACGTTTTCGCAACCATGCTGTGGAGTTGTACGTCGAGCTTCGACGCACGACTCCGTACAGTCTCCCTGGCACCCTCTTTTGCCTATAAAAGCCTAGTGTTGAGCAGAATTAAGTGTTTGCTGAAAGGCCCATCGCTCTAGTTTTGATAATGATTAACTCATGTAGTTATAGTACTAATGATCTTATGTTTATTTAGTCTCAGATATTTGATCAAGTTCTTAGTAGGTGTTTAGCTTCAACAAAGGATGTGAAGTTAAGTTTTGGAGCCAGCACGTGTTGATTCAAGAGCTCGCGCATCAAGATCGCATCAAGTACTCAAGAGGAGTCTACCTATTGGATCAAGGTTTGGACCAAGTCTTGAAGGAGAAGAAGATTTACAAGAGAAGATTTTCAAGAAGACTTGTGTCGGCTTTTTTAAGTGTTAAGATTTGTTTTTAGATAAAATGTAAAGGATAAATTAGTTGGTGGATTGCTCAAGTAGATTTACACACACAAAATTTATATGTGTTTTAGAAAATACAGTTTTGGTTTTTAAGCTTCAAAATATACATGTGTTTTATTAAAACTTATTTTAGAGTTTAATGTCAAAAATATAGATATTTCGTCATATATGTGTAGTGAATCATGTCCATACACACTAAGCTTCAAAAGTATTTATAATATCTTGTTTTTGTATTTGGAGAAGTTTTGAAAAAATCGATTTTGAAAAATACAGATTTTTGTTTAAACCAAAATTTCTATATTACAAAAATAGTTCAAAATATTTGTAATGTGTTTTGATTTTTAATCAAACAAGTTTGTATATCAAAGTATATTAATAAACTTATTTTTGTAGAATTTATGAGAATTTATTGGATTTTATTGAAGGTAAAAAGACCAAGTTTTCATCCCTAAAATGTTGGATCTGGCTTTCTACTGGTCAACCGCACCGGTCGACCGATGTGCACAAATGTGCACAGCCAAGGGCCGGTCGACCGCACGATCGACCGCCAGAGAGCTTCTGCTCTCTCTAAATGGCTCCGGTAAACTGGGCGGTCGACCGCTAAGTCATAGCCCAGTTTTCAGTCGACCGACCGGTATACTGCTTTTCCCAACGGTAGGAAATCTGACCGTTGGCGGTCGACCGGGCGGTCGACCGAGAGCAGAGTTTTCTGCTGAGTTGGACCCCAACGGCTATATTTTTTAGGCTTATAAATTAGGGCTGTTTTGGTCTGTTTTACATAAGATTTGAAGTGGATTTTCAAGCGAGTTTTTCTTACCTTTCTAAGTGTTTATCTCCACTTGTTTTAGAGCAAATACTTCCATATCAAAAAGAGAGTTTTTCAAGAGTGTTTTGTAAAAGAGATTTCTGGAGTTTTTCACCGCAAATTCATCCTTATTTTTCTCACACATACTTGAGCTTTCCATTGTCATATCTATCCTATAAGAGGTTGTTGTGAGAGTGTTTCTAGGTGATCAAAGTGTTGAGATCACCAAAGTGTTTTATCTTGTATTTGAGGAGGCGAACTTGAGGGTTCGTGTTGTTTCGAGTTCATGTGGGAGCTCGGTGTAGAGGTGCTGCCTCGGCAAGCTAGTGTGCTTGCGTGTGTTGTTCTTGTGAGAACAAGAGAGGGACTAGTGAGTCCAAGAGTTCTAGTATGAACTCCTTGTAGGTGTTGCGGCACCGAGTGATCCGGTGGGATCGATTCTAGTAGAAATCCTTCATATTGTTGAAGGCGGGGACGTAAAGCAAGGCTGCTCGAACCTCAAAACAAATCTCTCGTGTTTGTAATTGCTCTCTCTATCTCTCACTTGTGTTTATATCTTGCATGCTTATATTGCTTTCATCTTTATATGCTTGATATATACTTGTGCTTAAATTGATATATGCTTGGGATTGTTTACTCACACTTGTATTCAACCAAGAGAGCCATAGCGGCACCTCAACTCTTATCTAGAGGAATCTTGAGGAGATAGTCCAGAGCCATTCACTGGGAATTCGGCTACACTCTTGTGTTATACCTTATGTGTTTAGCTTAATAGTTTTTAGTTTGCTTAAATAGTTTTAATTCAGCATTAATTCATCATTAGATTTCTAGTCACCTATTCACCGCCCCTCTGGGCGATTTCATTAAGCGGAGAAGAGTTTTGATTTAGTACTTAGGGTAGTTTCTTCTCCCTATGGTAGTTTAGGTTAGTTGTTCTTCTTCTTCCTCTTTTGTATTTTTCATTCTTGTAGATCATGTAATAAGAAAGAGAGTAATACATAGGATGAAAACAAGAGTGCTTATAATGGAGGGTGACACTCTATGAAAGGTTCTCTCTTTATCTATACTTATTCATCTCTCTAACTCTTTTTACATGTTTAGCTAATTTTCTTCTCATGGCAACTAACTACTAACCACTAACTATGCTAACTTCTTACTTGATAATCCATATTAATCTAATAGCCTCTACTTGGACTTGCTCTTGTAAGAACCATTGATGGCTCATGATGATGAATTCTAACACTCTAACATCAACGCTCTAATAAGTTACCATTACTTTATTTCATGCTTTCTCTAGTTAGTTTTGATAATTTAAGTATAACTTGCACTTATTGTTGAGTTTGGATGTGAAAGTGATCTTATGAGCCATATTTTGTAAAGCTCTTGAACCAAGGATTAGTGATAGCCAATGATACATATGAGGCAAGTATCACTAAGAGGTTTGCATGTTAGTGGAGTCATTAGTAGTTAGTAGCCATGAGTTTTCTTGTATCTCTTTTATCTTTTCTTTCTATTTGTTTTAAAAATCAAAAACACAACTTCTCTTCTATGTTTCCCACTTCTTTATTTTCACAGTATTCTTCTCTTTTCATTCTTTGTTTTCTTTTCTTTTCATTATTTAAAACTTAGAAGAAACTTTAACACACATGTGAATTGACCGGTAAAGCTTCTTCGCTTCCCGTCCTTGTGGATTCGACCCGTTTAGCCACCATGCTATAACGGAAGTATCGAGAAAGCCAAAGCATACACACTTTTCAAAATAACACTTTTCATGCACGGTTTTCCCCCGATCAAATTTTAGTGTCGTTGCCATGGACGGGAATGGTTTGATCTCATGTTTTTGTTAACTTTCCTTCTTTATTTTTGTCACACCACGCTTCCCAAAACACATGGAAACGGATTCGTGACGAGAGTCGGCGGCGTATATAAGCGAGGAAAATACCCCACGCCTATACCCTAAGCCTAAATTAATCTGAACAAGCTATAAAATCTACTACGATAAATCAATATCACTATAATATGACATATAAATATCTAACACAATGATAACAGATGAATAAAAGAAAGAAATGGCAACTGGACATGATATAGATAGATAGAATCAGGGAATACATGAATAGAAGAGCAAGAGTACCTATGATAAAGAAAAGAGAGACTCCAGCTTCTCGTAACACATGTAATCCTCTCCAAATTCCTGATCAGCAATAAATAGCCACAGATCTAGATATGCAAATCCAGGAAGTCCGAACTCCTAATGAATGTGTGAGAATAAACTGGAAAGATGTACATGCATATAAATGTGAACATATAATAATAGTATAAACTAGAATAAGAAACAGCATGAATAAGTAAATAAACAATATGTGGATAGCACACTGTAGAGTATATGTCCAGTCAGGTATTCAATCAGGTGTATATCACAATCTATATATTAGGCGGGTAGAGTCAGTCAGTACTAGAGTCAGATGTCCAATCAGGTCAGGTGTAACATCAGGTGTCCAACATACATACATGTATCAGGTAAAGACAATCAATTACAGTACATTATGAACAATTTATTATTAGCGCTAGGTAGTCAGGAAATAGGAACAAGAACAGGATGGGGTACCAGTCACCTCACGGGAACCCTGCAGTGGAACCCTCTTTCGGCTGCGCAACTAATATCCTAGGTCCACCCAAAATACAGACGTTGTCTCCTCCATCAATCTTCCCAATCTCAATGTAAGTTGTTTAAATGTTATGTTATTAGTTTATCAAGATTATTTAATGTGCATGTTACCTTGACCACTGGGATAACTTAATGATAGCCACGGTAACGATGTCAACATGTGTAATCAGGATTCTGGTATAACAGGATATATAATGTGAATAGGATACTGATATAACAGGATATGTAACAAGTTTAACATGAGAGTGTCGTTACCATGTAATAATATTTTTTTTCCAGTAGTTAAGTAACATGGACAATAGTATTAGGTAGATGTCATTTATAATCAGTCAAGTTCTTCAGGTAAATCATGATATTTAGAATAAGTAATGACCTGCTGGCATGAATAGAATAATCCGAACAAAATTTTATTCAACTCAGATTCTCTAAGTCATCGATATATCCAAGTCTCAATATATAAAATACATACTTATATATATCGAACCAATCATCACTATCCAATCTTAATTAAGACCATCATACATTCTCATTTCCATTAAGTTTAAACACAAGATCCAAAAATCTAAGTAACAGTCAATTATGCATATACATGCCACCAGGTCAGGTCAAACCAATCTACGTTTACTCCTCAACCCAAGATCAAATCTAACTCAATCGAATCTACTAACAAATTCAAGTCCAATATCTCGTTCTTTTGATAAAGAATCTCCAAATTAATCAATCATCAATTTCTAACCAAATTCTCACCTGTTTTACTATCAATAAGAATAATGAAATCTATTGGTAATGTCACTTATATATCACTCATATAACTACCATCATGAACCAGTCAAATCCAAGATCTAAATCTGATTATAGTTTAAGTTACAACACTAATAGCTCCAACCCCAATCAAGATCATACCAAGGAGTGGGATATCCTCAAGCTACATGAAATCTAGAAAGTCTCTGTACTCAAATCTCGATATCAATAAACATCATTACTGAGATAATTTATCAGTGAATATATCTAAATAAATACTTGCAACTAATAATCTAAAACCAGTATTATGCGATAGATCAAAAATCAAGTTAAGAGATTCTACCATATGATTAGAACCCTATTATTGATCTCATTTAAATGTGATCAAGATCTCATGCAAATCTCAAGTTAAACTCTAGGTCCATATATAAATCCATGCATCAAGGTAAATCAGTCTTAAGTTAACATCTTATTTAATCCGTCCTCATTGTCCAAATGAATTCCCGTCTAAAATATCATTAAAAATATATATCCAATAATACCTCAAATAAGTCCCCAAATATGAACCAGGCCAATCCCAAATCAATCCAAGTCATAGTCTAAGGTGTACGACAACTAACCTAGAATCAAAAATAATAAGCCTCCACACATGTAATGATATTGATAAATACTCATATAAATTAACTAAATAGGATAAGCACTCACCGATATCTTATGAAGGAATACATGTGATCACACTAGTAAAATAAGTCAGATGATCACATGAAATAAAACAAGCAACACATATATATTTCTGACAATGGTGAATGAGAAAAATAATACTCATAAATATCATCTCAGAAAATTTTAGTAACATAATTACACAACAATATAAAAAAATTCTTGTTTAACTAGAGTGGGAAAAGAACACTCACGATAAAATTAAATAAAATTACATAAAGAAAAGAAACACACATTTGAACGCGATCCCAAGTCTAAAGCACTGAAATCATAAAGTCACCGATAAATCTACATGGTTCATTTCAATAAAAATTGTTAGATATTTAAATGGATATTTTACTTGTGAGTTATAAGGGGGTTTTAATCTTGATTAATTAGTTTGGGGTTAGGAATATGATCCTCTGGGTCTAATAAATTTAGTAGGTTTAGTTTAAACTGATTTTTAATTTTTGTTGGATTTTTAATAGGCTTTAAACCATTAAAATACTTAACGGGTCTGAATCTAACATTAAGGGAAAAGGTTTAAAGTGAGTGATTTGATTTAATTTCATGTTGCTATTTGTTTAAAAGTTTTATTATAGAAAGTAGAAGAATTGTGGATTATTATTTGTATTTTTCTCAGTTTCTTTTTCTTTTTATTTTTAGCTAATTATTTTTTAGTTGCAAATTCTTCTTTCTTTCTTTCTTTCTTTCTTTCTTTCTTTCTTTTCTTTCTTTTCTCTTTTTTTCCTTTGGCCCTCTCTGTGCAGCCCGGCCCGGCCAGACCCGGGCCAGGCCAGCCCAGGCCAGGGCGGGTCTGGTCCTACCTTTAAATTTCATTTTTTTAAAACCTTGGCTATAAAATTTCAGAAAAAATATGTAAATTAATATGTGGTTTGGTATATTCTCATGTATATTTTAGTTGGATTTTTGATTGAGTTTTTGATGTATAAAATTATTCATGAAGATTATACTATAGACATAATTTTTAATAAACTATTTACCAAATAAATTATGAGAAGATAGATTACTTATTTGGATTTGATCTCCCCTATCATGCTCCTCAATCTCTGCACTTCAAGATTTCTTTTGTTCATGCTTTGCTTAAGGAGAAAAGAAAGAAGGAGGTGGGGAGAGTTAGGTCATGGTTTTTCTTTGGAGGTAGAAAAAGAAGTAATTTAGGCTTTTTATAGGTTATCAGGGATTTTAGAAATCAGAATTTCAGTTGAGTTCAAACTACTTGACTGAGTAGTTTAGGATAGAATTAATTAATGTTATAATTTTGAAAATAAGATTTAGATTTGTGTAAGTTAGGATAGATATGATTTTTGTAAGGATTTAGATTAGGATTAGTTAAGATTTTTGAAAAAATTGATAAAATAGGATTTGGATTAGGATTAGATTTGGGTTATAGATTATTTGAGTTGGTGGGTTTCGGGTTAATCGGTAAGGATCTCAATGATAATGGGTTATGGGCTAGAAGAAGGAAAAGATATGAATAATAATAACAATAATAATAATAAATACTAATAATCAAAAACGAAGATAGTAGTAGAAATAATAATAAAGAAATTATCAACATTAAAATGTTATCTAATATTATTTGATAAAAATACTATCATTAAGAATAATAACTAAAACAATACAATAACAATAAGAATAATAACAATATCTTTATTAACAATAATAACAACTATAATAATAATAATAGTAACACAGTAATAAGAAAAATACTAGCTAGTAATTAAAATGATAATATTTAATAATGCTAAATATACATATAAGGCCAAAATACTATTTACTATTTTAAAATAATTTGTACTATAAATCAAGTTAATGAATAATAATAAAATAACAAGTAAAATAAAATAAATATTTTAAAAAAATATATTATTTTAGACCATGGATATTACATTCTACCCACCTTATAAAAATTTCTTCCCCAAAATTTCGATAAAGCAGGAAATGATAGAAAATCAAGATGAAGGGAGAAGATAAAACTTTCATGCTACTTCTCACTATATCATGGGTCCACTGCTTCCGCTGCACGTTCTGATCTTTGTTACCGGCTTTAGAATAGAGTGACCAATTCCAAGAGACAAAATCAAGAATGAAATCAGGGAGAAATATAAGAATCAAGATAAAGTCAAGATCACTTTAGAAGAAGAGTTAGAATTAGGGATATCAAAAATCTAAGAGGCGGGTTCTAAAAGGGAGGACGATCGATTCTCAAGTGGACTCAGTATCGTCATGTGAATAGTATATGTTTATTACAGTGTGAATATAACTGTCTCAGGTTACAGGTATGAACTAGGTTCTCTTTTTATGTCGAACCTGACTCTAATACCAAGAAAACCCTGTCATGCCCCGCTTCCCAAAATATGTAGAAACAGAGTCGCGACGAGAGTCAGCGCGTATATACGCGAGAAAAATATCCCACGCATACACGCTAAGCCTAAAGTAACCTGAACAAGCTATAAAATCTACTACGATAAATCAATATCACTGCAATATGACATATAAATATCTAACACAATGATAGCAGATAAATAAAGGAATGTAATGGCAATTGGAAATGATATAGATAGATAGAATCTGGGAATAATATGAATAAAAGAGCAAGAATACCTATGATCAAGAAAAGAGAGACTCCAGCTCTTCGTAATGCATGTAATCCTCTCTAAATATCTGATCAATAATAAATAGCCACAGATCTAGATATGCAAATCCAGGGAGTCAGAACTCCAAGTGAATGTGTGAGAATAAACTAAAAAAATGCACATACATATTAATATAAACATATAATAATAGTATAAACTGGAATAAGAAACAGCATGAATAAGTAAATAAACAGTAATGTGGATAGCACACAGTAGAGTATATGTCCAGTCAGGTATTCAATCAGGTGTCATCACAATCTATATATTAGGCCGGTAGAGTCAGTCAGTATTAGAGTTAGATGTCCAATCAGGTCAGATGTAATATCAGGTATCCAACATACATACATGTATCAGGTAAAGATAATAAATTATAGTACATTATGAACAGTTTATTATTATGTCAGCGAACACCAATTGCTACCTGTAATAGACGCATCCCATACTACGCCTATTACACATGTCAATCAGGATCCTAAGTTATTGAAACTAATCGGTTGGAGACATTTTTCATGCTTTAGGTAGGCCCGTACATACCCGGGACCACGACCCAGACTCCTGGCGCTGAACCAGGCCCTACCGCTAGGTAGTCAGGAAACAGGAATAAGAACAGGACGGGGTACCAGTCACCCCACGGAAACCCTACAGTGGAACCCTCTTTCGGCTGCGCAACCTATATCCTAGGTCCACCCAAAATACAGACATTGTCTTCTCCATCAATCTTCCCAATCTCAGTGAAAGTTGTTTAATGTCATGTTATTAGTTTATCTAGATTATTTAATGTGCATGTTATCTAGACCACTGGGATAATTTGGTGATAGCCATGGTAACGATGTCAATATGTGTAATCAGGATACCAGTATAGCAGGATATTTAATGTCAGTGAACAGGATACCGGTATTACAGGACATGTAATAAGTATAACATGAGAATGTTGTTACCGTGCATTAATATTTTTTCCCATTAGTTAAGTAACATGGACAATAGTATCAGGTAGATTCATCTATAATCAGTCAAGTTCTTCAGGTAAATCATGATATTCAGAATAAGTAATGACATGCTGGCATGAATAGAATAATCCAGGCAAAATATTTAATCAACTCAGATCCTCAAAGTCATCGATATATCTAAGTCCCAATATATAAAATACATACGTATATATATCCAACAATCATCACTATCCAATCTTAATTAAGACCATCATACACTCTCACTTCCATTAAGTTCAAACACAAGATCCAAAAATCTAAGTAACTAGTCAATTATGCATATACATGCCACCAGGTTAGGTCAAACCAATCTACGTTTACTTCTCAACCCAAGATCAAATCTAACTCAATCAAATCTACTAACAAATTCAAGTTCAATATCTAGTTCTTTTGATAAAGAATCTCTAAATTTATCAACCATCAATATCTAACCAAACTCTCACCCGTTTTACCATAAATAAGAATAATCAAAACTATTAGTAATGTCACTCATATATCACTCATATAACTACCATCATGAACCAGTCAAATTCAAGATCTAAATCAGATTATAGTTTAAGTTACAACATTAATAGCTCCAATCCCAATCAAGATCATACTAAGGAGTGGGACATCCTCAAGCTACAAGAAATCTAGAAAGTCTCTGTACTCAAATCTAGAAAGAATCGATTCAATTTTAAATTCTTACATTTAATTTATATTAAGATTTTGCTTTTAGACTTAGTTTAAAAAAGAATAATTTCTGGTTAACTTATGACCTTAGATCACTTAAATTTTCACAAAAATATTTCAATACTTTTCTCTATTTCAAAATACTAACATTTGATTTCTTTCTTTATAGATTTTGTGGGTGTAATCTGTTGAAAACCCTCAGGAGACAAAACTCCTCCTCTAGGGAAAACCTAAAGGTTTAACGGTTTGTTGCACATACTCAGTGCAATCGCGTCTCCTACAAAAGTGGTGTAATAATCTTCTTAGTTAGTTTTTCTGTCTTGCTCGGGACAAGCAAAAGATAAGTGTGGGGGTGTTATTAGTCTCCAATATTGCGTATTTCATACCACATTTTCACACTTATTCTTTATAAAATTCTGCTAAATAATAGTTTTATTGTGTGTTCCTAGGTCCATGGTGTGGAATGAAAAATAAGATGAAAAATCTCATTTATTTGGTGATTTTTAGATCCTAATATAGCGATTGACTTTGGAAGCCCATTATGCTGTTGCAGGGAGCAGAAAACAAGAAAGTAGCAGTCATCCCCGTACATCAGAGCAGCCATGACTTGCAGGCTTTGGCGCTGCGTGCTTGGACGCAGCATGGCCACGCTGCATTTTCGCGGCCATGGCCGCATTTCTGCGGCCATGTTGTGGAGTCGTGCATCGAGCTTCGACGCACGACTCCGTACAGCCTCTCTGGTGCTCTCTTTTGCCTATAAAAGCTTAGTGTTGAGCAGAATTGAGGGGAGAAGAATTTTGATGTAGTTTTTACGGTTGTTTCTTCGCCTTAGTGTAGTTTAGGTTAGTTGTTCTTTTTCTTCCTCTTTTATATTTTTTTATAAATCATGTAATAGGAAAGAGAGTAACACATAGGATGAAAGCAAGAATGCTTGTAATGGATGATGACACTCTATAAAATGTTCTCTCTTTATCTCTACTTATCTTTTCTCTCTAACTTCTTTTACAGTTTAGCTAATTTTCTTCTCATGGCAACTAACTACTAACCACTAACTATGCTAACTTCTTACTTGATATTCCACATGAATCAAATAGCCTCTACTTGGCCTTACTCTTGTAAGAGCCATTGATGGCTCATGATGATAGATTCTAACACTCTAATATCAATTCTCTAATAAGTTACCATTACTTTATTCCATACTTGCTCTATTTAGTTTTGATGGTTTAAGTATACCTTATACTTGTTTGTTAAGTTTAGATGTGAAAGTGATCTTATGAGCTTTGTAAAGCTCTTAAACCAAGGACTAGTAATGGCCAATGATACATGCGAGGCAACTATCACTAAGAAGTTAGCATATTAGTGAAGCCATTAGTAGTTAATAGCTATGAGTTTTCTTGTATCTCTTTTTATTTTTTCTTTCTATTTGTTTTAAAAAACCAAAAACACGACTTCTTTTCTACGTTTCCCACATTTTTATTTTCACCGTATTCTTCTCTTTTCATTCTTTATTTTCTTTTCTTTTTATTTTTTTAAAACTTAAAGAAATTTTAACACACACGTGAATTGACTGGTAAAGTTTCTATCTCTTCCTGTCCTTGTGAATTCGATCCATTTAGTCACCATGCTATAATGGAAGTATTGAGGAAGCCAAAGCGCGCACACTTTTCAAAACGACACTTTTCATGCACGATTTTCCCCCAATCAAATTTTGGATTGCAAGCACCATTGAAATCATCTCTTATGGTACGTGAAAATATCAGCGATGTGCAAGGATATTTCTTTCAAGTCCCAGCAAAAGACAAAGTTGAAAAACCAATCCTTTTCGGGAGTATCGAGTCTGAACCAGTGATTCAAGAAGACTCGGGAAGTGAGGTTGAACCTCTGCAATTCTCTCATTACGAACCGAATGTGCTCCGAATAATGGAGAATATGGAATATGACTTGATGAAGAAGTTTGGCTTAAACTTTGACACAGGAAGACGAACACTGCTTCGATCTTTTATTCCAAAAGTGAAAGCCCCTATTTATTATCATAAGACTCAGAGGGGATTAGGCTATATATCAACCCCAATCCCATCAACTTCTGAGTCTGAAGAGTCATTATACCATGACCATTCATCAGGCACATCATCGTGAGAGTAAATGTCAGTGTCGGTGGTATCTTCAAAGAGCTTTTGGTGAACATGGTCTCAACAAGCCACCCGAAAGAAGAAGATAAAGAAAGGATCCAGTCAGATACAGATCCCTGGATCAAACACCTGAATGCTCTCTGAGATATTTACTTTGAACAATGTGAACCACCCATAGAGGATAAGATAACTCAGATTAATCTGGGAGATGAGGCTAACCCTAAGCCTATCTTTATAAGCGAAAGCTTATCCCCTCCAAAGAATGAAGATCTAATACGTCTTGTATGAGAGTATATAAATTTCTTCACTTGGATTTACGAGGTTATGTCCGAACTTGATCCTCAAGTGACTATGCACCGCTTAAACATTAATCCAGATGCGAAGCCCGTTAAGCAACAGCAATGACGATTTTTGCCCAGAGATAATGAAAGTGATTCAATCGGTAGTCAAGAACCTCATAAACTCCATTTCATCAGGGAAGAACAACACCCTAATTAGGTAGCTAATATCGTTTCTGTCACCAAGAAGAATGGAAAAATCTGAGTCTGCATTGATTTCCGCAACCTAAATGAAACTTGTCCTAAAGATGAATTCTCTCTAACATATCACGGATGTCATGATCGACAATACGTGTGGGTTTGAACGGGTGCCTTTCATGGATTGATTCTCTGGGTACAATTAAATTAAGATGTACCCTGACGATGAGAAGCATACATCCTCCAGAACACCACTAGGGGTGTATTGCTATAATGTGATGCCCTTCAAATTAAAGAATACAGGGGTGACATATCAGAGAGCTATGAATACAATCTTCCAACAGCATATACACAAGACAGTGGAATGCTGCATAGATGATATTGTAGTGAAAAGCCGTATTAAAGGTGATAACGTAGCGGATCTAAAAAGAATATTCGACATTATGTGAGCACATCAATTGAAGATGAATCCCACCAAATTCTTCCTGGGGGTGGCAAGCGGTAAATTTCTCCGGTTTGTCGTGACATCCAAGGGAATCTACCTTGACCCAGAGAGAATCTGTGCCATCTAGGAGATGCAACCTCCAAAGAACCTTAGAGAACTTAAAGGATTGTAGGGGCGACTAGTCTACATCCGGAGGTTTATCTCAAACCTCTCAGCACGATGTCAACCCTTCACCAAGTCGATGAAGAAAGGGGTCTCATTCATCTGGGACAATGCTTGCCAAGAAGCATTCGAGAAGATCAGATTGTACCTCACACACCCACCTGTCCTCGTAGTTTCAGTGTCAGGGAAACCCTTCCTATATATGTTCGAGCTATGGATCATTCTTGGGGAGCATTACTAGCCCAGAATGATGATCAAGGACACAAGCAATCAATTTATTACCTGAGTAGAACCATGATCAGAGCTGAGTATCGATACAACCTGAATGAAAAATAATGCCTCGCATTGGTGTTTGTTGTCCAGAAGATGCGGCACTACTTGGTGGGCTAAACTATTCATGTCATATCAAAGGTCAATCCTTTGAGATTACTTATGACAAAACTATCATCGCTAAATGGTTGATTGGTCGCTAATGTTGCATATTTAATATCATATATCCCTTATAGAATAAAAGCTGCATTGTCCTAATTAAATGCTTAATTTATATGCAGGCCCATTCCTTAAGGAGATGAAGAGAAATCAGCCCAAAAGCCCACCAAATTCTGAATTAAATCAGAATTAATTCGCACTCACTGAATCAGGGCAAAATCAAGAGGTTGAAAACCGGTTGAGAAGAATCCTCTCAGAATCGATTGGTTAAAGCCAAGAATCAAAGGCCATTTCGTCACACTCCTGGACTCAAACTGAAAATCCAACTGCAGATAAAGTCAGAAGCCAAAACCAGGAAAACCCACCGACAAGGTGTGGTCACCTGGCCACACCCTGGCCACGAAGACGTGGCCAAAGTCGCATTTCCGCGACTATTTGAATGTTGTTGGGGGAGCGTTTGCTCCCCCAATCTTCCCGGGATCTTACCTGTTAGGGTTTTGCCTATAAATATAGGTTTCAGCTGAGCAAAAGGGGACGACCATGCAGAGATAGGATTTAGCCTAGTTTTCATTTCTTGTAGTTTAGGTTTTTCTTTTCTTTTTATGTAATTTGTATGTAAGCTTAGGTTAGATGAAGATTCATGTAAGTAAGAGAGAGAGGCTGATGTTGAGAGTGACACCGATGTACCCTCCTCCTTTCTTCCATTGTTTCCGCAAGTAATAAAGGTAAATGTTTTTGTTTCATGTTCATATTTCCTTTTGTTTCCTGATTCCTCTTTCTACTTTACCTCTTTTGTTTTTGATGAGCTTGCAAGTGAATCCAGAAATATAAGTATACAAAAGCCTTTGTGAGTGCCAACGATACTTCATGAAGACGTTCTCCTCCTCAAAATCCGTATCACTTCATTCTTACAAGGCTTGATGATATAATGCGAATAGGGACTGAGCTTGATCTTATGACCTATGCGTTGAACGCCTCCATAGCAAGGTAGAACATGCAAAGGTTTCCAAGTAAGTCATAAATAAAATTAGGTAAGTATTTCTTCAACCTTCTTTCTTTTCTTTTATTTCTTTAGTATAGATCACCACATCTCCCAAATCTTTCATCATTTCTTCTCCAACTCATTTGTACATAGTCGCTTTCTGATTCTCCACCTTCTTCATCTATCGCTTTCTTTTTAACTTTAACATTTAACTCTTCTTTAATTTTTATTTCTTAAAACAAAGAAGAACTTTCATTTTGTTTTCATAAAGATTTCAATAAAGAACCGTGAACGCTTCTATCGCAAAACCCTCCTTGTGGATCACGACCCGTATAGCCACTTGCTATAGCGGTAAGAATTGAGCACTTGCACATCTTCATTCTAAGTCTAAAATTCTTTATTTTTATGTGCAGGTTTTGCCTCAATCAATGGTCAATTAGCGAATGGGCCATATTGCTTTCACAATATGAAATGCAGTTTTCCCACAGAAAGCCGTGAAAGGATAGGAGGTGGCAGCTTTCTTAACTGAGTATCCAGATCCAAGGACGATTAAACTTTATGAAGATCTCTCAGATGAGAACGCTGAAATTTATACAACTCAGACATCTTTCAAAGTACAGTGTGGCAACTATTTTTTGATGGTGCATTGAGAACGGCCCTAGAGGAAATATCATGGCAGGAGTAGGGATAGTGCTCGTGTCTCCACAAAACTATGTGATTCCTCGTGTATTCTCACTAACTGAGCCATGTTCCAATAATGTAGCAGAATACAACGCTCTTTTAATTGGAATGCAAATCACAGAAGAGATTGGCGTCAGAAATCTCAAAGCATACGGTGAATCAAAGCTCATCATCAATCAGGTTCATGGGGAATATGAAGTCTGACATGAAGACTTGGTGCCCTATCACAATGCAACAATCCACATAGCAGAGAAGTTCAGAAACTTCTACATTGATCATGTACCTCGCCAGTAAAATGCACATGCAGATGCACAGGCATCTCTTGCAGCCAAGGAGCCTCCTTGGCTCTTCCAGCTGGAATAATAGAGAAAGAACTCGTCTATAATCATGACTTGTATTGTCCAAAGCTCACCCTTGAAGATGATCAAACTCCAACAGGAGACCTTCAAGTTAAAGAAGTTCGAGAGACTTCAACAGGATCAGAGCTCAAAGATTGACGATTCTCATTCATCGACTATGTCTTATGCGACATACTGCCCGATGACCCTAAATATGCGGCCGCAATTATAAGGAAGGCCCTAGATTCTACTGCAATGCGATCACGTGAACATTGTATCGCTGATCGCATAATGGAATCTTACTTCGCTGCCTATCACACAAAGAGGCACAGGAGGTACTCCATGAAGCTCACGACAGTACGTGCGGAGCTCACCAACCTGGTCTGAAGCTCAGAGATCGACTCCGAAGACTTGGGTATTATTGGCCGAAGGTGATCCCTGATGCCATCGCTTATGCTAAGCGATGCCATGCTTGTCAAATCCATGGTAATTTCATCCACCAAACTCCAGGACGTCTTCATCCTACAACTTCGTTATAACTATTTGAGATGTGGGGAATGAATGTGATTGGTCCATCAGTCCACCATCTTCCAAAGGATATCAGTTTTTTCTAGCCATAACTGATTACTTCTTCAAATGGGCAGAGACTATTCCTCTGAAAAAAAAAGTAAAGACGTCTGATGTGATCAAGTTTGTTAAACATCACATTGTTTATCGTTTTGGCGTGCCATGATGGATTATCCATGATAATGAATCTCAGTTCATCAGCCAAGCATTCAAAAGATTCTGCAACAAGTTCAGCATCCAGAGTGTCTTCACATCATACTATTTAGCTGATAATGGCCTTACAGAAGCTTTCAACAAGACCATTAGGAAACTTATCAAGAAATTCATCTCGAAAATCTAACGCGACTGGGATGATAAGCTAAGTGAATGCTTCTGGGCTTGTCGCACGATAGTGAGTACCCCAACGAAAGCTGCACCGTTCTCTTTGTGTACAGGTGTGAAGCTGTACTTCCTCTAGAAGTTCAGATCCCGTCCTTGCGAGTTGCTTTAACCACAGAGAAGGCGGACAACAAGAAACATCAACTACAACTCCAAAAGTTGAAGCTTTAAATAATAAGCGTCTATAAGACCAACAATAGATTGAACTTTATCAAGCTTGAATTTTCAGAGCCTTCAAAAAGAAAGTCAAAGAGCGGACTTTCAAGAAAGATAACCTTATCTTAATTGTCAGAAGACTCATGGTGATGACACTTAAGATGAAAGGGAAATTTCAACCCAAATAGGAAGGACCATTTGTGGTAGAGTTCAGTCTACTCAAATGGAGCACATCGCCTGATAAATCTAAAAGGCAATACACTTATGATGTCGATTAATGGCAAGTTCTTGAAGAAATAATACCCTTGATTATGTTAATATTAAACCTCTGATCATTAGGTCAAGTATATATGATGTTTGCATCGAATGTATTCCCCTACAACGGAATTCTCAATTGACGACTATGCTCTATCAACACGAGCATAATAGTCCTCATTGATCAACAGTTGTTCGGCTATGTTCTGCTCAATACGAGCATAATGGTCCTCATTGATCAACAGTTGTTCGACTATGCTCTACTCAACATGAGCATAATAGTTTTAATTGATCAACATTTGCTCGACTATGCTCTGCTCAACACGAGCATAATAGTCCCTATTGGTTAACAGTTGTTTGACAATCAACAGTTGTTCGACTAAGCTCTACTCAACACGAGCATAATAGTCCTCATTGATCAACAGTTGTTCGGCTATGTTCTGCTCAATACGAGCATAATAATTCTCATTGATCAACAGTTGTTCGACTATGCTTTACTCAATACGAGCATAATAATTCTCATTGATCAACAGTTGTTCAGCTATGTTTTGCTCAACACGAGCATAATGGTCTTCATTGATCAACAACTATTCGGTGGTAAGTGGGACCAGCATCGACGATTAAAAATCGCTAGAGTTCTAATCAGCGCATAAGAATCTGATTAAGAGTTCTAATTGGCACATAAGAAGCTGGTTAAGAAAAATGATCAAGTTAATGGTGCATGAGAACACAGTCCAATCTTCAATAGAATTGAGCCAATAAAGGCAAGCTAACTAAGAATTAGTTTTGTCACTCTTCTTTAGAGGCTATCAAAATCTAACGCCCTCAATGGATAAGGATAGAGAAAAATATTGGCTTTTAAATTCAATAGAAATTCTCGATAACTCATCATGCTAAGAAAAATAGCATGGCTAGCCCAACTAAAATGTTAGTTTGTAAAGGCATACTAAATCCGTTGATAGTTGAGGGTTTGCTAAAAATCCTAAGGGACTTGGTCCCGCCTTCTCCTCAAAAATCTCTTATCAATTTCCTTCATGGAATGGTAGTATCACTATAAATTTGTATCCATTTCCCCAGTGAAATGATCACAGAACTAAACCTGTCAAGTTAACATTAAACCTTTGACGAGTTACTCTCCAATCCTAGCAAAGCCCGTCAGGTTAACATTAAAACCTCTGATGATAAGGCTTCATAGGTCCTCATGGGTCTAAATACCTGCTCCAATTGAAGTTATTTTTCTCCAAGAAAATTCAACGTTAGTTATGTTAATGTTACACCTCTGATAGTCACACTTTTTATCCTCCTCAGTGAGTATAAAATTTCTGTTTATTGATATTCTCACATAGAGTCATGAGTCTTCAACCTGTCAAGTTAATACTACACATATGACGATCAAGTTTCACTTGTCAATTCTCTTCATTAGAATGACAGGTCCTCAAAATTGCTCATATCGCAAACTTACTTTTGACAAGTTAACACCACACCTCTGATTAATTACTGTTAAGTTCAATATTACACCTCTAACAGTAAACAAGTCACCGTCAAGTTAACATCACACCTCTAATGGTCACTTCCCTCAGACTTTCATATCGAAGTTCAGACGAGCGATGTCAAGTTCAATATCACACCTCTAGCATCCAGTTTATTGTTAAGGTAACATCACACCATGACAATGACCTTCCCTTGAGCTTCGCATCAAAATCGAGATGACCAATGCTAAGTTTAAAATTACACCTCTAGCATTATCTCCACAGTTAAGTTCAACACTACACCTATGGTAGTGGTACTTTCAGTTTTCCTAACAAAACAGAAATTCTTGTGGTGATAAGTTAATATTACACCTCTAGACTACAACTTTGTCAAGTTAATACCACACCTCTGACAAATTCAATTCAAACCTGTTAAGTTAATATAACACCTCTGACAGTAAAGATTTTTATAAATCCCCAACAAATCTAATCTCACTTGTCATTCTCCTCAATAGACTAGCAGGTCTACCTAGAATTATTGTTATGTTAATATCACACCTCTAGTAGTATTCTCCCTGAATTCAAACTGAGTCTTAGTTATATTAACACTAAACCTCTAACAATAAACTCAGACATAATCCCTAGCGGATCAAAGCCCTACTTGTTATTCTCTTCTATAGAGTGGCAAGTCTACAAAACTTGTCCAATCTTTTACCACCCAAAAACTGTCAAGTTAACACTACACCTCAGACAGTCCGTTCGAAATCCCTAGTTGGTCAGGTTACACTTGTTACTCTCATTAACAGAATGACAAGTCCACAAAATTAAATTTCCCTAGAGAAATTTAAATTTTGATCGCTACTTAATCATCACCTCTGGTAATCAAATATAATCAATTTAGTTCGTTTGATTTTCAAGCACAAAAGAAAGAATACAGATGAAACATTTTGATAACTTTTATTATTTATATCAAAATGATAAAAGTGATACAAACTCTCTCTTATTTGATGAATAGAGTGTTACAAAAAAGAGAGGAGATACAAAAGGGTTAATGTCTCTCAGCAAGAGAGTGAATCTGGTCCCGAAGATGCTGAATCTCACATTGGCATGTTCTCTCAACTTTCACCAAAGCTTGAACTCTCAATTCTTCTTCCGATAAGAACTTCTTCGTAGCAAGTTGTGCTTGAAGAGATTCCAGCTTAGAAGAACGAGCAGTGAGATTTTCTTGACTGCTTCTTGGCGACCTCTAGCTCCTCCAGCTTCTTTTTAGCAATGGAAAGTTTCTGCTCGTTAATTTGAATCAAGGCTTTCGCCTTAGCAATTGCAACTTGAGCACTGGATATGACTTGCTCCTCATTCTTGGTGATGATCTTAAATTACCTAGAGTCATCAACTAATCTCTATTAGTTGGCTGTGAATTCATTGAAATGACGGGCCTCCTAAGCGATTTGATCCTTAATCTCCTTCCGTTCGCGCTTGAGCAGCGAGGAGCTTGTTTCGCATCAACCGGACCTCATCCACCGTATTGGCATTTTCCACGGTCCTCAATTCCTTCAAGCACGTCCCCAGTTGCTCCACTAGAATCTGACTCTCAAGGAGCGTTCATGCAAACTCGAAGGAACTTCTATTGGAGAGTACCAACTCAATGCAAGACTTCATCGAAACGAAGAATTGTTTGACCATCTGAAGAGCCAATTCTTCCATGATGTCCATGGCTAGAGCTAACTCTATTGACGCACTTTCAGAGCTCGTTTCTATAATAGTGCGAACGGTGTCCATAAGGGCAGAAGTTGTCTCACTTATTCTCCCTGAGAGCGCAGGGTCAAGGTCAGCAGCAGATTCCCTCAACATCAAAGTCGTGACCGGCACCTCTGGGACTATAACTATGATAGCTTCCAGTGTATCAACTGCAAAAGCAGATTTCATAATACTTGGTTCATCCATTGAAGTATGAAGTGTATTGTCTCCTGTATCAGTGCTTGCCATAGGCTCTTTCACTTGAGCCACCACAATACTCTCTGTAATTGTAACAACCATATTAGCAATAACAATGAGAGTGAGAGTATATAGAGAATATTTATTCTCTTACCAAGTTGAGGAACCGAAGATGGAAGACCCTTTGGTAAGCTGCTTGGAGACAAGGGTTCCCCAATCATAGTGGTTGTACCCACAAGGACGGTGACAATAGTAGGAACTTCAAGGTCCCCTGACTGGAACAGTTCCTCAAATATCTCCTCAATGTGAGAGGAGGTTGCAGCTCTGACACTCATGATAGTGCATGTAATAACAGTCAAACGAGCGTCAAAACAATGTTCATATGAAGAAAAGAACAGGTGGGATAGAAGAGATACCCTCAACAGTGGCAGTTCCTTCCAATGGAAGGCTTGTCTTCGGAATGTCCACCCGCATCTCCTCCTCTGAAATGTGAGAAAAATTGCTAGTATGAGGAGGAGCAGTTCATCATCAAAGTCAAGTTCGTCTTCTGAATTGCCAACATGTTCCTCAGATGATGAAGACAATATTTGAGTTAAAGGAACTTTGGTGATTGGAACCTTGACACTAATCAATCCAGTGGTTGGCTTGTGCTTCAGAATCTAAAGAGGTAGCATTACAATACTTGGGGAGCCCGGCTGCACCTCCATCTGTTCTTCCAGAGTCGGTGTGACATCCGGTTGAACAGGAATATGAGTTTAAACATTGGTTGTATCCTCAAGAGCTGTTGTGGCCACTTCTGTGGGTCCCTCAGCCGCTGCAAACTCCACCAAAGGTTCTGCCTTCTCCAAAATTGCAGGACCCTTATTACGAAGACTCCGGGACGTAGAGCTGGGGCTGACTCTTCTTCTTCTTCTTCCTGCTCCTCTGTACCAGAAGGGATCGTGTCAAGCACTTGTGCTGAAGTTACATCCTCAAGCCCTTTTCTCATGTTCTTTCATCTTGTCTCACCTTCAGAAGCAAAAGTCTGGGTGCGCTTAGACACAGCTTGCTGAATTCTTTTGGTAGACCGCTCCTTAGCAGCTCATGCTCTAGACTCTGACTCTGGAGCTTTCTTTGTTCTTCTAGTCTCCCTCTCAGCCTCTTGATACTTGGTCATCCCTCACATTCAGCAACCCTTGGACCCTTCCTTAACTTTATACATGGATTTAATGTCTTTTATGCATGAAGTGTTTGTTTCAAATTCAGGCACCTCATTTGCAATAAAATACCACGTACAAAAGCCAAGGCTTGTAAAAATTAGGCGTCTTGTGAGGTAGGGTGAAGACAGCTCCAGTTCCTCCTGTTACACTATTGTACCATGCTCGGGCACCTTCAAACAAACTCTTACGGAAGAGAAGATATGGGTAGGGTTGTCGACATACAATTGATCATGACCAAACTGCCAGGTGAATCAACAAGGCATGTAAGGTTCGATCGTGCAAGAGTTTTAATGTGTGTGCTTTATATACATATTTTACATCACTTTTTATGCCTATTATTTGGTATATTTAATGTTGCATGGGTATTTTATTAGTATTATTTTGCAAATTTTAGGTTAAGAGTAAATTAGAAGAAACAGAGCGAAAAATTGACAAATTGGTGATATCAAATAAATAAAATAAATACAGAACCAGAGATCTGAAGCAGAGTTAGACATCTCAACAGAGTCTTCATGCAAAATTAGAAATTCAAAAAAAATCTGGGACTGAAATGGACTAAGAGTTCAGCCACCCAGCCGTATATTTCGGTCAAGCAGCCGTGGACCAATCAACAGGAATGCCAACTCAGAGATCAACATGATTTAAAAAGCAGAGCACCAATACAGCAAGAAGTTCGGCCAGCCAACATAATTTTCGACCAACTGGCCAAACTATGGCGGTGCTTATGGATAGAATTTTCTCAGAAATTCGTGTAATTTTGGAAAGCTAGGTTTTTGTATTCGACTAGGGTTCTATTGCTCTCTGGTCTATATAAATGTCGCCAAGTCTCTTGTAAAATATACAATTTAATTCTCTATTTTATTTGAGCAAAAATAAATTATATTTCTGCTGTTAGCCATTAATTCTCAGAGTATTTTCAGCAAGAAACTCTTCTAGGCTTCATCTTTCTTGGTGCTTTCTTACCTTTCTTTTACTTTTTTTTATTTGATTATATTTCGTGATCTATTCTAATATTATAATGTGTTCTATTTTCTTAGTTATGAACAAATTTTTCTTAACTAGGGGCATGCTGTAGGGATTGTATTGAGAATATAAGATTATGTTTTGTGTAAATTCTCCTATGTGTTTTATAAAGTTTAAATCTTTTGTATGCTAAGTTGTTAAATCTTGTGCTTTATTGTTACAATTGGTGCCACAATTGATCAGAAGATTAAGTTAGAGTCTGAATAGGGATAAGTTAGCAAAAATTTCTAGGATTAAACAACCATAACTTGAAACATTAAGATATAAGAATTGTGCAGTCAAATAGGAATATTCATCATACTTAATGCATCTTCTGACTAGCAATCTACTCGATTAAGAGATTATAGATTCTAGAATTAGAAGATAGAATTGGTTATTTGGGAGAAAGTACTGATTAGGATAGGGAATTCTGATTGTTAGCATGAATATGATGAATTAGCACAAGCATAATATTTTATCTGATTACAATTATCGAAATCATTTCTCTAGTTCTTTTCATAATTAAAGCAAACTTTTTTAGTAGTAGTTTAATCACAACATCTTCCAACTAAATTGATTATTCAAATAGAACTAGGAAAGATTAAGTTGGTACCTGAAACAACAAATCATCATAGGATGATACCCAATTCACACTATATTACTTGTTAACGATTGGTATACTTGCCATTCAAATCTGCACATCAAGTTTTTTGCGTCGTTGCCGGGATTGTCTAATTTTCAATATCAACAATATCAATTATTATTCTGCTTTGAATTCTGTCGATAGATCTAATATAAAAAATTTCTCTACAGATTATAGGAAGTTCAAGCTCAATAGAGCATAGAGTTCGGTCAGGAAGCCGAAAATTCATCCAGGTAGCTGAACTCTTATTCTGAGTGGAGTTGAGTTTTCTTCAGACTTACTGTTACCAGTAGATAAGACGTTCTAGGAGTGTAGAACTCATAGAACCTGATTCAGATATTGATATAACTTTTAGACGCTTGCTTAAGGAGAGACGAGATCGAGAAAAGGTGATGGCAGAACAAAACGAGAGAAAAGCCTTGAGGGATTACATTGTTTCCTCCCTAACTGGAACCAATTCATGCATCATTGCATCAACAATTCAAGCAAACAACTTTGAACTAAAGCCAGAGTTAATTCAGATGGTGCAATACACATGTCAATTCAGAGAATTCTCACATGACGACCCCAATGAACACATCTATAGTTTTCTAGAGATATGCGACACACAAAGTATTAATGGTGTGTCTCTGGAGGTAATAAAGCTGAAACTTTTTCTTTTTTTTTGAAGGATAAAGCGAAAAAATGGTTCAATTCTTTACCTAAGAATATCATAGCAATATGGAATGAGATGGAAAATAAGTTCCTCATAAAGTTCTTCCCTCTATCCAAAGCGTTAAAACTTCGAGGTGATCTCACAACCTTCACCCAACTTGAATCTGAAAGCATCTATGAAGCTTGAGAAAGATATAAAGGATTAATCAGGAAAGTCTCACATTACGGACTTCCTGCTTAGTTGAAAATCTAATTCTTCTATAATGAATTGAATCCAAATACCAGAATGATAATTGACGCGGTCGCGGAAGGAGCACTCATGGACAAGGAACATGTGAGGCATACAAGTTTCTTGAGAAGATGGCCTCAAATAGTTACCAATGGCAATCAGATTGAGCGATGTCAAGAAAGACAGCCGGAGTACATGAGTAGACGCAATCTCTGCAATACATGCACAACTTGCATTGTTAACAAAGAAACTCGATGCAATCAATGTAAGCGTCATCCAAACTCAAAACCCTCCATATGATGCATTTGCTACAGGGCAACCAGCCAATGAAGGACACGTTAC
Organism: Agave tequilana; assembly: GCA_038442645.1. NCBI lineage: Eukaryota > Viridiplantae > Streptophyta > Magnoliopsida > Asparagales > Asparagaceae > Agave > Agave tequilana. The sequence goes on from JAVJIF010003053.1 coordinate 50,602, forward strand.
TTTGGGTTACCCTCAACCGAGCAGGCAAATTACGTGAACAACTATCAAAGAAACAACAACCCTTATTCGAACACGTACACATCAGCTTGGAAGAATCATCCTAATCTAGGATGGGGTGGTATAACAACAACAGTGCTCCAAGGGCGAATAACTTTCAACAACAGCAAGCAAAGCTACCACCACCACAAGAGAAGAAGCCAAACCTGGAGGAGACAATGCAACAGCTCGCCGTCACTACAAAAACATTCATGATCATCACAGACACCAACTTGAAGAACCAAGCAGCTGCAATTCATAACCTAGAGGTGTAGATGAGTCAAATTTTCAGCCTGTTGTCCAATCGACCATAGGGATTGTTACCAAGCAACACAGAGGTAAATCCCAAAGAATACGTCAAGACAATCATGTTAAGAAGTGAAAAAGTTCTAGCACAGGACCAAGTCTCCAGATAAGAAAACCCTGGTCTAACAGACATTCAAGATGAAAAGTCAGAACAAGAGAAGGAGGGAAGAGACATACAGAGCCATAGTTCAGCCACCCAGCCGAAATCTCAGCCAGGTAGCCGAACTCTGGAAGATTCTCAGGCTCTATAAGATCCTACAGAGAAGTTAGTTATCAAGCCATATATTCTCCCACTTCCATTTCTCCAAAAACACAAGCAAAATATTACAGATAAGCGGTTTGTTCAATTTCTAAATATGTTTAAAAAACTGCATATTAACATTCCTTTTGCAGATGCTCAAGTATGCAAAGTTTATGAAGGAGATCCTAAGAAATAAAAGAAAACTTGAGGATCATGAAACAGTAATGTTGAATGAAGAATGTAATGCTATTCTGCTAAACAAGCTTCCTCTAAAGCTTAAGGATCTGGGGAGTTTTTCTTTACCTTGCATTATAGGAAACTTAAAATTTGATAATATTTTATGTGATCTTGGTGCAAGTGTAAATTTAATGCCTCTCTATTTTCAGGGTATTGGGTTTGGGAGAACTAAAGCAGACTACTGTCTCACTCCAATTGGCAGATAGATCGATAAAGTACCCGCTTCGTGTTATTGAAGATGTGCTTGTTAAAGTCGACAAGTTCAATTTCCCTGCAGATTTCTTCGTACTTGACATAAAGGAAGATAGTAATGTTTCCCTCATATTAGGACAACCTTTCTTAGCCACAGAAAGAACTTTGATTGATGTGAAAGAAGGAAAACGCATCCTTCAGGTGCAAGATAAGGAGGTTACTTTCAAGGTTTTTAAAGCCACGCCACAACCAACGAATATCTAGAAATGCTTCAAAATTGATACCAAGGACAAGCAAGTAGCTGAAGTACCAAAAGAGGAGCCTCAAAAGTTGCTTAGCAAAGAGCCCAATCAGCTCAAGTCTACCAAGTCCAAGAATGCAAAAATTGAGAAGCAAAGTTTCTTGAAAGCTGCACCGCTAAACCAAATATGGAAGAAAGCCTAAATGAATGTAAAAAACTTATCGAGGCTAACATCTTCCGTACATGAGCCTCCATGAAGATCAGTAGAAAGCCTAGCTAATGACTATAACTTAAAGCACTTCTTGGGAGGCAACCCAAGTTTTCTAACTCTTTTTATTATTTATTTATTTTAATTTTTTTTAGTACTAACTTATGTCTTCTGTATGACAGGTACCCCCCATAGACTGATTCAGTACTCTCAGATAAACCACAAAATCACCACAATATGAGCACCAGAAAACAGAGCATCAAAGGACCAGAAGTTCGGCTCAATGGCCAGATTTTCGGCCAGCAAGCCGAACTCTGGTGGGCGTTTGACCAGGAATCTATCAGGTGTAAACTTTCCAAATTACCTATTTTTCTGGATCTATTTCCGAGATATGTGATTTTCAAAATTGCTTTATTTTTTGATAAATTAGATCTTGATTTAATAATGGATTTCTTTTTCGAATTTGAAAATTTTGGGATTATTCTCAATCCTGATTTTGTGCATGGGACATGCCAAGGTTTAGGTATGGGGGAGGGGTCTAGGATTGTTTTATTTTACTTTTTCTTTATTTTTAGATTAGAATTTGTTTATTATTACTTTTCTTTTTAGGATTTTTCTAGATTTTTTTCTTTTACGAACTGAAAAAGTTTTAAATTTCTACAAGTTGACCTAGTTGCAAGGGATTTAGTAACCATATAACTTGAATTGGATAAGAAATATCAATTTGACAGAATTTTAAAGTCTTTAAGTAGAGATATTATTGCCATCGAGACTTTGTCTATGAGAATATGTATCTTATATACACCTACACAATAATTTAAACTTGGGATAATTAGGATTACTTAATACTAAAAAATAAAATAAAATAAAATAATAAGAAGAAGAACCTTAATTATTGATTAGCTAGATGCTTTGACCTCATGAAGCCTTGGTATTTACGCGAAAAAATAGTTAGGTAAGAAAAAAAGAAAAATATATATATTAACAAGTTAATGATCAATTAGTTAGGTATCTTGGCCTCAAGAAGCCTTGATATTTACACGAAAGAGAATTAGATTAGTTTTATATATATTATATATATATATATATATATATATATATATATATATATATATTATATATATATATATATAAAGAAGTGCTTAAAGGGCAACGAAGTGGTAATACTTCAAAACTTTTATAAAATATATATATATGTATATAAATTTGAAGTATATAAGTATGAATCAAACTCCCAAGTTAAGAGCTATACACATTCACGAAGATGCATAAGAACAGAAAACTTATGAAGGATGGTGATATAGGTTAAGATTTGAAAATCTCTACAAAGTAGATAATAGAATTCTTGATAAAAGATTGAACTTGATAATGAGAGTTTATGGTAACTAGAAAACTTATACATTAGTGATGCTTACCAGTTCAAAAATATTTTGTCTTCTTTATTTTATCTTTCTTTTTCTATTTTCTTTATTTTTTATTATCCTTATTTTTGGTTATTATTTTTATCTTAATCTCTTCTTATCTTTTAAATTTTTTCATCGAATTTTGTGGGTGTAATTTATTGAAAACCCTCATGAGACAACACTCGTCCACTAGGGTAACGTAAGGGTTTAATGGCTTATTGCACATGCTAAGTGCATTCGTGATTCCTACGAAAGTGAATTGACATTTTTTTTAGGATTTTTAGTTTTTCTTTTTCTTTTTAGATTAGGATTTTGCTTGAGAATTAGAAAAAAGTATGTATGGGGGTGTAATGAGTGTGCTTTATATACATATTTTACATCATTTTTTATGCTATATTTATTGCATGGGTATTTTATTAGTGTTATTTTGTAGATTTTAGGTCAAGACAAAATAGAAGAAAAGGAGTAAAAATTAGCAAATTGGTGATATCAAATGAACAAAAGAAATGTAGAACCAGAGATCTGAAGTAGAGTTAGGTTATCTCAGCAGAGCCTTCACGCAAAATCAGAAATTTTACAAAAATCTAGGACTGAAATGGACCAAGAGTTCGGCCACCCAGATGTAGATTTTGGCAAAGCAAACGTGGACTAGTCAACGGGAATGCTAACTCAGAGGCCAACACGAGTTAAAAAGCGGAGCGCCAATACAGCAAGAAGTTGAGCCAGCCCGCCGAATTTTCGGCCAGCTGGCCGAACTATGGCAGTGCTTACGGATAGAATTTTCCCAAAAATTCATGTAATTTTGGAAAGTTAGGTTTTTGTATTCGACTAGGGTTCTACTGCTTTCTGTTCTATATAAACACAGCCAAGGCTCTTGTAAAATATACAATTTAATTCTCTCATTTGAGCAAAAATCAATTAAATTTTTGTTGTAAGCAATAAATTCTCAGAGTATTTTTAGTAAGAAACTCTTCAAGGCTTCATCTTTCTTGGTGCTCTCTTACCTTTCTTTTACATTTATTTTATTTGATTATATTCCATGATCTATTCTAATATTATAATGTGTTCTATTTTCTTGGTTATGAACTAATTTTCCTTAACTAGGGGCATGATATAGGGATTGTATTGAGGATATAAGATTATATTTTGTGCAAATTCACCTATGTGTTTTATAAAGTTATCTTTTATATGCTAAATTGTTAAATCATGTGCTTTATTGTTACAATTGGTGCACACAATTGATCATAAAGTTAGGTTAGAGTCTGAAAGGAGATAACTTAGCAAAATCTTTTAGGATTAAACAACCATAACTCGAAATGTTAAGACGTAAGAGTTGTACAGTCAAATAGGAATATCCATCATACTTAATGCATCTTCTGACTAGCAATCTACTAGATCGAGAGATTGTAAATTTTAAAATTAGAAGTTAGAATTGGTATTATTCGAGAGAAAGTATTGATTAATATAGGGAATTCTGATTGTTAGCATGAATAGGATGAATTAGTATAAGCATAATATTTTATCTAATTACAATTACTGAAATCATTATCCTAATTTTTTCATAATTAAAGCAAACCTTTTTAGTAGTAGTTTAATCACAACATCTTCCAACTAAAATGATTATTCAAATAGAACTAGGAAAGATTAAGTTGGTACTTGAAATAATAATCCTCGTGGGATGATACTCTATTCACACTATATTATTTGTTAACGATTGGTACACTTGCCATTTGAATATACACATCAAGTTTCCTTGGCGAAAAGCCAAATATCTGGGCCGGATGTTGATTAACCACCAGAAAATGCCAGATGATAATTAGGTGAATCTGTCTGGGCCAGCGAGGTCAGAAAACTTGTCACCGTAGGATGCGTTGTGGATCTCGGGAAGCACCTGTTAGGTTGGTAGTTTGCCCCGTGCAAAATAGTCTTCCGGATGAAGAACATGTAACTGTGAATCCAGTTAGAGTTCTCTAACTGTTGCACGAAGGGTACAAAACCTTCTGATGCAGAAACTGCGATCATCAGTGATAGATAATGCATCACGTACCAAGCCATAAAATAAGTGTATGGAAGCTCGACCCTTGGACTAGGAGTCTTAACCAGGAGATGACCATTTGAATCCTTGACCGGGTTGCCCTTCACATCAATGATTGCCTCCACTTGACAAAAGCTCTTCGTCAGTGCCTGTAACTCGCTCTGAATCCCGACCACTATTACTGGAAGGAGGGCAATAGCTTTCCATGAGCAAGTAAGACCACCCGGTACACCTCATCAGCAATAATATCTTCGTGGGGAAGCGTTGGAACTACACATCGCGTCAACCAAAGTATAAGAAAACCCGCTAATAGAGCTCTATCAGATATTGGGATCTAGCTTGGTGATGGAAACTTTCGAAGATCACATCCGGTTTGAAAGTGTCTTCCTTAGATTCTGTGATGTAAGAACTGGTAAATGCACTGATCCACTGATAATTTCAGCTATCTCTTCATCAGTACTAGGAACCAGCCGACTCACCAGGCCAGTCATATTCACCCCGGAGAACAGATAATTCACCCAGACATCTGTTTAACTCCCCCACTTCTCCATCCCGTCACTTGTCCACAAATATGAGAGTGGCATAAGACTTCCCAGCAAACTTCATATACTAGAGGATCGCTCTTCTTCAGCAGATGCAGCTCCTCTGTCGATGGAACGTATTCTTCTTATGGGGCATCTCCAATGACCAGTCCCGAGGTTTCATACATCTCATGAAGGGCAAGCCCCATTTCTCTGATGGGAGTGAATAACGTGCAAGTCTCTAAATTGTACCGCTCTAGAATAGCGTAGAAGTGTTGGTTGCTCTGCGGATTACCATACTGGACAGCCCTAATAGTCATGTATAGTCCTGCTTGCAGCAAAAGGTCTTCAAACTCTGCAAGAGCGAACCCTACCATTCAGCCCCACCACATCTTGTCGTTAGAGTGAATCCACCCAATCGCATGGAATTCTAGAAGAAAATCACCCCTCACGTCTAGGAATTGTTTGATGAAGGTGGCTGCTAGTTATAGAGTCTCCCCTTCGGGTATTCAGCTCTAACCAATCCAAGCACCTCCCTTCCATGACTGACTGTGTAGACATCATTGACACCTATCTTGCCCAGGGAAACTCTGAAGATTGTCTTAACCAGCTCCCAGTCCATCGTCCGATGTACGGACATATGTTGAAGATATGCTAGTGGATATATCCACTCCATGTTCAGGAGAAAGAATCTCTTGTTACCAATTTGACAGAGCCACTTGTAATCTCCAACATAATGAACCGCTTCATCCTCTTCAATCGAGTCACCAAAGAAGAAGTTGGACTTCCTTAATAGTGCATGAAAATCTGATTCAAACTGACCATCTGAAACGATTTTCTGGAGAGTAAGCATACTGGTATTGCTGACCCAGCTCCATCGCTCCCTTGACTCATCAGCAATTACCGGAGCAGTCATCTGAAGAACGAAAAACATATTCTGGTCAGCACCACTGACATGTCCAAAATGGCACTTTTTGGATAAAGGATTGGAGGAATATCGTACTGTAAAAGGAAGAACACAACAATTAGTGTACGAAGACAAAAAGGCTTAAAGTCAGCTAAGTGTTGAAGCCCAAACGTGGGGTTCATGTGAGACCCATGTTCAATGACTGAAACGCGAGGCTCACTTGAGACCCGCGTTCAAAAAAAGAGGAGGAGTGAGACTCAAAAATGCAAGGATCATATGAAGTCTGCGTTTGAACCCAAGAGTTGAAAATTTTTCTAATTGTTGGACTTCACACACGGGGCTCAAACATGTGAGACCCGCGTTCAAGAGACGCTAACGTGAAATTCACAGCACTGCGTTTAATAGGCAGACACGGGAGTCAAATTGATAAAATAAAGACGTGAGGATCCTCGGACCCGCGTCTTGCTCACCAATATGAAAGTCGCGTCCACAATTCAAACGCGGGCCATGAACTCCGCATTGACTGTTTAACTTCAACAGAAGTTTAAGTGTTTGAAAAACTCTTCAAGTTTATTAATGGTGAAAGCCATTTTACCTGAAATGGGGCCTCTGCTAGAGGGGCGCCACCCATTCGAGCGGCCGGCAAAGCAGCTCTAGACGAGAAAGCGATCTGCTTTTATTTTTGGGCCATTTCACCGATGAAATCTTCGAAAAAGATTAAAGTTAAAAGCTCAAAGCTTTGGGTTCTAAACGAAGCTTGCAAACTCTGAACGCAGAGTTAAAGGAGGAAAAAGAGTCAAATGATGACTCTTGAAAGGATGTGTTGCATCTTTTATAGGAAGACGCGTCGAATGAGATACGCGGCGCATATCTCGAGCTCAATCTAGGCTAGACGCGTGTCAGCGCACTAAAATGCAAGGCTTGCATTCCATAAAAGTCACGTCTCCAAACAAGAAGAGCTCCGCATTTCATAACGTTCGAGAGCCGCGTCTCTGTTTCAAGTGCATGATGCGTCTCCACTTTGAATCAAACCCGCATTTGTAACGCTCAAGAGCTGCGTCTCTATATCAAGTGAGAGGTGCAGCTTCACTTCAAATGAAGCCCACGTCTACAAAGAAATGTAATCCTTACATGTACAAGAACTGCGTTTCTTTTCTCAAAAGTAGTTGATAATTCTCCTGGTTTAATAGTACACCAATAATCAGATCAGAGCTCAGATAAAGTCTAGACTGTGTATTTAGATACTTGCAATGATCATCCTTGGTGGCATCAAAGAGTTCAACAGTACACTCATGAAGACCAGAATCCAGATAAGATTAAGTTCGGGGTATCACAGAATATTGCCACTTCATGCTTGGAAGCTCACAGTTAAACATGAAGTCCAAAGTATTCCAAGATCCGTTCCAGCAACTGCGAAGTCTCAAAAACTTTAGAGGGGTTTTGTGCTCAGTCAAGAAATTAAAGATAAGATTATCAAACACAGGGCTGAGATCAGTAAGAAACACGAGGCTTACTCAAGCGAGCGTTCAATTCAAAATGCGAGGCTTACTTAAGCCAGTGTTCAATTCAAAACGCGAGGCTCAGTCTAAAGCCAGCGTTCAATTCAAATCGCAGGGCTTAGCCAAGCCTGTATTTCAATTCAAAACGTGAGGCTCAGTCAAAGCCAGCGTTCAGCTCAAAACAGAGGCTTTAGCCAAGCCCACGTTTCAATTCAAACGTAAGGCTCAGTCTAAGTCCGTGTCTACAATCTAACCAGGTCTTTTTAAGCTTGCATTTTAGTTCAAACATGGAACTCGATCATGTCCCCGTTTCTATGAAAACGCGAGGCTTAAGATCACGTTTCAAATAACAAAACAGTGTTGCATTTCTTTTGTAACTGCCCCATTACTGGGTCAATTAATACCCACGTAATGAGGAGAGTTAACCTCATTATGCAAAGATTCTAGGGGACAATTATACCCCTGAAACTCTCTATAAATAGTGAAGAAAACTATTGAAAAGGGTTGCTTGATCAGAGTAGAGGAAGGAGATAATCAAAGGAGTTCATCTCTTTAAACTTACTGAGTTCAAGTTTTGTTTTAATCACTTTTTGAGATTTGGTCATTGATAAGAGTTGTGCTACTCTGTCAATGATTCGAAGAGAAGAATTTCCTTCAAAAAAAAATCTGACGTCTAGCCGGTCAATGGAAAACAAAACTCACTCTCCACCACCATGTGAAGAACCCAATTTTAAATAAAGAGGATAATCAATCAAAAGATTTTCTCTCTTTTGTAATCGAATTGTGTTCGTTATAATTTTCTATTCAATTATAAGAATTTTGCAATCATGATTTTCTGATACATTACACCCACACCTACACCAAAAAAAATAGGAATGGTTTTTGGTACCCAAACTTTCTTGAGTCCTTCGGGGTTGTCTCTCCTAACCAAAATATTTTTACTTGCAAAATTTAAAGCATTTAATCTATTATAAAAAAATTTTGCAAGGTGGCTTTTGCGATCACAATGTGTACAAGTGTACACTCTAGCATACATGGAGTCATGTGTGTGAACATGATGGGTATGTGTATGCCATGAAGGGTATGTATGCAAATGTGGAACATGTTCTTGGGAAACATGGATTTTAACCTCTTGTGTTTATTGGCACATTGGCTCAAAGTAGAGCCCAAATAATCTACACTCTTCTTTAAAATATAAGTATTATTATTATTACTTGAAGAAGATGTGGAGTATGCATGAGAAACAAAATTTTTAGCACTAGGAGGTAAAATAATAGAATCATGACAAACATCAGAAGCAAATTCATTTTTCAAAAAAGTATTATCTAAAAAAATACATTCTAATTCTTTAGAAATCGAAACAATTTTATTTTACAAAGAATCATTATTTTTTAAAACAAAATCAAGTCTAGAAGACAAAACATTATTTTTCTCTAAAACAACATCCAAATCATTTTCACTTTTCAAAATCTCATTTTCTTTCAAAACAAGATCAAGTTGGGATTTCAAAGAATGTCTTTCATTTGAAACCTTAACCTTCTCTTTTAAAACTAAATCGAGTTTTAAAAACAACAACTCATTTTTTTCTTTAAATCAAAACTCTTACTTTTCAAAGCTTTGTATTTTGAAAGTAAGTTTTCACGAAATATAGAAAGCTCTTCATTCAAGGCATGTGCATCCATAGCATTATCATTATTGGAAGAGCTATCATAATCATCTAGATGAGATTTCGAATTTACCACAAGGGAGTTAATCCCTTGGACCATATGGCATGCTTGGTCTGACTCATCCACAATAGGTTCTCTCTCAACATCTTGTGAAGCTTGCTCCTTGAGAGAGGTTAATGTGTTTCATACTACAAAAGCAGAATCACAATGAGAAGCAATAGATAAATATTCTTTACTTAGTGTGTGCTTAAGTACATCCATGGCTTGTGCATTACCATCTAAGTACTTACCATTATCAATATAAGATTTCTTGGTAGTGGCAAGATAAACATGCAATCTTAGGGCTTTAAGTTAAGCACTCATCTTAAATTTTCAGATGTCAATGTTAGAAACATCAAACGTAGGTGAAGCAAGATAATCTATGGGTGCAAACAAATATGTGTGCGAAGCAAATAACTAGATTAGCAAAATGAGGATCACTCCTAGGTAGTTAAACCGAATATCAGGAGCGCTAGCTCTTATACCAATTAAAAATACACCTAAAGAGAGGTGAATAGGTGTAGTGCTAATCTATGTACAAATAATGCAGAATTAAAGCTAAATGCTAACACACAATGTATAACCAAGAGTGAAGCCAAATTTTTCGTGAAGGGCTCTAGAACTTCTCCTCACGATTCCTCAAAACGAGTTGAGGTGCTTCAATAGCTCTCTTGGTTCAATACAAGTGTGAGCACATAAAAGTTATCAAGCATGTAAAATTAAATAATAATACAATGCAAGATATAAGGAGTAGAGAGTTAGAGATAGAGAGATCCAAATGCAAACACAATGATATGTTTCGAGGTTCGAGCCACCTCTCTACGTCCCCGCTTTCACACAGAAAGATTTTCACTATGTCCACTAAGGACCTTCCACAAAGGAACATCCACCAAGGAATTACAACTTACAAACTGGAAGTACACAACTCTAACTCTCTCACACCTCTACACAAGAGGGTGGGCACAAAGCTAAGCACAAAGCAAAGAGAAAATTACAACTTGGTGATCCAATGATCACAAACAATACTTGGTGATCTCAAAAAATTACAAACAAAACACCTCTCATAATATAAGATCCTAGGGGATATATTTGCAATGAAAGCTCAAGTATGTGAGTGCACAAAGTTTTTGAAAAAGAAAACACAAAGAAAAACTCTTGAGAAAACTCTTAAAATGATGTAGAAATTAAAAGTAGAAGCTAGATTTCCCAAAACTTGTTTTTTCTTTGATTTTCCAAAATTTTGAAACAAAGAGAGATTTTGATTTTGAAGCACAAAAACTTGTTAAAAAAGTTGCTGCTAAAAACTCAGTTGAAGTAGGAAATTTTGCTCTTGAAAATCTTGTCAAAATCTGGCCAAGAAAACCACTTTAAATAGCACAAACAAAAACTAGCCATTAGAGGCAGAACCCAGGCCACATTGGTCTGTTGGTCGACCGCCCGATCAATTAGCCAACGGTTAATTTTCTGACCGTTAGGGTTGTCGGTCCATCGCCCGGTCCATCGCCCCCAAGGCACAGAGAGTGTAACTCTTTATCGGTTCTGGTCGACCGAGGCCAACTAGAAAGTAAGATTGAGCCAGTCGGTCGACCGATCGGTCGACCGCTAGTTGGGCTCGTGCATATGTGCATGTCGGTCGACCGGTCGGTCGACCGTAAGCAGCCTAAACACTCAAATATGAGAGTTTAAAATCTAACTTCAAAAACCCATAAAAATTCCAATAAATCCTCATAAATTCCACAAAAATAAATTTATATAAATATTTTTAAGTACAAATATTTGTGATCAAAAATCAACACATATTACAAATAATTGAACTACATTTTTGATAAAGAAATATAGGCAAAAATTAAAAATTGTATTTTTCAAAATCCAAACTTCTAAATAGAAATCCGATTTTTTCTCAAACTTGAATAAATACAAAAATAAGTTATCAAAGCACATTTGAAGTATAGTGTGTATGGATAGAATCCAATATACATAGTAAATGATATATACTTATTTTTGATAGTAAATACCAAAAATAAGTTTTGATAAAAATAAAACTTAAACACATGAACTAGATACATCAAAATAAGTTTTTCTAAGCATATATGACCCATCAATGTATATGGATGAAATCAAATATACATATAAACCATGTAAACTTCTTTTGATGGAATCTATTCATGAAACCGATATATGTATACTTAATATATCAAAACACAAAATGTATACATGTTAAATCGAAGCACAAAACTCATAGAAATAAGTTTTTCTAAACAATAAATCTCTAATATGTGTAGATAGAATCTAACACATATATAAACCATGAAACTTATTCTATTGAGATGTATACCATATAAACGTAAACTTTTAAAATGAAACGGTTAAACCGAAACCAAAATTATTTATCATGAAAGCAATAAATAAACTTGTGTGTGTGAACTTGAGTAATTCAAAACTATTCTATCCTTACATAAGATCTAAACTATCCTTACATAAGATCTAAACTAAACAAATCTAGACCAAAGTCTTCTTGTCGATCTTTTTTTCCAAGTCGACTCGATCCAAAACATGATCCAAATGAGCTTCACTCCATCTCGAGTACTTGACGCGATCTTTAAATGTAAGCCCTTGAATTAACACGTGATAGTTTTAAAACTTGATTTCGAGTCTTTTGTTGAAGCTAAAACACCAACTAAGATCTTGATCAAAATCTGAAACTTAATAAACACAAGATCATTAGTAACATAACTTCATAAGTTAGTGATCATCAAAAGTAAGGTGAAAGGCCTTCGGTCCAACATCTCTCTCTCTCTCTCTCGCACTCTTTCACTCTCGCTCTTTCTTTCTCTCTCTTTCCCGCACTCTCTCACACTTGCTCTTTCTATCTCTCCCTTTCCCGCACTCTCTCACTCTCGCTCTCTCTATGTCTGTCTAGCTTCTCTCTCTCATCCATTCTCTTTCACTCTCACACTCTCTCTATCTCACAGTCTCTCTCACTCTTCCACCTCTGTGTCCAAGCCTCCACCTCCTCGTCTAAGCCTTCACTTCTGCATCCGAGCTCCCCATCGTCTAAGCCTTCACCTCTGCGTCCAACCACCTCAGTGTCTCTCGAATTCTCACTCCCTCTCTCTCGCATTCTCTCTCCTCTTTAATATATTTTAATATATATTTAAATGCCTACACACGTTGAGTATTTGGAGTTTTGGAGATCTGGGATTTCGCGGCATAATTTGTGAATTTAGGTGAGTTTCTTGCTTTATTAGTACCCCATTTTGACAGGCATTTTATATTTCATATTGTATTCTGGGATTATTGTGTTTGTGTTGTAGACTGTGTATTTGTATTGATGTGGGGTGTATGCTTATATTTTGTGGACATGTGAATTGTATCAGAGTGATGTATTGTATCATGTGACAAATACTTATAACAATGTAGATGACACTTGTTTTGTGCATGTGTTGATACTAACACTTGTGCAGGTACTCTTTTCTAGCCTCCGGGTTTAGTTTTTGGGTCTAACTGCTCTGCGATTCTATAAGACAGCCTCCAGGCTTAACCACTTTGTGGTTTTACAATAACCTCTGAGTTTAACCTCTCTGAGGTTTATTAAAGTCCTCTGGACTTTCTTTATGCTACGCCTGGTATGCAGACCTAGCGTTAGCACTTTACCGGTAACTCCGTTCGAGCGTAGTTACTCCATAAGCACACTTCACCATGTGTGGTAGCATAGCGTTCATACGCTCGCTTCACCGTATGTGTTTAGTTGTGCCGCAAGCGTAATCACGCCAAGCGTGATGGCATCTAGTACTGTACGTTAATTTTGCTCTAGCTTTTCTTAGCTCCGCTTAGATGTTCGCTTGCTTGCTTACTCGCTTGCCTTCTTGATAGTTTAATTAATTATTTTAATACTGATTGTGAAGAGTTTAAAATCTTTACTTATATTATTTTTAAGAACTGTATTGTTTTCTGGTTATCATACCGATCTTCTGTATCGGTACCGTTTTCTGTTATTGTGTTATACGACAGTTAATATCTGTCATGCTATCATTTGACATTCTATCACATGACAGCTGACACCTGCATGTTATTACTTAACACATGCATGTTATTAGTTGACACTTGTTGTTATCACCTGACATCTGTTATGCTATCACTTAACTCATGATTATCACATTGTGGGAATGTAACAATTAATAGACTGTTATACTCCTGTGCTCATGTACTCCTCTTACTCATGTACCTGCGTGTCCTATTCTTGCCATTCCTGTAACCTGATAATTAAATAATCAATCCATAAAAAGAACAACTTACACTAGGATGGGAGAAACTGATGAATATCGATGGAGCCATGTTTATAGTGATCATAATACAGACAATTCGTGTTGGCTGTAATAATTTCCATTTGAAGACTCGTGTTGGGTGCAATAATTCCAATTAGGTCATGTCTCCGGTAGAGGCGGGATCCACTATAAATATGATCCATCAACCTCTATCAGTTTCCAATAGCAGCTCATCCTGCACATATATAGATGTATGTGTACTGATAATACATATCAAGATAAATGAGTCAGATGAGTAATAATAATAAAATACTAATTAATAATTTGTCGTATCATTTTGCATCGGGTTGTATACACTCAGATTACGGTGACATGAGATTTAAGGTGTGTATATGAGGGTTTTCTTATTTGGATTATTCTGTTGACATATTAATCTCATGAAGCCGTAATCTGAGCTTGTGCATCTGGCTTTGCTCGTATTCAGTTTTATGATGTTTTCTTAGTTTAGGAAACAACTTGGATTGTGTGAACTCAGGCTACAGTGACGTGAGATATAAGGTATATATATATGAGGGTTTTCTCATTGGATTATTCCTTTGATGTATTGATCTCACGAATATGTAGTTTGGGTTTTGTACAATTAATTTTCCATATTTACTTTACTTGATGCCTCATTGTTTGCTCATGTGCGCCTGTGATCACGACACTATTTTTAATACATGCTCTTTGACTCGAATTTTATCGATGCATGTGTAGTTGTTTATGCACGCCACTTGGCACTCATCTTACTACTCATTTGGCAGCTTTCTAACTCCCCTAGACCTGCATGTACAGATCTCAGAGCTTTGACTGTGGTGGACTTCCTGTTGGGCCAAAGACCCATCACTCAAGTTTTGATGATGATTAACTCATGTAGTTATAGTACTAATGATTTTATGTTTATATAGTTTCAAATATTTGGTCAAGATCTTAGTCAGTGTTTAGCTTTAACAAAAGATTCAAAGTCAAGTTTTGAATCTAGCACGTGTTGATTCAAGAGCTCACACATCAAATATCGCATCAAGTACTCAAGAAGGGTCTAGCTCTTTAGATCAAGATTTGGACCAAGTCAAGAAGGAGAAGAAGATTTTCAAGAGAAGATTTTCAAGAAGACTTGTGTCATATTTATAAGTGTTAAGATTTATTTTAGATAAAATGTAAAGGATAGCTTAGTTATGGATTGCTCAAGCTCATATACACACACACAAAATTTATATGTGTTTTTCATAAAATAGTTTTAGTTTTTGAAAATATCATTTTGGTTTTAAGCTTCAAAGTATACATCCTTATGTTTCATGATTAGATTCCATCAAAAGAAGTTTATATGATTTATATGTATTTTGGATTTTATTCATACACATTGTTAGTTCAAATGTTTAGAAAAACTTATTTGATGTTTCTATATCATGTGTTTAAGTTTTGTATTTATCAAAACTTATTTTAGAGCTTATTGTCAAAAACATAGATATTTCATCTTATATGTGTATTGGATCATATCCATACAGTAAGCTTCAAAAGTGTTTAAAATAGCTTGTTTTTGTATTTGAAGAAGTTTTGAAAAAATTATTTTTCAAATTGAAGATTATTTTTTGAAAAATACGGATTGTTTGAGGCTAAATTTCTATATCATAAAAATGGTTCAAAAAGTTTGTAATATGTGTTGATTTTTTATCACACATATTTGTACTTCAAAGTATTTTAATGAACATATTTTTTTTAAATTTTATGTGATTTTATGGGATTTTATAGGAGTTTATATGACCAAGATTTAATCCCCAAAAATCCTGACCTAGCCTTCTGGCGATCGACCGACCGGTCGACCGAGCCAGAAGTCGATCGACCAGGAAGTCGACCGATGTGCACAGAAATGTGCACGGGCCTTGCCTTCAGGGCCGGTTGACCGAGCGGTCGACCAATCCAGAGAGTTCACTCTCTGGATCTGGCCCCGGTCGACTGGGCGGTCGACCGGCCAGAGAGCTTTGCTCTCTGGATCTTTCCTCGGTCGACCGATCGGTCGACTAACAGGTCAAGACCTGGGTGGGGTCGACCGGGTGGTCGACTGGCAGTCCCAACGGTCATAAATATGACCGTTGCCTGGTCGACTGACCTGTCGACCAACAGGTCATCTGGCCTGTAGATTTGACCCCAGCGGCTATATTTCTAAACTCTATTTAAGGGGGCTGTTTTGACTTTTTACACAAGATTTCAAGAGGATTTTAGAGCCAGCTTTTTTCATCTCTCTTAGAGTTTTTCTCCACTTGTTTTAGGGCTAAAATTTTCATATCAAAATGAGAGTTTTCAAGAGTGTTTTCAAAAGATATTTTTTAAGATTTTTACCACAACTCTATCTTGTTTTTCTCATACAAACTTGAGCTTTACATTGCTATATCATCCTCTAGGGATCTTTATTGTGAGAGTTATTTTTGTGATCAAGAGAAGTGATCACAAGATTTCATTCTTGTATTGTGAGGAGTTGTAGAGGCTGTTGCCTCAGTGAAGAGAGTTTTATAGTGATCAAGTGAAGTGATCATCAAGTATTCTAATTTGTGGTTGGAGGAGTTGTAAGAGGTGCGACCTCGGCAAGCTAGTGTACTTGTGGTGGTGTTCTTGCGGGATTAAGTGAGGGACTTGTGGGTGCAAGAGTTCTAGTGTGAACTCATTGTAGGTGTTATGGCACCGAGTAATATTGCGGGAATGTTATAGTGGAAATCCTTAATAGTGTTGAAGGCAAGGACGTAGAGTGCTCGAACCTCAAAATAATTCTTCTGTGTTTGCGATTGCTCATCTCTCTCTCTCACTTGTGTTTATTATCTTGCATGCTTATATTATTTATCTCTTTATATGTCTGATATACTTGTGCTCAATTGATATATACTTGGGATTGTTTGCTCACACTTGTATTCAACCAAGAGAGCCATAATAGCACCTCAACTCTTAATCTAGAGGAATCTTGAGGAGATAGTCCAGAGCCCTTCACCGAAAATTCGGCTACACTCTTGTGATATACCTTGTGTGTTAGCTTAATAGTTTTAGTTTGCATAAATAGTTTTTTAATTCCGCATCATTTGCATTAGATTAGCTTGTACACCTATTCACCCCTCTAGGTGTATTTCAATTAGTATCTGAGCTTAGTGCTTTTAATTTGGGTTTAACAATCTTAACTTAAAGATCCTCATTTTAGCTAATCACATTATTTGTTTACACACACATATGGATTTCATGACACCTCACATGTTTGATGTTATTAACATCCAAATTTGGAAAGTTAAGATGTCAATGTACCTCAAAGCCCTAAGAATTCATATTTATTTTGCCATTATTAAAGATTCTTATTACTTAAATGGCAAAAACCTTGAGACTAATGCAAAAGCCCTTCATGCTTTATGATCTACCCTAAATGATGAATATTTATCTAGGGTTTATAACTTTGATTCAGCTTTTATAATATGAAACACACTTGTCTCCCTTAATGAACAAAAGTAATACTATATAGGGAGTGACTCGGATGATGAAAGTGATGCTTCCAACATAAGCTACATGGTCTAAGGGGATCACCCTCTTGAGGTAAATTCTGAATCCGACCTAGAAGAATATCTTGACATGCCTTATAATGAGCTTGCTTCTTTTAGTCAAAAACTTCTTGAAAAATATGATTTATTAAAAATTAAAAATGATAAGTTGAAGAAGGAAAACACTTTTTTTTTAAAAGAAAATGATTCCTTTAAAAATAAATTTGAATGTATTTCAAAAGAAAATGAATTTTTAAAAAAGGAGAATATTTTCTTGTCTTCAAAATTAAATGACATTTTGAAGGAAACAATTCATTAAAAAATAAAATTATTTTGGTGGGAAAAAAAGAGAATATTTTGAAAGAAAATAATTCTTTGAAATGGAAATTGTTTTAAAAGAAAAAGAAAATATTTCTAAGAAGAAAAAGATTGTTGACTCTCATACTCATGTCTCTTCTTTCAAAATTAATAATGATATTTGCATTATGAAAAAGAATATTGATTATTTGGGCTCCATTTTGAGCTAATGTGCATTTAATCACTCTAAATTGGAATCCATATTTCACAAGAAATAAATTTCACATGTTTATGCACAAGCCCCACTGCATACATATGCACACCATGCTCACACTCACACCACTCATATGCATGCTAGAGTGTACAAATGTACACATTGCGACCGCGAAGGCCATTTAGCAAGATTGTGCTTTAATAGATTAAATTCTATAAATTTTGCAAATAATAATGTTTGGGTTCCATTTGTTTCTAACCCCCGTGGACCCAAAAAGAAATGGGTACTAAAATCCCCACCTCTTGTGTTTGATATAAGTGTGGGCTCTCACATGACGTGAGAGATATGGTGCCTTGGTGGCGGATGCATAAGTTCGATGGACATAACCAAATTGATGCATCACTATCAAGGATGTTTGGTGGAGAGGACCAAAATAGTTTGGAGACTTAGAGAATAGTTCATATGGTTTGATAACTATCTTTAAACTCCTATTTTATTTTACATGCTTTTACATTGATAATTTTTAGCATGTGTTGGTTTTAATGCTCATTATGTTAAATGCAATGTTATTAGACATGTGATATACATAAATAATTTTTGAGATACACCCATATTCATATGAATTCATATTTTGTATTCTTACGATTGTTTAACTACTATGTATATACTAGTTCTAAAATATGTGCATTTAGCCAAATGATCATGTTTGTTTTGTACTTCATGTGGTGAATACTTGTTTATATGTAATTTTCGTTAAAACTTGTGTTTATACTTGTACAAGTAGTGAGCTATATTTGATTATTATATATTTGTGTTTTATTGCCCATTTGTACTCATTACATGTACATGTATAACCTAGTTTTAATGATTCTTTCATTTATAGTTGTTTTCCCTATCTTTGTACATGTTTTGCTTCATGTATATGTTATTTTTGTTTAAAACTAATAGATATACATGTATATCCTTGAGTAAATTGCCTTCATGCAAAATTCTATTTTGGACTCATTTTTGTTTGGATATGTATGTATACCTTTAATTTCAACAAAACAAACATAAACCTTAATGCTTGTTTAGTTTTGATGAAAATTTTAGTTTTGCTGATTTTCATGTTTTTGATAAAAAAATTCATGTTTGTTTTGAACCTTATTGATTATTTTCATGAATACGCTATTCACATGATTCTTGTATACTCACATTATTTTTATCTACTCACATTATTTTTATTTACTCATGACTTTATTTTCATAAGCTTTATATGAGATTTATAAATCTTGAGTGACAATTTTTGTGTGCTTAACAATGTTTCATGACATATATATAATTTGGTTTCATTTTATAGGATCTTTAACTAGTTTTTTTAAAAATTACTTTAAACTAGCTATTTATTCTTCACTTGATAGTATTTTCAATCTATAATTATTTTCAAACACTTATTTTTGGAAACCTCTACCAGCTAAAGGGCGGTTGGTTGGGCGACCATGCCTTGTTTTCTTTATTGAAAATCCTTGTAAACATGTGTATGAATAGGGTGGTAGTTATGAGTTATACACATCATATTCATGTTATTTCATTTTGTATACTCATATGTGTTTCTTTTATATGTATGCTTCAAATTTCAATTGGTATTTTCATTTTCATATATACATATATATGATTTAATTGTGCTTGTTTTACAATGTCTTTTCATTTTTAAAGCACAAATTATATTTATGCTAAGCTTGATTTTATTCTAAATGTTAATTGGTATCTTTACGAGCTTATGCATTATTTCAATTGGTATCAAATTGGTATTTCAATTGGTATTTCAATTTCTAATCATTTCAATTGGTATTTCCATGGTATTTACTTGGTATCAAAATGTACTTCATATTTCACCTTCAATTGGTATCAAAATCTACTATTGGTATCTTAAAAAATTTCGATAAATGGTACCAACTTTTGTTTTGTCAACTACAATTTGATTTCATTAGTATCATAATTCATTTTGTTTACTTCAAGAAATTTAAAAATTTTATTTTAAAAAGTGATTTCAAAATGTGTTGATATGTATTGTCTATATACAAGGGGAGCTTAACATCTCCTCATATATAAATTCATATTGAGTGTATCTGACATTGAGGAGTTTTACCTCTCTTCTTTACGTGATACATGTGTGTAGGGGGTTAACATCTCCGCTTATAAATTGTATATTATGTTTTATGTGGGTTAGGGTCTAGTCATCCCTTCTCCATGTAATGCATGTATACAAGGGGAGCTAACTTTACGTCTCTTCTCTTCATGAATGTATATCGCATATACATGTTTACTGTTTGATTGTCCTCACCCCTTTGTTGATGAATTGACAAAAAAAAGAGAAGAATTTAGTGAGTTTATATATGCATTGCTTAATATTAGTATTTATTCATATATATATTGTTTAGTTTATGCATTTCATTGATATTTATTTGTTTATTGCTATGCATGAGTTAAGAGGGAGCTTCTATGAAGCTTATCTTTAATCCATACATATATAACTCCATGAGTTTTATCATCATCAAAAAGGGGGAGATTGTTGGCCCAAAGGCCCATCACTCTAGTTTTGATGATGATTAACTCATGTAGTTATTGAAGTTCATCTAGAGGGGGGTGAATAGGTGATAAGCTAATCTAATAATGAATTAATGCAGAATTAAAAACTATTTTTTGCAAACTAAAAACTATTAAGCTAAACACACAAGGTATAACACAAGAGTGTAGCCGATTCCCCGTGAAGGGCTCTGGACTATCTCCTCAAGATTCCTCTAGACAAGAGTTGAGGTACCGCTATAGCTCTCTTGGTTGAATACAAGTGTGAGCATACAATCCCAAGCATATAACAATAAGGCACAAGATATATCAAGCAAATAAGGATATAAGCAATGTAAGCATGTAAGATATAAACACAAGTGAGAGATAGAGAGAGCAATCGCAAACACTGGAGATTTATTTCGAGGTTCGAGCACCCTTGCTCTACGTCCCTGCCTTTACACTATGAAGGATTTCCACTAGAATCGATCCCACTGGATCACTCGGTGCCGCAACACTTATAAGGAGTTCACACTAGAACTCTTGGACTTACTAGTCCCCTCACTTGTTCCCGTAAGAACAACACAAGTAAGCACACTAGCTTGCCAAGGCCGCACCTCTACACCAAGCTCTCACAAGAACTCAAAACAACACGAACCTGCAAGTTCGCCTCCTCAAATACAAGATGAACACTTTGGTGATCTCAACACTTTGATCACCTAAAAACACTCTCACAACAAAGATCCCTAGAGGATTGATATAGTAATGGATAGCTTAAGTATGTGTGAGAAAACAAGATAGAGTAGTGGAGGAAAAACTCAAGAAATCTCTTTTGAAAAACACTCTTGATAAACTCTCCTTTAATATGAAAGTTTTAGCTCTAAAACAAGTGAAAATAAATACTTAGAAAGGTAGGAAAAACTAGCTTGAAAACCCTCTTCAACTTTTGTAGAAAACCGCCCAAAACAACCCCATTATATAGGCCTCCAAAAGCTAACCATTGGGGTCTAACTCAGCAGAAAATTCTGCTGTCGGTCGACCACCAACGGTCCGATTTTCGACCGTTGGGAAAAGCAGTTGGCCCGACGGTCGACCGTTACAGGGCATTGACCTAACGGTCAACCGGGGCCAGTCCAGAGATCAGAGCTCTCTGGCGGTAGACCGGGTCTGTCGACCGGCCCTCTAGCCAAACTGGTTATGCACGTCTATGCACATCGGTCGACCGGCTCGGTCGACCGAACCCTGATCCGTCGACCACCAGTGTAGTCTGGCTGAAAATTTGGGATTAAAAACTTGGTCTTTTTAACTCTAATAAAATCCCATAAATTCTCATAAATTATACAAAAATAGGTTCATTAAAATACTTTGATATGCAAACATATTTGATTAAAAATCAATACATATTTCAAATAATTTGAACCATTTTTGTGATATAGAAATTTGGCTTAAACAAAAATCTGTATTTTTCAAAATCGATTTTTTCAAAACTTCTCCAAATACAAAAATAAGATATTCTAAACACTTTTAAAGCTTAGTGTGTATGGATATGATCCACTACACATATGAGATGAAATATCTATATTTTTGACAATAAGCTCTAAAATAGTTTTGATAAAATACATGTATATTTTGAAGTTTAAAGAACAAAATGGTATTTTCTAAAACAATATTTTTCTAAACACAAAACTATCTTATGAAAATACATATAAATTTTGTGTGTGTAAATGAACTTGAGCAATCCACCAACTAATCTATCCTTTACACTTTATCTAAAACAAAATCTTAACACTTATAAAACTCGACACAAGTCTTCTCTTGAAAATCTTCTTCTCCTTCTTGACTTTGTCCAAACCTTGATCCATGAGCTACACTCCTCTTAAGTATTTGATGCGATCTTGATGCGCAAACTCTTGAACCAACACGTGCTAGCTCTAAAACTTGACTTCGAATCCTTTGTTGAAGCTAAAACCTACTGAGATCTTGATCAAATATCTGAGACTAAATAAACACAAGATTATTAGTACTATAACTACATGAGTTAATCATCATCAAAACTAGAGCGATGGGCCTTTGGGCCAACAATCTCCCCCTTTTTGATGATGACAAAACTGATGGAGTTATATATGTATGGATTAAAGTTAAGCTTCATAGAAGTTCCTCCTTAACTCATGCATAACAATAAACAAATAAAGATATTCAATAAGGTGCATAAACATAAAACATATATGCATAAACAGTGAAGTAAACTCAGCAAATTCTTCTTCTCTTTTTGTATAAACAATCAAACAAAACAAACATGCATATATAAACTCTCAAAACACTTCTCCCCTTTTTTGTCAAATCATCAACAAAGGGTTGAAAATAAATTAAACAATAAAAATATATATGCGATATACATTCATGAAAAAGAGAAACGTGAAGTTAGCTTCCCCTGCATACATGCATTACATGAAAAAGGGATGACAAAACCCTAACTCACATAAAACATAATATACAATGCATAAGCGGAGATGTGAAGCTCCCCCTACACACGTGTACCATATAAAGAAGAGATGTCAAGCTCCTCAATATAAGAGACACTCAACATGAATCTATATATAGAAGAGATGTTAAGCTCCCGTTGCATATAGGCAATACAAATCAACAAATTTTGAAATTACTTTAAAACACATTTTGAAATCTCTTAAGTCAACAAAATAAATTTTGAGATACCACTTGTAAATAACTCAAATTTTAAGATACCACTTGTTAAATAAAAAAATTTTAAGTTACCACTTTTAGATAAACAAAAATTTTAAAATATCAATAGATATAAATTTACATTTAACAAATAGTCAAGCTTAGCATAAATATAATTTATGCTTTAAACATATAAGGATATGGTAACAAGCACAATCAAGTCATACATGAAAAAACACCTAGAGGGGGGTGAATAGGTGTAAGTGCTAATCTAAGAACTAAATGCGCTAAATGCGGACGCTAATGCAAATTATCGCAACACACTTAATACAACACACAAGTGTAGCCGAATTCCCCATGAAGGGATCTGGACTAACTCCTCTTGATTCCCCTTGAATAGGTTGAGGTGCTATGTGAAGCTCTTGTGGTTAAGTATAAGTGAGGCACACACACAAGCAATCCAAGCATATAATGAATAAGCAATATGAATCAATGTAAGGACAACACAAGCAAATACATATGATATGGCAATATGAATTATGCTCAACACAAGCAAATTGATATGATGTTATGAATGATGCTATGCACAATATAAAGAGAGAGAGTTAGAGATATTGGATCAAACGCAAACACAAGAATATGTTTCGAGGTTCGAGCACCTTGCTCTACATCCCCGCCTACACCACCGTGTAGGATTTCCAATCCACTATAGGAGTACCGAACTCCTCTCTCAATGCCACCGAGGCAATAAAACCACAATCCACCTCTACCGAAGAGGGATAAGGCCCGTAGCCAATACAAACACAATCACCTCTACCGAATAGGGATCCAAACCAATACCACTCCGATCAACCTCTACCAAAGAGGGATACACAAATGAAGGAGGGTTTACAACTTAGAGGCTCAACAACCTCAAACAATCTCTTTTCTCTCTTTTCCACAAAACAAGGATCCTAATAGATTAGGATAGTATGATAGCTCAAGTGTGAAAAACTAGGTTTTTTGGAAACAAGCAACAAAGAAAAACTACTTGGAAAATCTCTTGTAAATGATAGAAAATGAAAAACAATACAATCTCCCAAAATCCTAGTTTTCTTTGATTTTCCAAAAACCCAAAACAATAAAGATGAGAAGTTTAAAGCCCAAAAACTCTTTTTAAAACTTGTTTTAAACTCAGGAAAACTGGGAATTTTTTTCTTCTAAAAACCTTGGCCAAAATCCCAAAGAATTGGGGTTTATATAGGCCCATCAGAAAACTAGCCGTTAGGCTGATGTGGCAGCCTGACAGGCTAACGGTCGACCGGCCCGGTCGACCGCCAACGGTCAGAATTGTGACCGTTGGGCAACCACGGTCGACCGGCACGGTCGACCCGAACAAACAGAGAGCACTGCTCTCAGTCCCGGTCGACCGCCCGGGTCGACCGCCCCAGAGCTGCCAAACGTGCACAGATCTGTGCACGTCGGTCGACCGACCCGGTCGACCGACTTCACCCAAGTCGACTAACTCATTTTAGTAGTCGACTGGTTGAAGCCTGGAACAGAAAACTGGGTCAGAAAAACAGTTTAAAAATATTTTGAAAAATCTTTTAAGTCTTCTAAAAATCAACAAACTTGTTTTAACATTTTATATTGAAACAAAAACTTGTGATAAAAATTTCAAGACATATATCAATCATATCAATTCATTTTTGTGTCTTGCAAGTTTTGTCAAAAACCAAAACATGTATTTTTATTAAACTTGATTTTTCAAATAGGAAATCTGATTTTCCTAAAAACTCATGAATAGGCATATCAAAATAAGTTTGTTTAAGATATGAAGCATGTATGTATATTGAACACATCTAATATACATAAAAACCATGTAAACTTGTTTTGATCAAACTATTCATGAAAACCAAAACCCAAACATAAAAACGTGTGTGTTTGTGCACTTGAGCATATCAACTATACTAAGCTTTACAAATGGATCTAAAACACACTATCTAAATTATGGATACCTAAGTCCTCTTGATGACCTCCATCTTCAAGTAGACTTGCTCCAAAACTCCATCCATGGGCTAGGCAATGTGTGATCTTGAAGCTTGAGCCCTGGATTCACCATGAAAAACTTCCAAACTCCTTTGTTGAAGCTAATCACCAACTAATATCTTGCTAATGATCTGAAACTAAAAATCACAAGAATATTAGTAAACATAACTACATGAGTTAATCATCATCAAAACTAGGGTGGAAGGCCTTTGGGCCAACAATCTCTCCCTTTTTGATGATGACAAAACTCATGGAGTTATATATGCATGGATTAAAGTTAAGCTTCAAAGAAGCTCCCCCTTAACTCATGCATAAACAAATCAACAAAAGATATGCAATGAATGTACATAAGCATATATGCATCAACATGCATAAAACACATAAACATGTTCTAGAAGCTTTAGATACCAATTAAATTAATAAAACATTAACAAAAACACTAGATGCTCTAGATACCAATAAAACTTAATATATGCAAAAACATAAGTATGCAAATATAAAACTTGTACCAATCATGCATATTAAAAAGATTTTGGTTTATATATGCATGTTTAAACTCTCAAATAATTCTCCCCCTTTTTGTCAATCATCAACAAAGGGGTAAACAATCAAAACAATAAAATGAGGGGTAAAAATCTTTCTCCCCCCTTTTGTCAATCAAAACAATACAAACAATGTTCTCCCCCTTTTTTGTCTAAAAATAAAAATAAGGTCAATAAGGGGTGACTTTAAACAACATGATATCAATAGGAAAATATGTCAATGAAGCATCTTGATATCAATTGAAAATAAACAAGGATCAATAAATGTTATATGATATATACATTCATGAAGAGGAAGACGCTAAGTTAGCTTCCCTACACATATGCATTATATGAAAGAGGGATGTTAAGCCCTAATTCACATAACACACATTATGTAATGCATAAGAGGAGATGTGAAGCTCCCCCTACACACGTGTACCATATAAAGAAGAGATGTTAAGCTTTTTAATACAAGATACACTCATCATGAATCTATATGTAGAAGAGATGTTAAGCTCTCCTTACATATAGTCAATATAAATCAAAACTTTTGTATTTTTTTCTTTAAACAAAAATTTTTTAGATACCAATTAAAAACACAAGACATCTTGATATCAAAAGATAGTATTTTTTTTAAGCCATATAAACAATTGAAATGACTATTTTCTATCATAAAGTAAGGGAGTGGAAATACAAATACCAATAGAAATATGAAAATCGAATTTTCTCCCCCTTTATGAAATACAAACAAAACACATACATAGGCTTGAAATAAAATACCAATTGAAAATTAAATCAATTGAAATAAAGTTGAAACTCAAGCTCTAGCATAAACAAGATTTGTGCTTAAGATATAGAAATATAATAGCACAAATAAAACAAGTATATGTGTATGAAATAGAATGAGTACCAATCACTAATAGATGATACCAATTGAAAATATACATACACAATAATCATATGAGTATACAAAAAGATCAAGATGATACCAATTGAAAGAGTTCAATGATACCAATTGACATAACAATAAGTTCAAGTGTATACATCATATTACTAATCCACTCATCTCATGCACAAGTTTAAAAAGATTTTCAATATAAACATACAAGGCATGGACTCCCATCCAACCTCCCGTAGAAGGTAGGGGTTTTCAAAAATAGATTTGAAAAATAAACTTGTTTGAAAAACTCTACCAAAATGAAGAATACCGTAACTAGTTAAATGGAAAAACTTTTAAACTAGTACGAAATCCTTCAAGTAAGGAATAAAACAAAATCATTTTTCACGAAACATGAAATCCACATGATAATCAACACTCTAAGCCAATTAAGCATAAATATAACTCATGAAAACAAACAAATGAGTAAGCAATAAATATGAGTGTACAAATAAAGTGTGAATATCATAATCATGAAAATTTTTCATTAAGCTCAATTATTCCTTAAACATAAAAACATGAAAACATAAAAATCATCTAAACTATTTAATCTTCAAGCATATGTATGTCTAATATAAACTAAAGTATACATACATATCCAAAACATAAAGAGTCCACAAATTATATATGCATGAAGGCACGTGGCTCAAAGGATGTATATGTATAACAATGATTTGGATAAAATGGACATATACATGAAGTTAAACAATTAAACACTAAATCTTCATCAAAATAAATTTCATTTCAAGGTATATGTATGAATTATCAACACAATAAGTATACATACATATCCCTAAACACAATTGAGTCCATATATATAGATTTGCATGAAAGGCAAATGACTCAAGGGGTATACATGTATATCTAAAGTTTGGCAAAATACACATATACATGAAGTGAAACACACAATCATAAAACAAATCAATAAATAGGAATACAAGTTTAAAATGCATGAGTCATCAAAACTAGACTATACTAGCACATCTAATGGGTTCAAATAAGCATTCAACCCAAACGTATATAGATTTATTTGTGGCCCACTATATGCACAAGTATAAATCTTCTATTTTAATGAAAACTAACATCTAAACATGTAATCAAGACATGAAGCATCAAAACATAATAAAAATCAACATGATAAACATAAACATGATTATTATGAATATCCACATGTTATTACATTTATGATGTACATGATGGCTAATCAAATATGAGAACACAAAATAATAATCCATATTAAACATGGGTGTCTCAAATACTATACATGTATGTCAAGAATCTAATTATCATGGCATTTTCATACTAATCTCTAAACAATGAAACATGCTATAAACCATGAATATTAAAAGCATGAAAACATTAAATAAGGAGTTAGAGATTCGATACCAAAACAAGGAGGGCACCGCTCTAGTTCTCCAAACCAAGGTGGTCTTCCCACCAAACAACCCTTGAAAGTGATGCATCCAATTGATTTCCATGAAGCTCGGAACGCATCCACTCCAAGGTGTCATCACTCTCACCTCATGTGAGAGCCCACACCTACATCAAATAAAGGAGGGGTGGTCTTTGGTACCCATACTCTTTTGGGTCCATGGGGGTTAGTACCTTCTCTAACCCAAACAAACTTCTTTGCTAAATTATCAACATGTATTCTATCATAGCAAAATTTAGCAAGGTGGCCCAAACGTCCACAATGTGTACATGTGTACACTTGAGCATACAAAGTGTGATGGTGTCCGTGAGGAGCATGTGTATGCCGTGGAGGGTGTGCATGAATAATAGATGGAACTTGTTTCTTTCGAAACAAAGATTCCAAACGTGTATGCCCAACGACACATTGGCTCAAAGTGGAGCCCAAACAATCAACCTTCTTCTTAAGCAAACAAATATCATCATTAATCTTAGAAGAAGAAGTGTGGCATGCAATAGGTGAAGTGTGTGATACTACCCTAGCATGGCAAACATGTGCATCAATCTTATTTTGCAAAACAATATTTTTATCTAAACAAACATTCAAATCATTTGAAATAGAAATTATTTTATTTTTCAAAGCAACATTCTCTTTTAAAACAAAATCAATTTTTGAAGATAAGTTTTCATTTTTCTTCAAAATATTTTCACAATCATTATTGTTTTTCAAAAACTCATTTTCTTTAAGTGCAAAGTCTAGTTGAGATCTCAATGAATCCCTTTCATTATAGACCTTAACCTTCTCTTGCAAAACTTGTCAAGCTTAGAAGACAATTTTTCATTTTCTTTATTTAATGCAAAAGTCTTCTTTTTCAAAACATTATATTTTTCTATTAGTTTTTGACAAACAATAGATAGTTCTTCATTTAAAGCATGAGGATCAACATAATCATTTGAAGAACTAGCATTATCATCATCATCTAAGTGGGTTTCCAAGTGTACCTCAAGGGAGTCATTCCCTTGGATCATATGGCATTGTTGTGGCTCGGATTCTCCACTAGATTCCTCTTCTTGGATTTGCACTTGAAGCTTGGAGGTGTTGGTGGTTGTCAACAAATTCCACACTGCAAAGGCGGAATCAATGTTAGAAACACGTAAAAGATAATTTTTAGATAATGTGCTTCTAATAGCCTCAAGGGCTAATGCATTGGCCCCTATATGCTTGCGGTCACCAAGATAACATCTCTTGGTAGCGGCAAGGGAAACATGTAAGCCTAGGGTTTGGAGGTAAATGGACATCTTAGTCTTCCAAACAAGAATGTTGGAAGGGTCAAACATAGGTGGGGTCATGAAGGCTATGGGTCCAAACTATATGTGTGCAAACAAGCAAATGCAAACAATAGATTAGCAAGCAAGGATCTCACTCCTAGGATGTTAAGCCTAAGTATCAGGAGCACTAGCTCTGATACCAATTGAAAAAACACCTAGAGGGGGGTGAATAGGTGTAAGTGCTAATCTAAGAACTAAATGCGCTAAATGCGGACGCTAATGAAAATTATCGCAACACACTTAATACAACACGCAAGTGTAGCCGAATTCCCCGTGAAGGGCTCTGGACTAACTCCTCTTGATTCCCCTTGAATGGGTTGAGGTGCTATGTGAAGCTCTTGTGGTTAAGTATAAGTGAGGCACACACACAAGCAATCCAAGCATATAATGAATAAGCAATATGAATCAATGCAAGGACAACACAAGCAAATACATATGATATGGCAATATGAATTATGCTCAACACAAGCAAATTGATATGATGTTATGAATGATGCTATGCACAATATAAAGAGAGAGAGTGTTAGAGATATTGGATCAAACGCAAACACAAGAATATATTTCGAGGTTCGAGCACCTTGCTCTACATCCCCGCCTACACCACCGTGTAGGATTTCCAATCCACTATAGGAGTACCGAACTCCTCTCTCAATGCCACCGAGACAATACAACCACAATTCACCTCTACCGAAGAGGGATAAGGCCCGTAACCAATACAAACACAATCACCTCTACCGAAGAGGGATCCAAACCAATACCACTCCGATCAACCTCTACCAAAGAGGGATACACAAATGAAGGAGGGTTTACAACTTAGAGGCTCAACAACCTCAAACAATCTCTTTTCTCTCTTTTCCACAAAACAAGGATCCTAATAGATTAGAATAGTATGATAGCTCAAGTGTGGAAAACTAGGTGTTTTTGGAAACAAGCAACAAAGAAAAACTACTTGGGAAATCTCTTGTAAATGATAGAAAATGAAAAACAATACAATCTCCCAAAACCCTAGTTTTCTTTAATTTTTCAAAAACCCAAAACAATAAAGATGAGAAGTTTAAAGCCCAAAAACTCTTTTTAAAACTTGTTTTAAACTCAGGAAAACTGGAAATTTTTCTCTTCTAAAAACCTTGGCCAAAATCCCAAAGAATTGGGGTTTATATAGGCCCATCAGAAAAACTAGCCGTTAGGCTGATGTGGCAGCCTGACAGGCTAACGGTCGACCGGCCCGGTCGACCGCCAACGGTCAGAATTGTTACCGTTGGGCAACCACGGTCGACCGGCATGGTCAACCCAAACAAACAGAGAGCACTGCTCTCAGTCCCGGTCGACCGCCCGGGTCGACCATCCAAGAGCTGGCAAACGTGCACAGATCTGTGCACGTCGGTCGTCCGACCCGGTCGACCGACTTCACCCAAGTCGACTAACTCATTTTAGTAGTCGACTGGTTGAAGCCTGGAACAGAAAACTGGGTCAGAAAAACAGTTTAAAAATATTTTGAAAAATCTTTTAAGTCTTCTAAAAATCCACATAACTTGTTTTAACATTTTATATTGAAACACAAACTTGTGATAAAAATTTCAAGATATATATCAATCATATCAATTCATTTTTTGTGTCTTGCAAGTTTTGTCAAAAACCAAAACATGTATTTTTATCAAACTTGATTTTTCAAATAGGAAATCTGATTTTCCTAAAAACTCATGAATAGACATATCAAAATAAGTTTGTTTAAGATATGAAGCATGTATGTATATTGAACACATCTAATATACATAAAAATCATGTAAACTTGTTTTGATCAAACTATTCATGAAAACTAAAAACCAAACATAAAAACGTGTGTGTTTGTGCACTTGAGCATATCAACTATACTAAGCTTTACAAATGGATCTAAAACACACTATCTAAACTATGGATACCTAAGTCTTCTTGATGACCTCCATCTTCAAGTAGACTTGGTCCAAAACTCCATCCATGGGCTAGGCAATGTGTGATCTTGAAGCTTGAGCCCTGGATTCACCATGAAAAGCTTCCAAACTCCTTTGTTGAAGCTAATCACCAACTAATATCTTGCTAATGATCTGAAACTAAAAATCACAAGAATATTAGTAAACATAACTACATGAGTTAATCATCATCAAAACTAGGGTGGAAGGCCTTTGGGCCAACAATCTCCCCCTTTTTGATGATGACAAAACTCATGGAGTTATATATGCATGGATTAAAGTTAAGCTTCAAAGAAGCTCCCCCTTAACTCATGCATAAACTAATCAACAAAAGATATGCAATGAATGTACATAAGCATGTATGCATCAACATGCATAAAACACATTAACATGTTCTAGAAGCTCTAGATACCAATTAAATTAATAAAACATTAACAAAAACACTAGATGCTCTAGATACCAATAAAACTTAATATATGCAAAAACATAAGTATGCATATATAAAACTTGTACCAATCATGCATATTAAAAAGATTTTGGTTTATATATGCATGTTTAAACTCTCAAATAATTCTCCCCCTTTTTGTCAATCATCAACAAAGGGGTAAACAATCAAAACAATAAAATGAGGGGTAAAAATCTTTCTCCCCCTTTTGTCAATCAAAACAATACAAACAATGTTCTCCCCCTTTTTTGTCTAAAAACAAAAACAAGGTCAATAAGGGGTGACTTTAAACAACATGATATCAATAGAAAAATATGTCAATGAAGCATCTTGATATCAATTGAAAATAAATAAGGATGAATAAATGTTATATGCTATATACATTCATGAAGAGGAAGACGCTAAGTTAGCTTCCCTACACATATGCATTATATGAAAGAGGGATGTTAAGCCCTAATTCACATAACACACATTATGTAATGCATAAGAGGAGATGTGAAGCTCCTCCTACACACGTGTACCATATAAAGAAGAGATGTTAAGCTCTTCAATACAAGATACACTCATTATGAATCTATATGTAGAAGAGATGTTAAGCTCTCCTTGCATATAGTCAATATAAATCAAAACTTTTGTATTTTTTTCTTTAAACAAAAATTTTTTAGATACCAATTAAAAACACAAGACATCTTGATATCAAAAGATAGTATTTTTTTTTTAAGCCATATAAACAATTGAAATGACTATTTTCTATCATAAGGTAAGGGAGTGGAAATACAAATACCAATAGAAATATGAAAATCGAATTTTCTCCCCCTTTATGAAATAAAAACAAAACACATGCATAGGCTTGAAATAAAATACCAATTGAAAACTAAATCAATTGAAATAAAGTTGAAACTCAAGCTCTAGCATAAACAAGATTTGTGCTTAAGATATAGAAATATAATAGCACAAATAAAACAAGTATATGTGTATGAAATAGAATGAGTACCAATCACTAATAGATGATACCAATTGAAAATATACATACACAATAATCATATGAGTATACAAAAAGATCAAGATGATACCAATTGAAAGAGTTCAATGATACCAATTGACTTAACAATAAGTTCAAGTGTATACATCATATTACTAATCCACCCATCTCATGCACAAGTTTAAAAAGATTTTCAATATAAACATACAAGGCATGGACTCCCATCCAACCTCCCGTAGAAGGTAGGGGTTTTCAAAAATAGATTTGAAAAATAAACTTGTTTGAAAAACTCTACCAAAATGAAGAATACCGTAACTAGTTAAATGGAAAAACTTTTAAACTAGTACGAAATCCTTCAAGCAAGGAATAAAACAAAATCATTTTTCATGAAACATGAAATCCACATGATAATCAACACTCTGAGCCAATTAAGCATAAATATAACTCATGAAAACAACACATAAGTAAGCAATAAATGTGAGTGTACAAATAAAGTGTGAATATCATAATCATGAAAATTTTTCATTAAGCTCAATTATTCCTTAAACATAAAAACATGAAAACAAAAAATCATCTAAACTATTTAATCTTCAAGGCATATGTATGTCTAATACAAACTAAAGTATACATACATATCCAAAACATAAAGAGTCCACAAATTATATATGCATGAAGGCACATGGCTCAAAGGATGTATATGTATAACAATGATTTAGATAAGATGGACATATACATGAAGTTAAACAATTAAACACTAAATCTTCATCAAAACAAATTTCATTTCAAGGTATATGTATGAATTGTCAACACAATAAGTATACATACATATCCCTAAACACAATTGAGTCCATATATATAGATTTACATGAAAGACAAATGACTCAAGGGGTATACATGTATATCTTAAAGTTTGGCAAAATACACATATACATGAAGTGAAACACACAATCATAAAACAAATCAAAAATAGGAATACAAGTTTAAAATGCATGAATCATCAAAACTAGACTATACTAGCACATCTAATGGGTTCAAATAAGCATTCAACCCAAACATATAGATTTATTTGTGGCCCGCTACATGCACAAGTATAAATCTTCTAGTTTTAATGAAAACTAACATCTAAACATGTAATCAAGACATGAAGTATCAAAACACAATAAAAATCAACATGATAAGCATAAACATGATTATTATGAATATCCACATGTTATTACATTTATGATGTACATGATGGCTAATCAAATATGAGAACACAAAATAATAATCCATATTAAATATGGATGTCTCAAATACTATACATGTATGTCAAGAATCTAATTATCATGGCATTTTCATACTAATCACTAAACAATGAAACATGCTATAAACCATGAATATTAAAAGCATGAAAACAATAAATAAGGAGTTAGAGATTCGATACCAAAACAAGGAGGGCACCGCTCTAGTTCTCCAAACCAAGGTGGTCTTCCCACCAAACAACCCTTGAAAGTGATGCATCTAATTGATTTTCATGAAGCTCGGAACGCATCCACTCCAAGGTGTCATCACTCTCACCTCATGTGAGAGCCCACACCTACATCAAATAAAGGAGGGGTGGTCTTTGGTACCCATACTCTTTTGGGTCCATGGGGGTTAGTACCTTCTCTAACCCAAACAAACTTCTTTGCTAAATTATCAACATGTATTCTATCATAGCAAAATTTAGCAATGTGGCCCATACGTCCACAATGTGTACATGTGTACATATGAGCATACAAAGTGTGATGGTGTCCGTGAGGAGCATGTGTATGCCGTGGTGTGCATGAATAATAGATGGAACTTGTTTCTTTCGAAACAAAGATTCCAAACGTGTATGCCCAACAACACATTGGCTCAAAGTGGAGCCCAAACAATCAACCTTCTTCTTAAGCAAACAAATATCATCATTAATCTTAGAAGAAGAAGTGTGGCATGCAATAGGTGAAGTGTGTGATACTACCCTAGCATGGCATACATGTGCATCAATATTATTTTGCAAAACAATATTTTTATCTAAACAAACATTCAAATCATTTGAAATAGAAATTATTTTATTTTTCAAAGCAACATTCTCTTTAAAAACAAAATCAATTTTTGAAGATAAGTTTTCATTTTTCTTCAAAATATTTTCACAATCATTATTGTTTTTCAAAAACTCATTTTCTTTAAGTGCAAGGTCTAGTTGAGATCTCAATGAATCCCTTTCATTATAGACCTCAACCTTCTCTTGCAAAACCTTGTCAAGCTTAGAAGACAATTTTTCATTTTCTTTATTTAATGCAAAAGTATTCTTTTTTAAAAACATTATATTTTTCTATTAGTTTTTCACAAACAATAGATAGTTCTTCATTTAAAGCATGAGGATCAACATAATCATTTGAAGAACTAGCATTATCATCATCATCTAAGTGGGTTTCCGAGTGTACCTCAAGGGAGTCATTCCTTGGATCATATGGCATTGTTGTGGCTCGGATTCTCCACTAGATTCCTCTTCTGGATTTGCACTTGAAGCTTGGAGGTGTTGGTGGTTGTCAACAATTCCATACTGCAAAGGCGGAATCAATGTTAGAAACACGTAAAAGATAATCTTTAGATAATGTGCTTCTAATAGCCTCAAGGGCTAATGCATTGGCCCCTATATGCTTGCGGTCACCAAGATAACATCTCTTGGTAGCGGCAAGGGAAACATGTAAGCCTAAGGTTTTGGAGGTAAATGGACATCTTAGTCTTCCAAACAAGAATGTTGGAAGGGTCAAACATAGGTGGGGTCATGAAGGCCATGGGTCCAAACTATATGTGTGCAAATAAGAAAATGTAAACAATAGATTAGCAAGTAAGGATCTCACTCCTAGGATGTTAAGCCTAAGTATCAGGAGCACTAGCTCTGATACCAATTAAAAAAACACCTATAGGGGGTGAATAGGTATAAGTGCTAATCTAAGAACTAAATGCGCTAAATGCGGACGCTAATGCAAATTATCGCAACACACTTAATACAACACACAAGTGTAGCAGAATTCCCCATGAAGGGCTCTGGACTAACTCCTCTTGATTCCCCTTGAATGGGTTGAGGTGCTATGTGAAGCTCTTGTGGTTAAGTATAAGTGAGGCACACACACAAGCAATCTAAGCATATAATGAATAAGCAATATGAATCAATGCAAGGACAACACAAGCAAATAGATATGATTTGGCAATATGAATTATGCTCATCACAAGCAAATTGATATGATGTTATGAATGATGCTATGCACAATAAAAAAAAGAGAGAGAGTTAGAGATATTGGATCAAACGCAAACACAAGAATATGTTTCGAGGTTCGAGCACCTTGCTCTACATCCCCGCCTACACCACCGTGTAGGATTTCCAATCCACTATAGGAGTACCGAACTCCTCTCTCAATGCCACCGAGGCAATACAACCACAATCCACCTCTACCGAAGAGGGATAAGGCCCGTAGCCAATACAAAACAATCACCTCTACCGAAGAGGGATCCAAACCAATACCACTCCGATCAACCTCTACCAAAGAGGGATACACAATGAAGGAGGGTTTACAACTTAGAGGCTCAACAACCTCAAACAATCTCTTTTCTCTCTTTTCCACAAAACAAGGATCCTAATAGATTAGGATAGTATGATAGCTCAAGTGTGGAAAACTAGGTGTTTTTGGAAACAAGCAACAAAGAAAAACTACTTCGGAAATCTCTTGTAAATGATAGAAAATGAAAAACAATACAATCTCCCAAAACCCTAGTTTTCTTTAATTTTTCAAAACCCAAAACAATAAAGATGAGAAGTTTAAAGCCCAAAAACTCTTTTTAAAACTTATTTTAAATTTAGGAAAACTGGGAATTTTTCTCTTCTAAAACCTTGGCCAAAATCCCAAAGAATTGGGGTTTATATAGGCCCATCAGAAAACTAGCCGTTAGGCTGATGTGGCAGCCTGACAGGCTAACGGTCGACCAGCCCGGTCGACCGCCAACGGTCAGAATTGTGACCGTTGGGCAACCACGGTCGACCGGCACGGTCGACCCAAACAAACAGAGAGCACTGCTCTCAGTCCCGTCGACCGCCCGGGCGACCGTCCCAGAGCTGCCAAACGTGCGCAGATCTGTGCACGTCGGTCGACCGACCCGGTCGACCGACTTCACCCAAGTCGACTAACTCATTTTAGTAGTCGACTAGTTGAAGCCTGGAACAGAAAACTGGGTCAGAAAAACAGTTTAAAAATATTTTGAAAAATCTTTTAAGTCTTCTAAAAATCCACAAAACTTGTTTTAACATTTTATATTGAAACACAAACTTGTGATAAAAATTTCAAGACATATATCAATCATATCAATTCATTTTTGTGTCTTGCAAGTTTTGTCAAAAACCAAAACATGTATTTTTATCAAACTTGATTTTTCAAATAGGAATCTGATTTTTCTAAAAACTCATGAATAGACATATCAAAATAAGTTTGTTTAAGATATGAAGCATGTATGTATATTGAATACATCTAATATACATAAAAACCATGTAAAACTTGTTTTGATCAAACTGAAAAGTCACCTAGAGGGGGGGTGAATAGGTGACAATGCTAATCAAAGGGAAAATAAAAATTTAAAGCTACAACAATTACAAACAAGAATCACAAGATGAATGCAAGCAAGTAAGTATGACAATGAATATGATGAGCAAGTAATAAGTGCAATCAAAGTAGAGTAAGAATTGCAAGAATGTAAACCAATCGCAAACACAAGGATATGTTATCGAGGTTCGAGCACCCAGCTCTACTCCCCGCCTTCCCCAGAAGGATTCCGACCACTTCCACTATCACAAAGATCTCAAATACAATGGAGTACCCAACTCCTACAATCTCAAGAACAAGTAATTTCCTTGGTAGTCAAAAGACCACAAAACTCTCTTTTCAAATATCTCTTCCCTTACAAAGGTCCTTAGAGAATATTGAGTAGGAATGAAGCTTGTTGTAAGTGAAGAAAGAAAATTAAATCAGAGAGTATTTGAAAACCCTTCAGAAAATCAGTGAGAATTCAGCACAAAAACCAAGAAACAAGTCTCTTTTGAAAGCCTTAAACTTTTGAATTTTTAGCAAAAAATTGTTGTAACAAATCTCTCCCCAAACACCCCTATTTATAGGAGAGGGCTAGGGTTTAGGGATAAAACATAATTACTGAGTTTAGGAGGTAATTAGATCAAAATATATCCTTAAACGAGTTTTTAAACACAAAAGACAAAAATAAACAGCTCACTAAAAATCTGCCCGTAGTTCAACGACACATCGGTCAACTGGGGCGGTCGACCGGTAGATCAAAAATTTGACCGTTTATAGGCCAGCGGTCGACTGACCCGGTCGACTGAACAACACTGTGAGCAAAAACAAATATCTCGGTCGACCGCCCCGGTCGACTGGCAGACGTGCACACTGATACGTGCCTCTGCAGGACTGCGGTCGACTGGTCCGGTCGACCGGACCAGACTGAACAGACTCTCGGTCGACTGTCCCGGTCGACCAGATCAGGTCAAAAATCGATTTTAAGAAAGAAAACAAAGAGGATTTTGATTTTAACAAAAATACTTTTGAACAGGGAATAGTATAAAATATAAAGATGTATCTGTAGGCAAAAAACTTGTATGTAAAATATTTTTGTATAATTTATATGAAATTATTTTGGAATGAGCATGTGCGCAAAAACGTGTGTGATAGAGCTTCAAACCTATCCACTA
>JAVJIF010003054.1:0-83884 GCA_038442645.1 Agave tequilana
TCTGTGTCTCAACCGCCGATTTGTAGAATCTGGCGTTTTGAGTCCAAGTACTTAGAATTTTCATAAGTCTTGGTTGCGGAACGCGGCTTTGCAGGTCTGGACGCGGATTCGAAAAAATTCCTGCGTCCAGTATTCTTCTGCGTTTTGGTGCAAGTTCGCAGGTCTGGACGCGGATGATAACTCTGCGTCCAGTGTCTCGGCTGCGTTTTGAATTATGAACACTTAGCGTTTCCCTTATTTTTGGCAAAGTATCTGACCAAGTGTCTTTTTCTTTTTGCAGTGCCGCATGTTTCAGGTTCACTTGCCAAGATGCACCACTTTGGAAGCGTGGGTGGTGCCGACCGGGGCTTGACCTTTGTGCAAAGAATGAGTGTCCCCGTGACTGCTGACCAGTTACTGATCGCAGGCTCTCTAATGTTAACAGGAGAACCTTTCGGGCACTTATGACCGATGCCGCACTCAAAACGGATGACGCGTCAGGTTGGAGAAGCCTGCCTTCTTCTTTGGGGATCATATCTATGATGATGGCCGTCGTGTGTCTGAGGGGACCTATAAATGGCTCCGTGAGATAAAGGGCGGAAGATTCTTTCTTCCAGACATGGAGAGGATGTTCCCGATGTCCTACTTCCAACACATGTCTGTCCCCGGAAGATGGAATGGGACATTTCCAGTATATCCCTGAGATCGCCCTTGGTGACTTTGGCCTTCAAAAGGTAGACGCCATGATAGTCATGACGGGTCAGTTGTCGGACTGTTCCCTGCGTCGTCCAAGCCTGAAATCCCAATTGGAGAGATCCCGGAGCTTGCTACCACCTTCCTCAATTCCTTCATAGAAGCAGGGGGTGACTATCCTGTCGACTTCCGTGCGTATGGGTGGGTCCACTCTCCAGGGAACTACTGGTGGGGCAGGATGGTGGGTTTTGTCCTTACCAATCTTGAGGGACCGCTGAAGCGTGTGGGGCTGTACCCAGCAGTCAGGGCCGGCAGTGGGGCGTCCCGATGAGTTCTCATAACTTCTTTGGGATTCTGGAGCGCTACAATCCTCGGACGGGGACATTCTTTACTCCGGTCGGAGAGATGGGCCTTGCCCTGCACGAGTTGTATGAGGTCTCCGGGTTGTCGTCAGGGGACATTCCTTACGAGGAATTTGTCCCAACACCAGGGAACTGCGCCTTTGGAAAAAGAATCTCCTCAAGTGTACGAGACCTACTGGGAGGTGATGTGCCATTCTACATCTGCGGCCAGACAACTGCCTGGAGGTCAGGAGGCGTCAAGCAAATATCCTGGGGCTGATTATCTGTTTAATAATGTCAGCAATAAAGATCTCCCAGTAATCCGACTAGCTCCTAGTTCTGGTGGGAAGTTGAAGACAGGATCGACGTAGCTTCTGACAAGTTCTATACCACGGAGTCGAACGAGGACGGCTTCGACCCTGACCTGGTCTTTGAGAGCTTTCACCATCAAGCCCGGACCCCTTTTCTGATCAGGCGCTGTTGGCGGGCTTCCTGATGTTGTGGCTGAAGAGGTGTGTGGTGCCCACGCTACCACATGAAGTTATTGTGGCAGATGTGGTATACCCGGCGGTACTCTTGGCTCATGGCCACCCCATAGCCCTTCTTCCAGCCGTGGTGGCTGGTATTCAAAGCGGGCTGCGGTTGCTGACCAAGAGCTTCTGCGAACCCCCAAAGACTGCTAATTCCGTGGGGAGCCGTATACCGACTCAGAGGGGAACCCGACGGTGAGGCACCCCAACCCGCGGATTGAGCTGCCTTACACGTACCTCATGGCTTGGTACGTGATGCATTGTCCATCTCTAATGACGGCGGCGCGTGGGAGCATGGATCATATCCCATTTGTGCAACGGCTGGAACGTTCGGAGTGGCATGACACCTACCTGTATTACATTAGGAAGCGTCTTTCCTGTGCCACGAACTATCAGCTTAACCGTTGTTTTCCAGAGGTTCAAGGTGCAGCCCCCGGGGAGCTGTTCACGGATGTCGCTGGGCGGGATGACTTCTCGCAAATTGCCTGCTGGAGCCTTTGGTGGTTGATCAATATACGACCAGGATATGTGCTGTTTCGCCAAGGGACTTCCTGCACTATCGAACCGTATATGCCAAGTCGTTTTGCCCGACAATTTGGCTATGATCAGCTTTACGTCGGGAATCCCATGCTCAACTTGCCTTGACGGGAACCTGTTCGAAGGCGCTCGGGCTTGGTATTACAGTGTGGCTGGAGGGACGGGAGCAACGTTCCATCTACCCGACGAGGCGCCTAAGTGCCGTATGAGCTTCAGCTTCTGTACTTGGTACTCCCAAGCCGGCCAGACGCCAGATCTTATTCCGGAGTCTTCATGTCTTGAGAGTATCAATGCAAGTCTCGAGGAGAGGTCTGAATCCAGTAAACGTACTAAACTCCTCGACCAGTACCTGAAAGCTCAGAGGGAGGTCGAGAAACGATCGAGGAGGGAGCCCCCAGTAGTAATGAGGGCGGAACCGCGACCGGCAAGGGCAAAGCCGAAGCGACGAGGGCGGAGCCACCAGCAATGAGAGTGGAGCCGCGACCGGCAAGGAGGTTGAAGCAATTGGCGAGGAAGCGTCGTCGACGCTCTGCTTCTGTAGTTGAGCCTGCCCCAAAGAAGGCTCGGAGGGACTAACGGCTGAAGTCTCTCATCCAGAGCTATCTCTGCTGGAGTTGAGGCTCCTCCTGAAGGTGTCCCTGTTAGAGTTGAGGAACCGCTGGAAGATGAAGATTTTCCAAGCTTGGTCCATGCTCCTAGGTCGCGCAGCAAGACCATGGAGAAGGGGAGCTCGTTGAGCGACCCTTGTTGCTGGATACCGAGTCACCGAGGTTGACATAATGGGCGAAGAGGATGTCGAGATTCAGGAATCTCAACTCAGCCCGAGTCTCCTTCTGCTCATGAAGGAGAGACGAGGTACAGCAGCCGGGGTCTCCTAGTGTCTTTATTCCAATCCTCGGGCAGTCGACCCTAGTCCTACCACTGGGGTGATTGGGGGTAAGGCTCTGTTGCGGAGCTTCCTCGCGTGGCGCTATGTCTTCTTCGTCATCGGAGAGAAAGTGACTTTGAAGATGAAGTCGACCATGGCGATGAACCCGCTCTTCTTGATCAGAGCAAATTCTTCCACATCTCGGAGGAGAAAATATACGGGGGCGAATCATCGACTGCGTTACCGCTGGCGATAATCCCTGCTGAAGGTACAACTTCCTCGCATGTCGAGGCGATGGAAACAGTGTTGACCCAGCCCAGGGGATTGAGGCTTCGGTTGCCGAGACAACCTCAGTGGGGGAGCTGTTGAAGTTGGGGAGCCTTCCCCTTTGCCAGGAGGGGAAACAATCATTGAGGCTGAGGAGGCTCTCACTCCGCCGGTGGAGAAGGCTACTGCTGAAGCTGGGGGACTCCCATTTTACAGGACTCGACGCCTCTGGACCTCGAACCTAGTAAGGCAGCTCTGACTGAGGGGGCTCAGGTGGGGAGTCTGACGATCGGCACCCTTCCAGAAGGCCACACAGCTCACTTCTCGGTGGAAGTTTCTGAAGAGGTTGTGCTTACAACTCCTTCATTGGTCGTGGAAGCTCCTGCAGAGGCAGCGCTCCAGGAAGCGCCAGTGGGTAGTCTTGCTCTTGCCACATCGACGGCCGGCACGGCTCTTGTGCGAGAAGACACCGCCCTATATCCTTATCCCGTGACAGAAAAAGGGTCGGGAAGCTTCTTAGGTGGTGAAGACATGGGGGAGCTGGCACGTCAGATGGTGCAACAATTCTTCACCTCGATGGGATCATGTATGATCTCATCTTCCGTGGACACAGCACCTTCCAGTTCGCCCAGAGGCTTCTTGAAAATATGGCCGTGAGCGTCGAATTGGCGGGAGGCCCTTCACTTGCCAGGGCATGCCTACGGGTGGTAGAGCAACTTGGAGATAACCTGCGGGAGCTGGAATCTTTGGAAGATGCTGGCTCTTTTGATGAAGCCCAGGCCACCTTGACTAGGCTCCTAGCTGATCAGGAACGGGAGCGACAGGAGGCGGAGCACAAATCGCTTGCCGAGGTCCGTGACCTTGAATATTCCAAGGCTGAATTTCAGAAATTAGCCGGAGATTCGAGGGAATCTGAGCTCAGTGTGCAGAGCACGGAGCAAGTCATCCTCAGAACTCGGGACATTATCGCCAAGGCGGAAGCTGTTCTTGCGCTAAATGAGGAGAAACTTGTTTCCCTCAAAAAGGAGCTTGAGGAGCAACGGGCTGCTACGGCGCGTGCTGAAGAGAGTCTATCCCTACAATCTTCCAGGGTGGAATCTTTGCGGATGCAGCTGGCTGCCAGAAATTTCTTATCTGAGGCGGAGCTGCGGGACCGGGCTATCATGGAGGCTGAGAGGACGCGCCAGCATGAGATTCACCGCTTAGGGAACAAATCCGTTCCTTGGCGCACCAGGACATTTAGCCTTCTTTTTTTTTTTTTCTTTTTGTAAAGAAAAGGGACACTCTATTTATCAAGAGTGTTTGTATCCACTTCTATCATTTTTTGATATAATAGAAGTTTTCTTTAAAGCTTTTGTCCCAATTTCTTTGTCCTGTTGTGATGAGTCCAACTCTTGATCAC
This sequence comes from Agave tequilana, assembly GCA_038442645.1. Taxonomy (NCBI): domain Eukaryota; kingdom Viridiplantae; phylum Streptophyta; class Magnoliopsida; order Asparagales; family Asparagaceae; genus Agave; species Agave tequilana. The sequence goes on from JAVJIF010003054.1 coordinate 4,618, forward strand.
TAGTCGTGATTACTGAACTTAGGTAGGACTAAGTTCTTTTAATGAGACGCGGTCTTGGCGAGACGCGGCATTAATCCCATAGATGAGACGTGGCATCAATCTATGGGGACTTAGATTTCACCAAGCCTTTTGACGAGACGCAGCGTCGATCACAGGGTGAGACGCGGTCGTCAGTCTACCGAATTAGATTTTACTAAGTCCTTTTACTGAGACGCAGCGTCAATCATAAAGTGAGACGCGGTCATCATTTCATAAGAACTTAGATTTACTAAGTCCTTTTGATGAGACGCCGGCGTCAATCACAAATCGGAACGCGGTCTTCTTGATGAGATGCGGCGTCAATCAAAAGATGAGACGCGGCATTGATCCGTAAAGTAAGACGCGGCTGTCAGTCCCTGGGTGAGACGCAGCGTCAATCACAAGGTGAGACGCAACTCTGAATAACGCAAATCTGTCTTGCGCGGATCGGGCAGACGCAAGAGATGCAGCCTTGTCGCTGAAGTGACGCGGCTTTCCATCTGCGTTTAATGTGATCTGACTCAAGATTTTAGGAGATCTTTGCTCGTCAGGTCTTCACTGTCGATTGGGATTCCGAGTCATCCGTTGATTCCCAAGGCAGTTATCCACGCGTCAACTCCTCATTGGACTCAGGAGTTACTGCCCTTAAATGCAAAACCGATGCGGGCGGTTGAAAAACCGGCGCTTGCGACGGTTCCCAAAGCGCGTTCCACGCGTCAATCCTTCACTGGGCTTTGACAATCGTGCGTGACGGTTCCAATTAACGCCTCATTAATGGCAGTTATTAGGGCCTGCCTATAAATAGGGTGCGCTCCCCTTCTATAATCCAAGCTTGGATTATTTCTCTTTGGATTGCTCTGAGAAGTCCCACCTTCTTCAAAAAAGAGTGTCTTGATAGGGATTCCGTCTCCATGGATGAATGTAATTCCAAGGATGAAGATGACCCAGAGCTCTCACGCTTCGGTTTGGTCTCTTCAAGAAGAACCCCCTCTCGGATCATCTTGGACGCCTGCGTTTGGGTGCAGAGAGGCCAACTCTGGCCAGAGGTCTCTGCTGGTATGTCCCCCGATGATGTGTATAGCCTGAACTTTGGCCTAACCATCTGAATGAAGTCCCCCGGTGCATTCCTTCTCTGGAATTTGTGCCAGTGACTTGACTTCTTTGAACGCGGGCGCTTGACGCTGGCTTTGCCCATCGCGTTTCATTGCCTTGGCGTGTTTCAGACCTGAATCTTGCAACTCTTGTTCACTCAACAGAGAGATGGCCATTTTCGGCGTCCTGAAATTCTTTGCGTCTGGTGCATTAGGCGCGGGTACAAACTGAGGGCCGCGTTTGAATCCTATGCGTGGCGCAGTTTGACTCGCGTCTGTTTGACTGTGCGGGTCATTCTCGCGTCTGAAGTCTTGAATGGCTGCCGCGTTCTGTTACTCAGTTTCCTTTATAAAATGTACTGAGTTCCAGATTTTCTGACTCTTGCTTATTCTTTGCAGGTAGGCTTGCTCGTCCTTTTTCAGTTTGCTGGGCCCCAGAAAGAATATACCGGCTGGCGAACTTGCTCCACGTTCGTTTGTGAGAGATTAAATTATGGTCCTCGTCGTTTGTGAGAGATTAAATTATATCTCTGACGAGGACCCACATCCCGCCAAGGTCTCTTCAGATTCCTGCACCACTCTTGCCTGATGGCAAGAGATGGTCAGGTCAAGTATGACGGCGAGGAGGTTCCGGCGGTTACAGTGGCGGAAGGATCCTCTTCCTCTCCCTACTCCAGAAGTGACATCAAGGACATTCCGTTGGATGGCCTGCTGGGGAAAGGGATGGTGATGAATGCAGGACTTTCTGCTGCCGCTGGACCTAGTGGAGGGTAGCATCCTTTGTGATGACTCCTAAACTTCCTCTCTCACCCAGGAGTGACCCAATTTGTTGGATGGTCTGCTAGGGAAAGAGACGCGCCTGAACGAAGGGTTGCAGGATCTTCTGTTGCCACCGGACCTCAAGAACACCATTGCTCTTAGCTTAATCAGCTAGGGCGCTTTCGACTTTTGCGTCATCGCCATGGCGCAATCGGTTCCAATTATGCACCTGGGATCAGATGCGGTTTCAAGGAGTGAGTACGGCCTCTGAGAGAGAGAGGGACTTCTTTGTACTCCTTAATTGTAACACTCATCTAATTGTATAAGAGAGCGTTTTGTATCACTTTCATATGCTTGAATATCAATAAAAGTGACACTTTTCTTTTTGCCTCTTTCTGTTGTCTTGAATGTTTTGTTTAGAAGCAAAAGAATGATTTTGGCGGACCGCCACTTTATAAAAGAAAGTGACAAGTAGAGTGTGTACCCCAGAGAAGGTGAACTTTTATCAAGGATTTGGGATTAACTTGATTTAAGATCAGCTGGGGATTTTGATGGAAGCATTGTTTTCGGTGTAATGTTAACCAACAATGCCTCCAAAATGAATTTGATACTCGGTTGGGGAGAATATCAAATGAAAACTAGACTCGTGGGGAATCTAGTAAGATTTTTACCGCTAGAGGTGTGATATTAACTTAACGGTTTAGAAGTAATCTGTCAGAAGTGTAAATATAACTTGACAAGGACGTGAGTTAGAGGTGTGATATTAACCTAACTCATCAGCATCTCAGTTTTATTTGGGAAAACTGAGGTGTCACTGTCATAGGTGTGATGTTAACTTAACAGTGATAGTAATGCTAGAGGTGTAATGTTGAACTTGGCATTAGTCGTCTCGGCTTAAAGAAGTCGAGGAAAGGTCATAGCCATAGGTGTATTGTTGAACTTAGCAATGACTCGGATGCTAGAAGTGTAGTGTTAACTTGGCATCGTCCATTTCAGCTTCGATATGGAAGTCTGAAGAAAGGTAACTGTCAGAGGTGTGATATTAACTTGACAGACACTCGATGTACCGCTTAGAGGTATAATGTTAACTTAAACAGTAGTTTGTCAGAGGTGTGATATTAACTTGACAAGAATTTGCTTGCGATAGAGCAATTTGAGGACCTGTCATTCTATTGATGAGAATTGACAAGTAGAATTTGAAGTGCCAGAGGTATAGTGTTAACTTGGCAAATTTGAGAGTTTGTTACTCTATGCGGAGTTAACAAGCAGGTTTGTACTCGACGAGGAGTATTCATTACCAGAGGTATAGTGTTAACATAGTAATGATTGCATTTTGTGGTCCTACCATTCTATGGATGAGAATTGGTAAGGGATTTTTGGAGGGAAGAGTGGAATCAAGTCCACTTAGGATTTTTAGCAAACCCTCAGCTATCAACGGATTTGAGGGTGCCTTTACCAACTACCGTTTGGGTTGGGCTAGCCATGCTATTCCCCTCAGCATGATAAGTTGTCGAGGACTTATGTTGGGCTTAAAGCCAACATTTTTCCTCTATCCTTAGCCGTCGGAGGCGTTGGATGTTTTGATCAGAGGTGTATTTTAACTTGATCGGTGGAAGAATGCCATCTAGGGATAGTATTTCTTCAGGAATTTGCCATTGGTTGGCATCATGAGTGTATCGCCATTTGAGGTTATGAGGCGATACGATCCATTTGAGTAGACTGACTCTACTACAAACGGTCCTTCCCATTTGGGTTGGAATTTTCCTTTCGTCTTGTGTGTCATGACCATGGGTCTTCGGACGGCTAAGACGAGGTCGCCTTTCCTGAAAGTTCGCGATTTGACTTTCTTGTTGAAGGCTCTGGTGATACGAGCTTGATAAAGCTCGATTTGTTGTTGGGCCTGCAGACGCTTGTCGTCCAAGCTTCCAATTCTTGGAGTCGTTGTCGATGCTTCTCCTCTGTGTCATCTCCGCTGTCAGGCGACGCGAAGAGATGGAATTTGGATTTCCAGTGGAAGGACGGCTTCGCATCCGTACACCAAGGAAAATGGCGTGGCTTTAGTTGGGGTTCGCACAGTCGTGCGATAGGCCATAAGCATTCGCCCAACTTATCGTCCCAGTCTCGTTGACTTTTCGAGACGAATTTCTTGAGAAGCTTGCCAATAGTCTTATTGAAAGCTTCGCGAGGCCGTTAGGGGGCGGATAGTATGCCGTTGATGACACACTCTGATTCTGAACTTGGCGCAGAATCTCTGAAAAGCCTGGCTGATGAACTGGGGTCCATTGTCATGGACAATCCGCCGAGGCACACCGAAGCGGTAAATAACGTGATGTTTCACGAACTTGATCACGTTAGATGATTTTACCTCCTTCAAAGGGATAGCTTCGGCCCACTTTGAGAAAGTAATCGGTTATCGCTAGGATGAACCGATGTCCCTTTGATGATGGTGGGCTGATAGGACCAACCACGTCCATCCCCCACATTCGAACGGCCAGGTAGAGGTCGTAGAGTGGAGGAACTGGTGCTTGATGGATGAAATCGCCATGTATTTGACAGGCGTGACATCTTTTGCATAGGCAACAGCATCGGCAACCATCTTGGGCCAGTAGTAACCCAATCTTTGGAGTCGGTTTGCCAGCTTCGGGCCAGTTGATGAGCTCCACACGTACCATCGTGGGCTTCTTTCAACACTTCGTGGGCTTCTTTTGATGAGAGGCACCGGAGCAGGATCCCGTCATGCGATCTACGATACAATGTTCGCGAAATCGCATTGTAGTAGAATTTGGAGGCTTTCCTTCGGATGGCAGCCGCCTCCCTGGTGTCTTCGGGCAAGATGCCGTACAAGACAAAATCAATGTAGGGGAATCGCAGTCTTTAAGCTCTGGATCGGTCGACACTTCAAGTGTTTCCTTACCGCGACGATCTCCTGTTGACCTCTGGTAATCTCCGAGGGGACTTTTTGGGCAGTATAGGTCGTGGCTATAGACGAATACCTTCTCCATTGCTCCAACTGGAAGAGCTAAGGAGGCAGCAAGGGATGCAAGTGCATCTGCATGCGCATTTTGCTTGCGCGGTACATGGTCGATGTAGAAGTTTGAAAACCTCTCGGCCATGTGGATTGTCGCGTTGTAGTAGGGTACTAGATCTTCATGCCTGACCTCATACTCTCCGCGAACTTGGCTGACGATGAGTTTGGAGTCACCGTACGCCTCGAGATTTTAACGCCAATCTCATCGGCGAATTGCATCCCAATCAAAAGAGCGTTGTATTCCGCATATATGTTGGAGCAGGGCTCGGTTAACGAGATAGCTCGGGGAATCACATAATTTTGTGAGGAGACGAGTACTACTCCTACCCCCGCAACTGCGTGTCCCTTAGGGCTTGTTCTTGATGCACCATCGAAGAAAAGTTGCCATACTTGTCCTTCGAACAATGTCTGGGTCAGGCAGGCTTCGCGACCTCGTCTGGGAGATCCTCGTAGAGTTTAGCTGCCCTCGGATCTGGGTGTTCGGCTAAGAAGTCCGCCACCGCTTGTCCTTTAATGGCTTTTTGGGGTAGGAAGTGCATCTCGTATTGAGAGAGCAATATAGCCCATTTCGCCAGTCGGCCGTTCAATGATGAAGGCTTTGTCATGAGTAACCTCAGGGGGTTGACTTTGGATATGACATTTATGGTTTGGCCCACCAGATAGTGTCGCATTTTCTGAATAGCGAACACCAGTGCCAAACATTCCTTCTCGATCGGGTTGTACCGATGTTCGGCTCCGATCATCGTTCTACTTAGGTAGTAGATTGCTTGTTCTCGCCCTTGGTCATCATTCTGAGCTAGTAGAGCTCCCAAAGAATGATCCATTGATCGGACGTACACCAGGAAAGGCTTTCCGGATACCGGAGCTGCAAGGACTGGTGGTAGGGTGAGGTATCGTTTGATCTCCTCAAATGCTTGCTGGCAAGCGTCGTCCCAAATGAACGAAACGCCCTTCTTCATCAGCTTAGCGAAGGGTTGGCATCTCCCGGAGAGATTGAGATGAATCTGCGGATGTATGCCAATCGTCCTTGCAATCCTCTGAGCTCCTTGAGGCTTCTGGGGGGTTGCATCTCTTGGATAGCACGGACTTTCTCCGGATCCAAATGGATTCCTGTGGAAGTCACAACAAACCCTAGGAATTTGCCACTGGCTACCCCCAGGAAGGACTTGGTGGGGTTCATCTTCAATTGATGAGCCCGCATGATGTCGAAGACCACCTTCAGATCAGCTATGTGATCTCCTTTAATGCGACTTTTCACCGCGATGTCGTCGAAATAACATTCCACCGTTTTGCGTATCTGCTGATGGAAAATGGCATTCATGGCCCTTTGGTAGGTTGCCCCCGCATTCTTTAGACCGAAGGGCATGACGGTGTAGCAATATACCCCTAGAGGTGTCCTGAAGGAGGTGTGCTTTTCGTCATCGGGATACATCTTGATTTGATTGTATCCTGAGAATCCGTCCATAAAGGACATTCGCTCGAATCCACAAGCATTGTCAATCATGACATCCGTGATTGGCAATGGGAATTCGTCTTTGGGGCAGGCCTCGTTTAGATCGCGGAAGTCGATGCAGATCCGGATCTTCCCGTTCTTCTTGGCAACGGGTACGATGTTGGCTACCCAATCGGGATGCTGTTCCTCCCTGATAAAGCCGGAGTCAATAAGCTTCCTGACTTCTGATTGGATTGCCTCCATTATTTCGGGACGGAACCGTCGCTGCTGTTGTTTGACAGGTTTTACATCCGGATTGATGTTGAGGCGGTGCATAGCCACTTGAGGATCAAGTCCAGGCATGTCCTCGTAATTCCAGGCGAAGACGTCTATATACTCTTATACAAGAGATATAAGATCCTTCTTCTCCGAAGGTGACAGGCCGTCACTTATGAAGATGGGTTTAGGATTGGCTTCATCTCCTAGGTTGACTTGAACAACCTTATCTTCTGTGGGTGGCTCACGCTGTTCAAAGCGGATATCCCAAAGAGCATTCAAATGTTTGATCTAAGGGTCTGTATCAGATTGGATCATTTCTTCATCTTCATCCTCCATATGGCTTGTCGAAACCATGTTTACTGAAAGCCCTTTGAAGATGTTGCCGACACTGACATCTGATTCCCACGACGACGTGTCTGATGAGCAGTCATGACTTGACAGTCTCTCCGAATCAGAGGCTGATGGCACTGGAGTTGATATATAGCCCAACCCCCGGCGCGTCTGATGATAGTAATCAGGGGTTTTCCTTTCGGTACAAAGGATCGAAGCAGTGTTCTTCTTCCTTTTCCGAAGTTCAACCCAGGCCTATTGGTTAGATCATACCCCATGCGCTTCATCATCTTGAGCGTTTTCGGTTCATAATGATCGAACTGAGGGGATTCATCCTCACCTTCCGATTCTTCGTGGGGCATTGGTTCAGACGCGATTCGCCCAAAAAGTATTGGTCTTTGGCCTTTTCGTCTGGCTGGAACCATGAATACAGACTCTTGCGCGTCTCCATTATCCTGGTACGTCCCGAAGGATGATTTTATTGGTACATGCAATGATGTCAAAGCATCCATTGCCGACCAGACATCCTCATCTACGTCGGTACTAGTATCCGACGGTATTGAATAGACTCACACGCAGGGAAATACGCGAAATCTAAATCTTCATAATATACCAACCGCCTGCATCGTCGGTGGTATCAACATCGAGCTTATTAGTGCTCTTTACAAGTGGTTCCAACTCCCACAGGCACTCTTCTTTCTCTGGCTCAATGTCAGCTTCATTACCAGAGTCTGGCTCCTCTGGTTGTGGGGTTTCATTAGTCTCCTCCGGATCCTGATATAAGAGGGAGTCCGTGAAATAATTTTCAACCCCTTTAAACGGATGCCTTTCGGCAATCAACGTTCGGACCTGTCCACTCTCGTCAATGTATTTCATGACTTGGTGGAGGGTAGAGGGAACGATGGAATTGCGGTGAATCCATGGTCGTCCCAGCAACAGGTTGTAGGAAGTGTCCGCGTCAATGACGTAACACGTCACTTCCGACTTGAGGCTCCCGATCTGGCATTTGAGCTTGATCTTCCCCATCGGGCGGGAGCTGTTGGCATTGAACCCGTAAATAGTTGTCTGGGTAGGGCTCAGACGATGGGTAGGAATGCCTAGAAACTGCATAACCCGGCGAGGTATGATGCTTAGCGCAGACCCTGGGTCTACCTGGATGCGGTTCACCTCGGATGACCCAATATACCCTGTGAAGTATAGGGGTCGGTCATGCTTCCCTTTAACCTGCATGTCATCTGTTGTGAAGGTGATGCAGGGAGCATTTGGGGAGGTGTGGAGGCAATCCTCTACATCTTCCTCCCTTGGCACGCGGGTCATAAAGACCTCAGCATTTGCCAAAGCTTCTTGTAGAGCCTCTCTGGTTGACTTTGATAGCCTCAGGAGCTCATACAAGGTAATGCGTGCCGGGATGTTGGCTAATTGAGCCAAGACATCAAAACTGTAAGGTATCGAGGATCCTTCCGTTACACCTTTCGCAAGAACTCGAGAAAACCGAGTTTCTTTCTGTTTCTCCCCAGGCTGTTTAGAGGAGGGCTTTGCTGGCTCTGCAGCTGGTTGTGGAGGAGCTATGGCTGTCTCGCCATACTGTTTCAGGTATGCCTGCCCCGAACGGGTTCCTGCCGTTGGTGGGTTGGGTTCCGCGGCCAGGACTATTGTCTCCTCTTCCGAGTCAGTCAGCGAGGGAACCTCAGTATCTGCTTCTCGGGAGGAAGCGCATATCACATGGCAAGATGAAGCCTTCTCTTTGCCTTTGGACTTCCTATTGGTCACAGTCGTCCATTGTTGTTTGTCGACGAGGTCAGGGTGGACCCACATGATTTCCCCTCGAGGTGTAGGGACGGGTACCAAGCCTTTCTCCCGCTGCTGATGAGGGTCTGTGTTGACCACCCTCAGTTCTCCTTTCGGGACAGAGATTACCCCCACGGGTGTCGGGGGTCGTGTCCCAAACTGGATAATCGACGTCATGTTGGCCGTCATCTTCTTCTGCTCCGGTCGGAGTTTTAATACCTCCGCGTCAATCAGAGCTTGAAGGATGTCCTTAAAGACGTAGCAGCTTTTGGTAGGATGTCCGAGCATCCTGTGGTATAAGCAGTAGGTGGGATTGTCGGTCTTGCCGACTTCCTCCAGGCGCCTAATTTCAGGGAGCTTCAGTCGATTGCTCTTGTTGAGTAGCTTGAAGAGCGAATCGACGTGTTCCTCTTTGAAGGAATACTGCTTGTTGGGGCGTGGCTGGCTTGAAGAGCCACTTGCCCTGCCTGTTTGAGGTTTGGTGGGAGATTTGGTCTCCGTCGCCAAATTATCCTTCCGCTTCGTCTGGAGGGAGGTGTCTGGTGCACGCCTTGTCGACCTCTCTGGCCTGGGCTTGCCTTCTTCCGCTCTGACGCGGGCGACAATCTCCTCAGCCTGTTCACCTTGCTGGACTAATTGTTTCCAGGTGCGGCTTTCAGCAACTCCTATTTGAGCAAGGAGTGAGGTTTGGAGATTATGGCGACATGTTTCCACCAGGGTGGCCTGGGTCATGCCGCTTGGACATCGGAGCGCCATGTTCCGAAATCTTTCTACGAAAGACTTAACGGACTCTCCCTTTCGCTGTTTTGTAGCTAAAAGGGTAGGCATTGTGACTTCGGAGTCGTCTTCGAAGAAGCGTGTCAAGAACAGCTTCTCTAGATCCCCCAGTTCTTGATAGAACCCTCCGGGAGCTTCATAAACCACTCAAAAGCCAACCCTTTCAGGGTGCCGATGAACAGTCGCGTCAGGATGGCGTCATTATCTACCACATTCCGGTCTGGGATTTGAAGTAGTAGATGTGCTGGTTGGGTGACCCCTTCCCGTCGAATGCTTGGAGGGTTGGAGCCTTGAACTTAGGAGGGTATGGAACTAAGTCCCACTCAGCCGGATAGGGCCGGACCACTCCTGCTTCTTGGAGGTCCTTGCGATTGGCAAGGGCCTCGAGGCGTCGTTCCAATTGACTCACCCTCTTAGCATGAGTCTTCTCCTGGTCTTGGTCGCTTCTTGCCTGCGACGAGGGCTTGGACACATCCGAGGTAGATCGTCGTGTCTCGTCAGAAGATTCGGAGGGTGGGCTTCCTCCCTTTCTCCCTTTCCCCTTCGGTCGTCTAGGAGGAGATCTCGCTCTTTCTTCAAGCAATTTCTCAAGCATATGCTTAAGGGAGTCAATGGATCTCTGTTGAGAGGCGATTATATCCATCTGGTGCTTCGCGTCTGTTCTAAACGCCTGGTCGTCTCCTCAGGAGTGTCGGCCATGTAGGCGGAAGCCTCCTTCTCGACGGAAGAGTTTGAAGCCTGCGACTCCACTATAGCGGAGTGAGAACCACCCATTCTAATGCCGCGGGCTAAGGCATTATAGTCAATTGGGGGAATGGCCCCTGTCCGGGTGCGAGTGTGTTGATACACCCCCTCCGGTTCAGAGTCAGATTCCTCTGAGTTGACCATTAGTTGTTTTCCCTTGCTTCTGCTAGTCATGTTTGCAGTAAGCTCCGGGTATTCAACATCTGAGAAGGTTCTCCTCCTGTGGGAGCGTCTTCTTTTGGCTGACGGGGGAATCAGGGTCAGCTGTCGAATTAAAGATGGCTGGTGCACGCCTGACTCGCAATGGCATCCAGAGAACATCTGGATGAGCTGTTGACAGCAGCATGGAGAAGTGGCCTGATTGGCACTCCTTTTCCTTGTCAAATAATCCCTCAGATCCGTGGGAGAGGGATTAAATAGACTAGCCTCGCGACGTGGAAGACGGGAGGAAGTCATGCGCTGTGCTGTCTGGACACAGGTTTCAGAAACGCGGCTGTCGCGTCGCGGCTGCGTCACGCGCGTCTGGCGTCTCTGTTGATATAGACGCGACTTTCGCGTTGCTGTCTGCTGCGTTGGAGCAGGGAGACTTGGGAGAGAGTGGGCTGCTGGCCCCACGCCTATGGGCGCGTGCTTCCTGCGTTTGACGAGACGCAGAAGCTTCGCTTTGGCGTTTGGCAAGTTGGTCTTCAGAAGGCTCAACTTGGGGAGTCTCGCGTTTGGGTCGCCAAACGCGGATCTCTCGCACTGGATGAGGTGCGGGCAAGGCATCGGATCGTACGCTGCGTCCAACCCCAGTCAGAAAACCAACGGTTCCAACTGAGTGTTGACGCGCGCGTCTTCTCTGTCGACGCTCGGCATTCCGATTGCGTCGTGGAGGAAGAGAGAAGCCAACAACTTCCTGGTTTGTAGAACCAGGGGTGTTTGCCACGCGGGTCTCCTGAGAGACGCTGACGCGGGCGTTCTGTGCGACACGGTCGATCGCACCAGTAGATGTGCCGGGGACCACGCGGGCCTTCAGAGAGGCGTTGGCGCGTGTGTTCTGCGCGACGCGGTTGATCGCAGCAGAGGTGTCTGAGGTTACGCGGGCCTTCTGGGAGGCGTCGGCGCGTGAACCAAACTTGGCACAGTGGGCAGCAGGAGCACCCGATAGAGCCTCAGATTGGGCTTCAGGGGCTGTCACTTGAGACCCTGCGGCAGACGCGGGTCTTTGGGCTCTTGGAGCCAGAAGAGAGGAACTCTTCATACTTCGCCTGGTCGAACTCGACGACGAGTGATTCGACCATTTTCCCCTTACGGAGAACGTCATCTTGCACCACGGTGCGCTCGTCAGTAACGAAGGTAGTCCCCAGCGGAGTCGCCATCTCTTGTTTGCGCCGGAAAAAGAAAGAGGGAATTGTTGTAAAGATTTCTTTGAATCAGATGAAAAGATTACAACAAGACTTTTTCCTTCCAGTTACAAGGGAGGGAGGATGTTGAAGCTTGAATCCCCCCTTTGTTTAATGCTGGGTTCTTCGTGTGGCGGTGGAGAGTGAATCTTGTTCTCCGTTGACCAGATGACCGTCCTGGACCGTCGGGGGTCTTCTCTTCGGTCGGTAGAAAGAGTAACTCAGCTCCGTCTACCAAAACTCTCAAAGAGGAGGTAGGCGAAGAGCGGCTAGTACTCAGTAAGCTCGCTGAAGAGTCTCCTCCTCTGTCTGTTGCTGAAGTTGTGCTTCCCTCTTGATGATCCTCTTGCCTGGATTTGATCGATCTTGATGATGCCTTGACCTTCTTAATTCTCGACTTCTCCAAAGCTTCGATCCCCTCTTCATAGCAAACAAGGCTATTTATAGGGGTCTCAGGGGGTGAAGGTGCCTCCTGAAAACGCTCCCGAATGAGGGGCCACTACCCGCTACATGCGCGGTGACTAGCCCCGCAATCAGGGCAGTTGCAACTGAGACGCGGGCGTTGAGCCAAACGCGCCTTGAAGTTTGAGACGCGGGCGTCGAGCCGAACGCGCCTTAATGCTGAGACGCGGGCTTCGGGCCTTCACGTCTGGACGCTGAGGCGCGGGCGTCGGGTCGACGCGCCTTGATGCTGAGACGCGGGCTTCGGGCCAACGCGTCTGGACGTTGAGACGCGGGCTTCGGGCCGACGCGTCTGGACGTTGAGACGCGGGCTTCGGGCCGACGCGTCTGGACGTTGAGACGCGGGTGTAGAGCCAACGCGTCTTAATGCTGAGACGCGGGCATCGATTCCTCGCGTCTAGAGCTTGAGACTCTGCTTCCTTAATGGCTTGTCTGTTAGTCATTTTATACAGCCTACAAATATAAGTGTGCAGAGGCGTTAATTTCTTGTAGCATATCACGTCTGATTTGGGCCCATCCGTCTTCCCCAAAACCGAGCAAATCCGCAACGGCTCGATATCCACAATTTCCATTTGCTTGCACGTCCTTTATATGAATAATGAACGAGCGCATTGGTTCAAGAAATTGTGTCAAGTAATTCACATTCAGATATGAGCGCTTTAGCCTTACAACCTACGACATAGAAAGATTTGAAGATGATTAGTATATAATATTGACTCAAAATTTTCACCTCAATATACATCTATATAATGAAATACCTTTTGCTTTGGTCGCCTGCTAGGTTGTGGGCATAATGGGATTAAAGCTCCAGAGGTGGGCATCGAGCAGTTATCTTGTGCGGATTCCACAAGCTCGAATTGAGATGGTAATCGACGAGTTGATACTTCATGCTTTGAAATACGCTTATTGCATTTTCTAATCTTCACCTCAGATTCCATAAGAGATGAAGTAGCAGGTACAACCAACTCGTGCACTTTCTTCAGCAATATTAGTTTTTTTGAATAGCATGACCTAAAAAAAATGTTGATTGATCATTTCGAATTCATCTAGCAAACATTTATCTTGGTCTTTTTTACCGATAGAAGATCACTGGGTGCTGACGGTGACATGTCCATTTTCTTCCAGTGACAGTCAATGCAATTGCTGGGATGGGCATGTTGACTCTACCATATTCAGCCAGCTCGCGTGCACACGGTAAGCCATGCATTCTTCTCAATAAGCATTTACAAGCTTCGGCGTCTACGCCGACAATGTACTAGTTAGGATTCATCGACAATCTTTTTCAATGCAACAATGGACACAACACCGCGCAGAAACTTGAATTGAGATGACTTAAAATTATGTAGTGCAACATTACGGCTCTTTTCGAACGAGGCCTTTATATCTGCATGCTGTAACTCCACCAATGCATGTATCTTGAACCAACATGTCTCAAAATTCATAACTGATGAGCAAAGATATCTCTTTAGTTTCACATGTGCACTCTTAGCCCTGAAAAGTTTAAATGAATGACATTAGCAACATATTAAAAAATAAAACTCATTATATTAGATAGAAGAGTGATCAAATCATACCGGTTGGTTGTGATAGTTTCAAAATGCATCACTGTGTCGGTCTAGCGACAAATTTCTCTTTGTACTTGTCAATCCATGTTGTCTTCACGTATTCAAGTACCTTAGGGAAATAGCGAAAATCCTCTTTTAGCCGACCCCACAATCGAGAAAATTCATCCGCGTTCTCGACCAACACCATTAGATTCCATGAAGCCATGAAGAGGTCAATCTTTCTTTGGTGTCAAAATATTTCTTATAATGAGTAAGAATGTTTTTTCTTATATGCCATCTGCATAAGTAATGAGATTTTGAAAATATTTTCTCTACGGCATTTATGCATGCCAAATCTCTATCAGTGACAATAACAAATGAAATTTGCCAACCATGCATCAACGACCGCAGTCTATCCAAGCACCAACTGAAGTTATCTTCCCGTTCGCCTTTCAGGTAGGCAAACACAATAGAGAAAGTCATTTCAGTACTTGTAACCCCAACGATCTTCATCAACGGTAACCTATACCTGTTGGTCTTGTATGTGCAATCTATTATCAAGACCGGGGAAATGTATGCAACAAATTAATGCTAGCTGGGCGAGCCCGAAGTATATCTTTCACAGTGTATGTATCAGGATAACACATGTGAATCTCAATATATGCGTGTTCGGAAAGGTTCTTCAGTAGTTGCTACATTTGTGACCTTCTGACATACTCCATGACTATAAACTTATGCCTTGCATTGTATATTGTCCTCCATGTGCTCACATTGAGATTGTTTCTTTATTTCAATGTATTCAAAATGTCTCTTGACCAAACAAGAGTCTTCGACAAATCTACAACCAAGTTTTCTTCTTTTTTGAAATTCTATCGGCAAAGGAATGTCCTTCGATTGAAAGTGCACCTAGAGAGGGTGAATAAGTATACTAGCTAATCTACGACAAATGATGCGGAATTAAAAACTTAATTGCAAACACACAACGTGTAATCAAGAGTGAGCCTGAATTCCCTGTGAAGGGCTCTGGAGCTGTTCCTCTAGATTCCTCTAAACTAAAAGTTGAGGTGCTATTAGAAACTCTCTTGGTTCAACACAAATGTGGGCATATAAACAATACCAAGTATATATATGAGAGCAATGTAGAGCAATGCAAGATATAAGAGAGATAGAGTTGAGAAATAGTGGATCAAATACAAACACCGAGATATGTTTCGAGATTCGAGCCACTGCTCTACGTCCTCGCCTTCACATAGAAGGATTTCCACTACGTCCACACAGGACCTTCTACAAAGGGACCTCCACCGAAGAATTATAACTCAACACTTGGAGTACACAACTCCTCTCTCAAACACAATCACCTCTACACAAGAGGGAAAACACAAGGCCAAAGTAAAGAAAAGATTACAATCTTGGTGATCCAATAATCACAAATAACTCTTGGTGATCTCAATAGACCACAAATAATTTTTCTCACAAACAAAAATCCTAAAGATAAGATTAGAATGATAGCTCAAGTATGTGAGAAGTCAAAGTATTTGAAAATGAAACAATAAAGAAAATACTTGGGAAAACTTCTTGATGGATATATAAAATGAAGAACAAAATAGAATTCCCAAAGACTTGATTTTCTTTGATTTTTCCAAAACTTTGAAAACAAATAAAGATTGAGAATTTTGACACAAAAACTCTTTTGAAAACTTTGTTAAAAACACTTGAGAATGTGGGAAAATTTGCGCTTGAAAATCTTAGGAGAAACAGCCCATAAAGACCCATTTTTACAGGGGTCTGAAAATATAGCCGTTGGGGTTCAGAACAGGTCAAAAGTGACATGTCAGTCGACCGCCTGGTCGACCGCCAACGATCGAATTTCTGACCGTTGTGGTTGTCGGTCGACCGCCCCAAGGCAAACAGCCTGTCGGTCCACCGCCCGGTCGACTGAGGCCAGAACCAGAGAGCTGGTCTCTCTGGTCGGTCAACTGGGGTTATTTTCAGAGAGCAGACTCTCTGGAACGGTCGACCGCCTGGTCGACCGCTAAAGCCTGTGCACATCAGTCGACCGAGCCAGGCTTCGGTCGACCGTTAGCAACCCAAACCAGGATTTATAGGGTTTGAAATGTTGGTTTTTAAATACATATAAAATCTCATAATATCACATAAAATTCACAAAATAAGTTCTTATAAATAGATGAAGTACAAATATGTGTGACCAAAAATCAACACATATTACAAAACATTTGAACTATTTTCGTGATATAGAATTTTAGCTTTAAACCAAAAACGATATTTTCCAGAACTTAGATTTTGAAATGAAAATCCATTTTCTCCAAAACTTGTATAAATACAAAACATGATATAGAAACACTTTTGAAGCATTTTGTGTATGGATAGAATCCAATACACATGGTAAATGATATATCTATGTTTTTGACATTAAATCCAAAACTAAATTTTGATATAATAAAACTTAAAACCATGAACTAAAATCATCAAAATAAGTTTTTAGACAATATGAACTAAACAATGTATATGGATGAATCCACTATACATAAAACCATGTAAATTTCTTTTGATTCTACCTATTCTGAAAACAATATATATTCTTGAAAATTCAAAACCGGTTAACCGAAACCAATAAACTTTAACCATGTGTGTGTGTGTGAACTTGAGCATATTAAAACTAATCATCTTTATACAAGATCTAAAAACAAAACAAAACTAAACAAACTGAAGTCTTCTTATCGATCTTCATCTTCAAGACAACTCGATCCAAATGAGCTTGACTCCAACCGAGTGCTAGATGCGATCTTGACGCGTGAGCTCTTGAATCAACACGAACTGGCTTTTGAATCCTTTGTTAAAGCTGAACACCAACTAAGATCTTGCTCAATATCTAAAACTTATTAAACACAAGATTATTAGTAAACTAACATTCATAAGTTAGTCATCATCAAAACTAAGGTGAAGGACCTCTGGGCCAACAAATAACAGATGAAATTTGTCAACCATGCATCAACGATCTCAATCTATCCAAGCACCAATTGAAGTTATCTTCCCGTTCAGTTTTCAGGTAGGCAAACGCAATAGAGAAAGTCATTTCAGTACTTGTAACCCCAACAATCTTAATCAACGGTAACTTATACATGTTGGTCTTGTATGTGCAATTTATTATCAAGACCTGAGGAATGCATGCAACAAATTAATGCTAGCTGGGTGAGTCCAAAATATATCTTTCACAGTGTTTGTATCGGGACAACACTGTGAATCTCAATATATGCGTGTTCGGAAGGTTCTTCAGTAGTTGCTGCATTTTTGACCTTCCGACATACTCCACGACTATAAACTTATGCCTTGCATTGTATATTGTCCTCAATGTGCTCACATTGAGATTGTTTCTTTATTTCAATGTAGTCAAAATGTCTCCTCACCAAACAAGAGTCTTCGACAAATCTACAACCAAATTGTTTTCTTTTTTTGAAAGTCTATCGGCAAAGGAATGTCCTTCTAATTTTCAGCCAGAAAATGGTTATGAATACCACACACAACCATAAGAACCCACCAAGCTGTATTGGACAACTCCTTACTCTTAAGTAGGAACGGACAATTGCATTTCTTACTGTTGGGGATTTGAGTCAAGCAAATAGTCCCACATCTGCTAGACATGGGGATGGTCTTGGGTTTATAAGAATTTGGACTACTCCACCTAACAGACTAGTCTTTTGGGATGGTGCCCCGAGTCCATACAAATGGTATCAGAGTTATACCCCGAACTTAGTCGTGTGTGTGGGTAATGTTCGATCCCCCAGGGCGCAGAGGAAGGCGCAGTGGGCCCCTATTACGCTGGATCTATAAAGATTGAGCTTTCGAGGGAGGTAACCATGCTCCAGGTGCTTTATGTAAGATATGTTGTCCAACGCAACGAAGACGAGTGCTCCAGGTGCTTCATGTAAGACGTGTTGTCTTCCAATGCAGTGAAGAGAAGTGACCTCGATTGAGCACATATGATCTTCTCAGATAAGGAGTGAGGAAGATAGGCTTGCAGAGAGGCCTAAACTCTTTATTTGAGGGGGAGATAAAATCTTTTCAATTCTCAGGAAGAAAAAAGGCGCAATAAAGTACCCCAAAGCTAGTTGAGCTCTCGAGATTGGCAGCGGAACCTTGCTTCACTTAAGGCATGTGTTGTAATGCAGTGAAGAGGATCTCGATCTCGATTAAGCATGTATTCTAGGTGTGAAGATGGTCTTTCAAGTGTAAAGATGAGCTTACATGGACCACTCTTTGTTCAAGAGGGAGATTGTTGAGATTTAGGTCGAACAGATAGTCCCACATAGGCTAGACATAGGGATGATCTTAGGTATATAAGGATTTAGGCTACTCCACCTAAAAGACTAGTCTCTTGAGATGGTGCCCTGAGTGCTTACACTTCATGTACTTCTTGTCTCCTCTTTATCTTGAGCCTTCACATTTCTATTTTTGTAAATTCCCTCTCTATCACAACTTAGGAGTACCCTTTCATTTTTCGAGTTCCAAAGATATCAGATCTCTTGACAACGAGAGAAAATCCTTGTGCTACTGCAACTTCTCAAGCCCATTTTATCAATGTCTCTCGACTTTCAAAAATCTCATACGTGGTGAAGTCTTTACCGTAATCAACTCTTGTAAGATCAAAACCGACATTGCTACATCGGGAAGAAGTCTGTTCCTACAAATAGTTCATATGAAAAACACAGGATTCACTCTGTATAGTCGGACAAAAAGAAAAAATGAGAGCTCTCTGCTCGGTTAAACACAACCGAACATTAAATCTCTGTTCGGCCTAGACCCACCGAACAGAAAGCTCATGCTCAGCCGAGACTAACCGAACAGGATAGGCTCTTTTCGGTGGCTACAACCGAACAGAGAATTACAGTGTTTGCTGTAATTCTATGTTTGGTTGTTATATGTCGAATAAATATCATATGATCGATCGTAAACCGCCAAACATATGTTCGATCGTAAACCGCCGAACATATGTTATCCGTTCGGCGGCGGTCAAGCGTGGAACGAAGACGTAACTCATTCCACAAAATTTATGTTTTGGGCAATTTTAATCAACAAAAACTAACCTTCTCGGTGTTGGCAAGCTCCGGAGTTATTAGTTGCTTCTCCATTAACGCCCATGATGAAATGTAGGTTGATTTTAAGTGTGAAAATGGGTAAATTATTTTAGGGTTTGAAGCTTAAGGGAGTGAAGAAGGAAGAAGATGAGATGGTGCCTTAATCACTTGTAGTGGGGGTGCCTTCATCAATTTTGATTTTTTTTTTATATAATTAAAATTGAAATGTATATCAGTCAGTTTATATTAGGGTAAAAGGGAAATTCAAGATTTAGAGTTTTAAGTGGAGTGCTTTAAACACATTTTGGGGTGAAAAATATCCTCTCCCATCCTTTTTGTTATGATGAATGGTTTTGTTAATATGTGTGTTTGTTTTTTGGCGAATTGTAGGACTAAATGTTCACATGAGATGTTCTTGACTATGAAATATTTTGCTACACAATGTATCTATTTATTTGTTTATATATTATTTACTTTGATTCTTTCTGGGTAAAATGAAGCGATCATAGAAATAGTATGATCATGCAGCACTGTATTGCTAGAAATCTGAATATTTTGAGGGAATGCTTACATTGCATATTGTAGAATTAGGCAATTGAAAAAAATGTGCATCGTTTGTTGGTGATAGTGATTTAGGTTGTATTGGTTCTTGCTTTATTTCTAGATTGGGAAAGGGATTTTTGATCCGTCTCAAGGCCATGTTGGAACCTGATTGTATTACTAACTCAATGCTATATTGGCATCTTTAATTCAAGTTATGGAATATCTATATGAATATTTAGTTCATAATAGTTCTATGCAATTTTTTTTTTCTTGCAAAAATGGCCAAAATTATTATGAGTGAAGCGTGGACACAAGTACAAATTATTCTGTACATTGGTTGATCGGGAAGCTCAAGTTAATGGGTTCTGAATGAAGTTCTCAATGGTTATAGAACGTGCGAGGAAGCACTACAAGAGTGGATGGAAGAACATCACCGAAGGTGAAAGGGTAAGTCCAGGAACAAGAATATGGAGAGCAAAAGAGCGAGTGAAGTAATCCGAGAAAAGAGGACATGAAACCCGAGAGTGATGTTGTAGAAAAGAATTCTTCTTTTCTCTTTGGTTTTTTCCAAGGATCATTAGCAACAAGTATAATGTTGGGTTTACACCTTGCAATTGTTGTAATATCTTATCAAGGATTAGTTCTATCAAATATTGTATTGTTAATACTGTTGGCCCGAAGGCCCATCACTCTAGTTTTGATGATTATTAACTCATGTAGTTATAGTACTAATGATCTTGTGTTTAATTAGTGACAGATTTATGATCAAGATCTTAGTAGGTGTGGAGCTTCAACAAAGGACTTAAAGTCATGTTTTGGAGCTTGCACGGTTTGATTCAAGAGCTTGTGCATCAAGACCACATCAAGTACTCAAGAGAAGTCTAGCTCTTTGGATCGTGTTTGGATCAAGTCAAGAAGATGAGAAGGCTTCAAGTGAAGACTTCAAGAAGATGAAGACTTGTGTCTAGGTTTGTTTTAGAAGATTTTGTTTTTAGTTAAAATGTAAAGGATAGAATAGTTGGTAGATTGCTCAAGTACATTTACACACACACTCTTGATAGATATGTTTTCATAAAAGAATTTTAGTTTTAGAAAAGAATTTTTACTTTGGAAAAATACCTTTTAGTTTTTGGAATTTCTTATATACATATCTTTTAACCAAAACCAAGTTTAAAGCTTAATGTCAAAAACATAGATATTTCACCATGTTTGTGTAGTGGATCATATCCATACACCATATGCTTTCAAAGTTGTTTAAATATCTTGTTTTTGTATTTGGAGAAGTTTTGAAAAAATCAAGTTTGGAAAAATACTGTTTTCATTTGAACCAATATTTCCATATTACAAAATAGTCCAAATCTTTTATAACATGCCTTGACTTTGTGCAAGCATGTTTGTTTATCAAAGTATATTGGTAAAATTATTTTTATAGATTTTCTGTGATTTTATGAGATTTTATTTGAACCAAAAAGACCATGTTTTAAATCCCTAAGTTTTCTGATCTGGCTGTGGCCGATCGACCGACCCGGTCGACCGACGTGCACAGACGTGCACGCCAATTCTGCAGGAAGGCCAGCCGACCGACCCGGTCGACCGTCCAGAGAGCTCTGCTCTCTGGAAAGGCCCCGAACGGCCGGGCGGCCGACCGGACAGAGAGATTGCTCTCTGTATCCTGGCTCGGTCGACCGCCCGGTCGACCGATGGCTCAAACGGTCTGAAATATGACCGTTGGCCGGCCGACCGGACGGTCGACCGTTAGGCCTGACAGACCCCAACGGCTAGTTTTTTCTTAGCCTATAAATTTGGGGGTTTGGACATTGTTTTTTTTAAAGATTTTAGGAGAGCTTTGGGCCAATTTTTCTTATCCTTTTAAAAGAGTTTTCTCCACATATTTGTGAGCAAATATTTCCTATCTAAAGGGAAGATTTTATCAAGAGTGTTTAAAGTGATTCTTAAAGTGATCCATTGATTTTTCATTCTATAGGAGTGTTGTAGTGAGAGTGTTTATTGGTGATCAAAGTGTTTAGATCACCAAGAGATCTTTCTTTGTTCTTTGAGGAGGCAGACGTGTGTGTCCGCGGTGTTTCGAGTTCGGGTGCGAACTTGTTTGTTTGAGGTGCGGCCTCGGCGAGCCAGTGGGCTTGCGGTGTGTACGGGCTAGAAAGTCCGAGAGCTTGTAGGTGTTGCGGCACCGAGGAGTGATCCATTAGGATCGATTATAGTGGAAATCCTTCGTGTGTCGAAGGTGGGGATGTAGAGCAAGTGTGCTCGAACCTCGAAACAAATCCCTTGTGTTTGCGATTGCTCACTCTCTCTCTCTCACTCTCTCTCTCTCTCTTGTCTATATCTTGCATTCCTTTATTGTGTTTATCTTTATATGCATGATATACTTGTGTGCCTTATTGTATATGCTTGGGATTGTTTGCTAACACTTGTATTCAACCAAGAGAGCCAACGCGGCACCTCAACCCATTCAAGGGGAATATAGAGGAGTTAGTCCAGAGCCCTTCACGAGGAATTCGGCTACACTCTTGTGTTATACGTGGTGTTTAGTTTAAGAAGTTTTATTTAGGTCATAATAGTTTTTTTAATTCCGCATTATTTGTCATTAAGTGACCATTAGATTAGCCATCACCTATTCACCCCCCCCCCCTCTAGGTGGACTTACAAATACGCAAGTGTAGAATAATTTGGAATTTTGTCTATTGGAAAGTTGCTTGGGTTTGTTTGTCTCCTCTCCATCTTAAATGCATGATTGAGTTAATGTTCTCTTGTGCACTACATAATATTCCACTAGTTTGCCACTGATTACAATCACATTCTCTATTGAAAATATCCACAGCCCAACTCCCACCTTTATAGTCTCTTATATATTCCATTGCCTGCATGACTCACTTCACAATATCTACTTTCTTATTTCAATACCTTCAATTTCTCCATAATTTTAAGGCTTACTTTACATTTCCATTTGTCCATGACTTTTTTCTTAACTTGTGTTCTCTTCACACCATTCTTATTATTTCAAGCATTATCAAAATGGGTTTATCCCTTGCTTCCATGATATACTTGTTCCAAGACTCAAATGGGTTATTGGTCAGCTAAATTATAAAAAACTCCGTTCCCACTTCATACTCACAAAAGGAATAGTAACAGTTGTACTAAAACAATGAATTTTTATGATAGTTTTCTATAATAAAAATAAACACATGTTTGGTTCTTGCAAAAGATTTGAACGTCCACTGCAGTTTTTTATAATTTAGCCTAAAATAGAAGACATATGACCTCTGTAGCTAGGGTCCCAATAGTCGGTGAATATCTAGGCCGGAAATTTCCTCACTGGAGTTTCAAAATAAGAACATGGTTCTGGTCACCAACCCTGCTTTAATACTAAATCATGAAACCTGGTGCAGAATTCACTTGACAAAGGGCAAGCAATGATAGCTATGGACCAACTTTGAACCCTTGCAATGGAAAAAATATGCCTATAAATTGCTCGGGCATGAA
The DNA here is from genome assembly GCA_038442645.1 of Agave tequilana. Taxonomy (NCBI): domain Eukaryota; kingdom Viridiplantae; phylum Streptophyta; class Magnoliopsida; order Asparagales; family Asparagaceae; genus Agave; species Agave tequilana. Next base: position 27,395 of record JAVJIF010003054.1, read on the forward strand.
ATCATACAGGTCTTGTTTGTTTCGGGCGTCATCCTGAAGTTTGCCTCAGCTTGACAACTCTCTGTCCTACAATCAACTAGCCTTCACGGTTTCATGGCAAGCGACCTTTCGAGTTGGCTTCCATTGATACAAGTAAATTTTCTCAAACCATTCTCTGCTTGGTGTTGAACTCCAGCTCAAGTTCAAATTGCAAGAACCTGTGAGGAAAAAAGCCAAAATCAGTAAGCTTTCCAGTCAGTGAACATTCTGAAAATTACCAGATTAAATTGTCCTCAACCACCGGCCGTGTTTGATTGTTAGGACTCAGGAAGCACATGAAAAAGGAAAGGTAAAAGGAAATGTTAATGTAAAGCATTTTTTTGCTTTCTTGATTTGCTAAGAAATCCAGTACTTCAGTGTAATAATCTGTAATCAAACTGTGGACACAGCACCCCATGTTGTCCAACAGCCTTACTAAAAATATTAGAAAAACCAAGATTTCTAATAACCATTAAATCCCTAGGATCCTTTTTGATGACATTAAATACCCAAAAAGAAATTGCAGGGTGGAATTGTAAAAAAACCAACCGTTCCGGTAGAAAATATGTCTCCGGCTCGGAATCCTCGATTAAGGGTTTCAATAACTGCAGCTTCAATCCTCTTTGCAGCACACTCTTCCCCAAGTCCATATCTCAAGAGCATAGCAGCATTGAGCACTGTTGCTAGTGGATTTGCTTTGTCCTGTAAAATAAGGAAGTTGTCTACTTAATAATTTGCTTCAATCCAACTTAATAATGTAGCAAAGAGAAATAAAAAAGAATCGCATGAAGAAATTCACGTGCCCAGCAATATCAGGAGCAGAGCCATGGATTGGCTCAAACAGCCCAGGTCCCTAAACAAACAAAAGGAAAAGAACAATAAAAAAAACAACAAAAATAGAGATGTGTTAGCTATTAGCCACCAGATGACCTTTTCAATATGGCCTCTGAATTGGAATTAGTTTTGGGTGTCACATACAGATTCACAACCACTAGCAGATGGAAGCATTCCGATACTTCCAGCAAGCATCGAAGCTTCATCAAACAATGTCACCAAAAATTTTGTTCGTCACAATTGTATCAAACTGCATAGTTTCAAATTAAGTTAGCTGGACGTAACAAATAAGAGTTAATTGCAGATTCAGATAGGAATAAGGGAACGTACAATAAATCCTATGTATGGTGAGCAACACATTCTATAGAGTTCCTTGGACAAAAATGTAATTGAAATTTTGCCATATAGCTTGGAGAGAAGAAACCAGCTTCGGATCACGGAAAAGCTTCATTGCTGCACTGTCAACATGCATGTGTGAAGGCTCAACATCATGGAACTCAGAAGGTATTGCTATCAACCTTTACCTCCACAGCATAGATGCCAAGGCAAAATTTAGAGGAAAAAAAACATTATTGTTTAGGCAAACTTCAAACAAACCAAAGCACGATGGTCATAATTCATGATATTGTGTCTTAATTTGAATTTAAGGGAAAACATTATTGTTTAGGCAAACTTCAAACGAACCAAAGCATGATGGTCATAATTCTTGATATTGTGTCTTAATTTGAATTTAAGGGCATAGAACAGCTAACTGTAATTACTCGTGCAAAATTTGAATTATAAAGGAATTCGCGGACAGAGAGAACTTGAGACCCATATGCAGTTTTCCTTTGCCTGTCGTCTAGTGTCTTTTTTAATTATAAAAAGAGAGTAAGAGAGGAGGTTGTCACTATATTGGGAGCAAATTCATCAATAGTTGGATTCAAACGTGGATTGGAAATTCAAATGATCCAGAAATCCAAAGAAGATAGATATAAATATACACCACCACACTATTAACTTTTACGTGGTGGTGAATGTTGAGGTTGAGTTATGTTTATAAGGAAACACAATATTTTGTGGTTGGGGTGTCATCAAAGAGGAAAAATATATTTTATAGTATCATGTCAGATGTTTGTAGGGGTGTCAACTAGGCCGGGCCGGGCCGGGCACGGCCCAGGCAAGGCGGGCCAGCAGGCGGGCCGGGCTCATCTCGCCCGGTAAAAATGCAACGGCCCGACCCGGGCGCGGGTTCCATTTTTGGAACCCGGGTCCGGCTCAAGTGGATTCTGTGGCTGCGTGGGTGGCCGAGGGGCGGGCCGGCCCGGGCGGCGCGGGCCTGACACGGCCCGCACGGGCCGTGGGCTGCCAAAAGCGGACCCGGGTCCGGTCCAAGGGGGAGCCGGACTCGGGTCGGGTCTGGCCCGCTTATCACCTGGGCTGTGCCGGACCCGAGCCATGCCCGTGCGGGTTGTCGGGCCGGGCCGGCCCACTTGACACCCCTAGATGTTAGATACTTGCTCAAGAATTTAATAATCCAACCCTAACATGGAGCAATATTCCAGGCATTGCCATGTAACCTAAGGGTTTCTTAATATCTAGGCAACTTATTCATGTATCTGTAATGTTGTAATTTAGGGGTGGCAATTGGGTCGGGTCGGGTCTAATTGGGTCGGGTCTTAAATGGGTCGACCCATAATCGGGTCGGGTCGACCCGACCCATTTATTTATATGGGTCAAAAATTCAAACCCAAACCCGACCCAGTATTATGTGGGTCGGCCGGGTCGGGTCGACCCGTTAGCGGTAAATGTTTTGTAGGAACCTTATTCTTGCATTCTATAAGTAGATGACAGTGGCATAATGTTGGTTTCAATAAGTTAAAAATCATAAAATCATGTATATCAAATGCAATGCTTCTTATTCTCTGAAATAAAGGTGAAAGTATTAGTGGGATTGAGACAAACTCAGGGATTGTTTATGCAATATAATTTTGTTTATTTATGAGAATGTAATTAAAATTAAGGGGCTTTAGGTTTTTCATAGAAGATTGTGCAATGTGTATGGTGTATTGGATTTTGATGAAGAAAGGATGGAGAGCTAAATTATGAAGTCCCTGAGCGGAAATGATAAATGATTCCCAAAAAAAAAAATCTCTGGATCAAAAATATAAAAAGGTAAATGGGTCTTAGCGGGTCTTAGAGGGTTTGGTGGGTTTGGGTCGACCCGACCCATTTATTAATCGGGTCTGGTGGGTCGACCCGATTACGACCCAAACCCGTATAGCTCAAACCCATACCCACTTACTCTGGGTCGGGTCGGGTCGGGTCCGGCGGGTCGGGTCTGAATTGCCCCCCCATGTTGTATCCAGCCCTTAAGAGAGCAATTAACAAACCTGAGAGGGGACAACAAGAAGTATAATATAAAGAAACTCCCATACTGGAGGCTTTGATTGGCTAAAATGCAAACTTTAAGAAACCAAAATACCATTAAAATTTCTCCAGGTGGATTCTGTGGAAAAGAAACAATATGCTTCTTTATTTATTCTTGTAGGAAAATAATTTGGGCCTTAAAATATAGAAAATTCCATGAGAACTCTGGCAATAAGGTACCTACAGAGAATTGGCTTTGTCAAAAGAGCATAGTTTACCATGACGCTTGCGAGCAACCTCAAAAGCAACACGTGCGATCCTGTCAATCTAAACAGCACATACCATAAGAACCAGTCACCAATATGAACAAGATTGCTGAAAGTAGGTGTGAGTCGTATATTCCAAGCAAATAAAAAAAACACAAAATAGAGAATATATAACTGTAAATCATGTGAAATACTGCTGTGGTCTTTGGGGTTTAAGCTAGCACTACAAGGAAAAAAAGTATGCTAATTTATATTTTCCATTTCAAACCTGCTGTTCGTAGCATCATGAAAAGAGAATAAAATGGCTACCTTTTTTGTTTTGCTGAGTTTAGAGGTCAATAACCTATCATTTAATGAAAGTATTGGTTGAATTCTCTCATCCTAAAAGAATATTATCGACTGGTTTCTATTGACACAAAGGAGACAGTAGAATGATTTTGTGCATGGAGCAATTGTTACTATGCTAGTTACAAATACTATTCTCCCACACAATGAAAGGGAAAATTGGGGAATGTGACACAAATAAGTGCTACATGAGAGCGGAAGTTGCAAGAAATTGATAAACAATATAAACATAATGCCCAAGACAAAAGATTGTACTCCATTTTGACCATATTGTACCTTTTGTCAAAATCTCTTTCCATCAGCACCCCCCCCCCCCCCCCCCCCCGACAAAAAAAAACAAAAAAACAATGGAGTTCTTTCTCCCTGTGGCAACAAACAACAGCGAAAGTCCTCATCCCAACTTTAGGTCGCAACATGAAATTGTGATACCCAGATGGTACATTTCTCTGCAAATCAGCTTAGGTTCTATGTTGAACAAGATTTTCTGTCTACGATTGTTTATACTCACCATAAAAGTAACTTCACCCTGCAACAAAAAGGCTGGAGCCAATAAAAAAAGCAGCCATAAATTCTACTCAATTATGTTCCATGGTGACGAGTCTAATATTTATTATTATTTGAGACCCTAATTGGTTGATTTTTGTGCAGATATCTTAAAGATATTATCCAACTTGATTTGCAAAATCAACAACAAACTCAACAACCTCAACCGCAAACAACCAATAAATCTCAACCTCAACTGCAAACAACCACCAAAGATTTGACCGAACTCAAATAACAAAAGAAGAAAAGGATAAGGAAGGATTTTACCAAATAAATCCGTGAGATTGGAAGAGATAAAGAGATGACATCAAATCCCAACTGAATTTCAGTCAATTTCAACCAATCCCTAAGCATCAACAACTATAAAAGGAGCCATGAAGGTAGAGAAAAGGGGGAGCTAATTTCTGAGATCTTTTATATGAATGTTTGCTAAGAAGAAGAGGCCAAGGCTACATAAGAGAAAGAAGAAACCGCAAACGGAATCATCAGGTTATCTCTCTTTTGTATTCTCATCTTTGCAACTGTTGTGGGTAATTTTCTAAGAAATTAATCCACGCAAAATAATGGAGTGAGTATAATTGAATTACAGAAAGACAACACAAACACAGAGAATTACGTGAAAACCCAAATGGGAGAAAACTATGGAGAGAGAAATTCCACTATGTCAATGGCGATTACAGATGGGGTTCTCTGGTCAGCTAGGGTTTCTGGATCCCCATCCATCTTCATATCGGAAGGGTTTTTCTCTCTCTCTATATACAAGTCATGTCTTTGGATAAAGCTAAGGAGTCCTGCTTAATTCAAACACTCAACTCCCTTATCTTGCAGGCGGTTAAGTTGAACATTTTGATTTGAATGAGGTGGATAAGAGTCCATCCTCATCTGATTCTCCGCATCCAACTGTCGATATAGTTGATCTGTTCTCGAGCTATAACTGTTGAGTTCAAATAGGGATTTGACTTATAGAAAGAGATTCTCACAACTAATTTTATCTCTTCCTTCTAACTATATGCGCCGCTCAGGGTTTAAATCAAATGGCTACTCCCGGTCAGAGATTCTGGACGTAGCCACGTGTCGCTCGCTTATTTGATGTTGGATGAACACGTGGCGTGATCTCGAGGAGATAGGAAACTGACCACCTCAGATGCCTCCTCTGCTTTCTTCTCTTTGGAGGTCGGGAACTCTCCCTCGTGGGCTTATAAGTTCTCGAGGATTCTGATAGAGAAGAGATCTGAACCTATACTTGGGTCAGTTTGCTGTCGCTTCGATTTTTTGTCTCATAGTGGTGTGCATCTATAGTCTTGCAGAGCCTTAAATGTGTCCCATCTGCTGTCGGTCGATCATGTTACCGTCACTTTTTAGGACACAGTGCTCGAGGTGGATACAGTGTATCCAAAGCGACGGTTTTGATCTGATCCGCTGTGATACTTGTATAACCCTGATCGAGCGACTGTTCATTCTCCTAAGGTTAAGAAGGCAACGCTATAAGGCCTTGGGCATTCTTTTCCCCAAATCTCAGGATCTTCTTCCTTGCCTTCTTATCCTCTGATTTTTAATCTCAGTCGTTTTCCTCATTCCTGTTGCAATTAGTAGAGAGAGAAATCAGGTACGGTCGATAGTGTGGGCAAAGGGAAAGCCGCTGCGGAAGAGAAAGGGAAGAGAACCTCCCATCGTACCAGGATCGGGATGAACTTCGATCCAAAGACCTCCAAGCTCCGCAATCAGAAGGTGGATAAATATTTGGTGAGTTATGGCTTTTTCTTGAACCCGAGGATAAAAATCAAGTTTTGTCCCCACGGTGTAGGCATTTCTTTGGCCCCGCCTAATGCTGGTGTATATATGCATCCTCAAGTTCTGGCAGTAGGGTTGAGGCTGTCGATAACGAGTTTCGTCCACAGCATTTTGACTTTCTACCAAGTCGCCCTCTCTCAGTTTTCGGCAGTGGCCTGGATTTGTACACCCCTAAGGCGTGTCAGTGTGAGGCCTTTAGCACTGCGTATGCACTAAGAAAGACCACTCAAGGCACTCGCTTCTGTCCCCCAGAATGGGGTTGAAAAGATTATTATCAATATGGTTGACAACGATCATGGCATGAGAGATACCGTGTACCATGGGCAGCCGAATCAGAGAATGATCATGGGGACATTCCGGTTGTCTGGAACTTGGGCCCCGCCCCTTGGAGGGGCCTTCTCTACCGCTGATATTGAGGCCAAGTTGCGGAAGCTGACGTCCATCGACTATGATCGTCATAACTGGAGTTGGTTGTTGAATCCGAACATACCTCCAGTGCCTCTAGTCCTCCCGAGGGTGGGTGCTTTGGGTAAGAGGCAACCTGACCCCGAGCCAGAGGTATCTACCTGGGAGGAAAGCAGTCATGCCCCCGAAGGAGAGCCTGCTCAGGAAGTGAGACAAACGGCCGTCGATCCTGGGAAGTCAAAGGTCCCGGGATAGATGATTCCTACCAAGAAGAGGGCTCTAGCTCAGCCTTCATGTCTCACGCGCCCTAGATAAGTTCCTGGTTTCTTTAGTTTCCACTTGGATAACTATTTCTCGACGTTTGTTTTTCTTTTGCAGAAGTGCAGGATTCAGTTCGATGAGTCTGATGATGAGGGGAAGGCGGACTTTCTCGAAGCCGCAGCCACTCTGTCCCCGACTGCAGAGCAGTCCCCTATGGATTCGTCCATCATCGAGGCTACCGAGGAGGTTGTTGACCAGCCTCTAGGGATCCCAGAGGGGCCCTCTGCTACTGAGTTACTCCCCGATGAGGGGGGTTGAGGCAACGACGCCCCTACTCTGGATGGCGCTGGGCTTGAGTCTCCGCACCGGCTTGAGAGGGTTGACACTATTGAACATCCTCGGGTTGCGGACGATGCGAAGGCCGTGGGTGGTATCGATTCCTCGGGGATTGCTGCTCAGTCTGAGGAACTGTCTTCAGTGCGGGTCGTTGCAAGTCCTGAGCTCGAATTGTTTCTCCGAAGGGGAGGTGTTGAGTGGCTTTCGGGTATGGCGACTTCTTCAGAGGGCTTGAAGACCTCAAGGCTCTGCCATTGAAGAAGCGGAGGCGGCGTCTGAAGAATGAAGTCTTCAAGATAAAGTATTGTGACACCTCTATCTTGAGTTAGTTGTTTAAGTGTCGTCTAACTTTGGCTTCCACTTCAGAATGACATGCTCATCTCCAAGGTACTGGATGACCACCGAGAGGGCCTAAAGGAGAGGGATGGCGACGTTGCTGACTTGCGTCGAAGGGTGGAAGAGCTCAGCGCTGCGGGGAAGGTAGCGACTGAGGAGATCAATAGGCTCTGGGCAAATTTGAATCATTAAGCGATGCTTCGTTCGAATCGGGAGTTGAAGCAGCTTAGGAGGGAGCTAGAGAAGAAGGGCTCGGAGATGCTGAAGAGGGACTCCGAGCTGAAACAAAAGGAGCTTGTGCTGCAGACGGTTCAGCGAGAGCTTGAGAAAATGCACTAGCGTGCCGAGGGGGCCGAGGCCACCGTGAGGTCGGAGCGAGACGCTTTCGCAGAGGAGAGGGAGTGCCTCAAGGATGACTTAAGTCGGGCGTTGAGTGCCCAAGATACGGCAAAAGCGCAAGAGCAGGCAACAGTCGATCGTTGTCAAAAGGCAGTGAAGGTCTTCAAATTTAAAAAATATAAAGAGGGGCATGAAGATGGAAAATGGGGTGTCCCCGAGATACCCACTTGAAATTGGAGCCTTCCTTGAGTCAGGGCCGGGAACTCCCATAAGCAGTGACATCCATGCTGTCGTGGCTGAGACCTCGAGCGTTCCGTCCAGTGTTTCTGTGCCCCCGGCTACGAGTCCTCCGCCAACCGCTCCCGGGACTGATTCTATGACACCAGCTGCCCCCGAGGACGCTATGCTTTTGAGGCATCTTACAAAGGCAAAGTGACTGTTTGAGAGTTTGCTTTGTTTGTAATACCTAATTTAATCTTTTTGAATGGAATAATTGAGTATTCGGCTTTCACCCTTTTTAAAAATCCTGCTTCCATTGTGTTTCAAGGCCGTTGTGGATGTCGGCCTGATGGACCTCTCTTCTAGCTTCCAACTCGGTGATCTCAGTAGGCTGGGAGGGTTGTTAGCCCGAAGGCCCATCACTCTAGTTTTGATGATGATCAACTCATGTAGTTATAGTACTAATGATCTTGTGTTTAATTAGTGACAGATTCATGATCAAGATCTTAGTAGATGCATAGCTTCAACAAAGAATTTAAAGCCATATTTTGGAGCTAGCACAGTTTGATCCAAGAGCCATTGGATCGTGTTTGGACCAAGTCAAGAAGATGAGAAGCCTTCAAGTGAAGACTTCAAGAAGATGAAGACTTGTATCTAGGTTTGTTTTAGAAGATTTTGTTTTTAGATAAAATATAAAGGATAAAATAGTTGGTGGATTGCTCAAGTATACCATGCACACACACTCTTGATTTAGTTTGTTTTAGAAAAGAATTTTCATTTTGGAAAATACTATTTTGGTTTTGGTATTCAATGTTTACATGTTTTTAACCAAAACCAAGTTTAGAGCTTAATGTCAAAAACATAGATATTTCACCATGTTTGTGTAGTGGATCATATCCATACACTCTATGCTTTAAAAGTTGTTTAAATATCTTTTTTTTTATTTGGTGAAGTTTTGGAAAAACAAATTTTGGAAAAATCAAGTTGTAGAAAATACTGTTTTCATTTGAGCCAATATTTCCAAGTTACAAAAATAGTCCAAATCATTTGTAACATGCCTTGATTTTGTGCAAGCATGTTTGTTTATCAAAGTATATTGGTAAAACTATTTTTGTAGATTTTCTGTGAATTTATGGGATTTTGTTTTAGCCAAAAAGACCAAGTTTTAAATCCCTAAGTTTTCTGATCTGGCTTCAGCCGGTCGACCGACGTGCACAGACGTGCACGCCAGTTCTGGCAAGAGGGCCGGTCGACCGAGCCGGTCGACCGTCCAGAGAGCTCTGCTCTCTGGAAAGGCCCCGGGCGGCCGGGCGGCCGACCGGACAGAGAGACTTGCTCTCTGTATCCTGGCCTCGGTCGGCCGACCGGTCGACCGATGGCACAACGGTCTGAAATATGACCGTTGGCCGGTCGACCGGGCGGTCGACCGACAGCTCTGTCAGACCCCAACGGCTAGTTTTCCAGACTCTATAAAATGGGGCATTTGGGGGCTGTTTTGATTAAGATTTTTGGAGACTTTTAGAGCCAGTTTTTCCTACGCTTTTCAGAGGTTTTTCTCCACAAAATTGAGAGCAAATATTTTCAATCAAAAGGAAAGTTTTATCAAGAGTTTAAAAGAGATTTTCTTGAGTTTTCCTTCATCTCTTTCCTTGTTTTCTCACACAACACTTGAGCCATCCATTGCTATATCTACCTATAGGAGTTTGTTGTGAGAGGATTTTAGGTGATCAAGGTTGTGATCACCAAAGTTCATCTTTGTTCTTTGAGGAGGCGGACGTGTGTGTTCGCATTGTTTCGGGTCCTAGTGAGGACTCGGTGGTTTAGAGTTCGTGTGTGAACTCTTGGTTTGAGGTGCGGCCTCGGCGAGCCGGTGGGCTTGCGATGTGTACGAAACTAGAGAGTCCGAGGGTTTGTAGGTGTTGCGGCACCGAGCAAGCATAGTAGAAATCCTTCGTGTGTCGAAGGCGGGATGTAGAGCAAGTGTGCTCGAACCTCGAAACAAATCCCTTGTGTTTGCGATTGCTCACTCTCTCTCTCTTTGTCTCTTGTTTATATTTTGCATACTTTATTGTGTTTATCTTTATATGCATGACATACTTGTGCTTAATTGTATATGCTTGGTTTGTTTGCTAATACTTGTATTTAACCAAGAGAGCCAACGCGGCACCTCAACCCTTATCTAGGGGAATCTAGAGGAGTTAGTCCAGAGCCCTTCACGGGGAATTCGGCTACACTCTTGTGTTATACGTGGTGTTTAGTGCAATAGTTTAGTTTAGGTCATAATAGCATTTAATTCCGCATTATTTGTCATTAAGTGACCATTAGATTAGCCATCACCTATTCACCCCCCTCTAGGTGATTTACAATTGGTATCAGAGCTTGGTACTCTGATTTGGGTCTTACAACCTAGAGTCAAAGATCCTCTTTTTAGGCTAATCACATTATTTGTACACACACTATGGACTTCATGTCACCACCCACTTTTGACATTCTTAACATCCAAATTTGGAAGGTTAAGATGTCTTTGTACCTCAAAGCCTTAGGCATTCATGTTTATCTTGCCACTACTAATGATGCATATTGTTTAAATGGTAAGAATATTGAGGCTAATGCAAAAGCCCTTCATGCTATTAAATCAACCCTAAATGATGAATATTTATCTAGGGTTTCTAACATTGATTCGGCTTTTGTAGCATGGAACATCACCTCCCTTGGCGAAAAGGATCTATATTATGCCGGGAGCGATTCGGATGTTGGAAGCGACACCTCCAACATGTGCTATATGGTCCAAGGGGATAACCCCCTTGAGGTAACTACCGAATCCGAGGTAGATGAAAATGACATGTCATATGATGAGCTCACTTCATTTTGCCAACAATTACTTGAGAAATATGACATGCTAAGAAGAGATAATAAAATTTTGAAAAAGAAATTTGATTGCATGCATAAGGAAAATGATTCTTTCAAAAATAGTATTGCATGTTTAGAAAAAGAAAAGGAAGATTTGAAAAATGAAAATGTTTCCTTGATGTCTAAATTAAATAATCTTTGTGAAGGAAACACTATTTTGAAAAATAAAATTGTTTTGGTGGAAAAACAAAAAGAAGTTGCTTGTCAAGAAAACAACTCTTTAAAAAGAAAAATTGTTGAAAAAGAAAAGAAAAGGTTTCTAAAAAGAAAAGGACTTTTGATCATGCTTTACATGCCACCACTTCTATTGATCAAAATGAAGTTAAAATTTTGAAAAATAAAATTGATTGTTTGAGCTCTACCTTGAGCAAATGTGCATTTAACCATTCTAGATTGGAGTCTATGTTTTCAAAGAAAAAAACTCCACACATTCATGCACATCATCATCATGCATATGCTTATGTTGCACGTCACGATCACAATCACACTCATAAGCATCCTAAGGTGTACAAGTGTACACATTGTGGCCGCAAAGGCCATTTAGCAAAATTTTGTTTTGATAAGATACATCATGTAAATTTTGCTAATAAAAATGTTTGGGTTCCTTATAAGACTAATCCCCAATGACCCAAAAGAAAATGGGTACCAAAACCCCACCATGTGTTTTTGATGTAGGTGAGGACTCTCACACGACGTGAGAGAAATGGTGCCTTGATGGTGGATGCACATGGACTTGATGGACACATATATAAATGCATCACTATCAAGGAGGTTTGGTGGGACAACCACCATGTTTGGAGTTTTGGAACATAGTTCCTTAGTTGGTAACTATTTCTAAACTCTTATTTTATTTACATGCTTATTCATTTGTAATATCATATAGCATGTTCATGTTTTAATTGTTTTTGTGCTTCATGTGGTAAATACTAGTTTAAATGTAGTTTTTATCAAAACTTGTATTTATACATGTACAAATAGTGAGAACAAATTGATTCATATATGTTTGCACTTCATGCTCATTTGTACCCACTATACACATATATAGGCTAGTTTTGATGATTCTCTCATTTATATTTGTTTTGCCTATTTTCATGTTTTACTTCATGTATATGTATGTTTGAAATTCAAATCTAATAAATATACATGTATACCCGTGAGTCTCTTGCCTTTATGCAAACACCTTTAATAGACTCTTTTATGTTTGGGATATGTATGTGTATTGTTAGGATTGGATGAATTATACATATACCTTGAAGTTTTGTTTTAATGAAAAATGTATTTTTATGATAAAATGATATTTGTGTTTTGAGCTTCATTGACTATTTTCATGAAAATGCTATTTACATGATTATTGAACACTCATACTTCATTTGTTTTGTCATGACTTTGTTTCATGAACACTTTTATGAGCTTAATCGATTTTGAGTGTCATCTCTTGTGTATTTAGTATGATTCTTGAAAAACATATGATTTATTTTTGAAGGATCTTTAACTAGTTTTTTTAAACATTAATTTAACTAGTTATTTATTCTTCAATGTTTTATGAGATATACACATGGTCCTATTATTGTTTCAATTGGTATCATTGAATCGTTTCAATTGGTATCAATTTGACTCTATTTTTGTATATACTCATATTTTGTTTTCTATATATGTATGCTCTAATTTTCAATTGGTATTATCCATTCTCATACATATATATGATTTCCATGTGCTTACTTTACATTTGGTATACATCTTTAAAGCACATTGTATGTTTATGCTAAGCTTGATCTAAAACTTTATTTTCAATTGGTATCTCAATTGACATTTTTAAGCTTATGCATGTTTTTCATTTGGTATCAAAATGCTTCAAATTTGTTATAAATTTACATTGATATCAATATGTTTTATCTATTTGAAAAATTAAAAATTGTAATGTTTATTTACAATTTGTTTATTTACATTTGGTATCTTAAATTTTTTTTTCAAGTGATACCTTTAAAAATGTTTTGATGTATATTGCCTATATGCAAGGAGAGCTTAACATCTCTTCTACATATAGATTCATGTTGAGTGTATCTTGTATTGAAGAGCTTGACAACTCTTCTTTATGTGATACACGTGTGTAGGGGGAGCTTCACATCTCCTCTTATGCATTACATATTATACGTTATGTGAATTAGAGCTTGTCATCCCTCTTTCATGTAATGTATATGTGTAGGGAAGTTACTTAACCGTCTTCCTCTTCATGAATGTATATTGCATATAAACTTTTATTGACTTAATTGTTTACCCCTTCTTGATCTCTTTGTTTATGACAAAAAGGGGGAGAAAAATTTGATGATTTTGTTTTTACTTTAACCCCTTGTTGATGATTGACAAAAAGGGGGAGAGAGATTTTGGTTTATATGCATGTTTTTGTGAGAAAGGATTGTTTATGCATATATGTTTGGTTTTGCAAATAGGAGAAAAAGAATTTGATTTGTTTTATGCTTGTTAGCATGTTTATCTCCATACATTTGCATACATGTTTATGTGCTTCATTTCCATATATTATTTTGTGTTATGCATGAGTTAATGGGGAGCTTCTTTGAAGCTTTACTTTAATCCATGCATATATAACTTCATGAGTTTTGTCATCATCAAAAAGGGGAAGATTGTTAGCCCGAAGGCCCATCACTCTAGTTTTGATGATGATCAACTCATGTAGTTATAGTACTAATGATCTTGTGTTTAATTAGTGACAGATTCATGATCAAGATCTTAGTAGATGCATAGCTTCAACAAAGGATTTAAAGCCATATTTTGGAGCTAGTACAGTTTGATCCAAGAGCCATTGGATCGTGTTTGGACCAAGTCAAGAAGATGAGAAGCCTTCAAGTGAAGACTTCAAGAAGACGAAGACTTGTGTCTAGGTTTGTTTTAGAAGATTTTCTTTTTAGATAAAATGTAAAGGATAGAATAGTTGGTGGATTGCTCAAGTATACCATGCACACACACTCTTGATTTAGTTTGTTTTAGAAAAGAATTTTCATTTTGGAAAATACTATTTTGGTTTTTGGTATTCAATGTTTACATGTTTTTAACCAAAACCAAGTTTAGAGCTTAATGTCAAAAACATAGATATTTCACCATGTTTGTGTAGTGGATCATATCCATACACTATATGCTTTAAAAGTTATTTAAATATCTTGTTTTTGTATTTGGTGAAGTTTTGGAAAAACAAGTTTTGAAAAAAATCAAGTTTTGGAAAATACTGTTTTCATTTGAGCCAATATTTCCAAGTTACAAAATAGTCCAAATCATTTGTAACATGCCTTGATTTTGTGCAAACATGTTTGTTTATCAAAGTATATTGGTAAAACTATTTTTGTAGATTTTCTATGAATTTATGGGATTTTGTTTTAGCCAAAAAGACAAGTTTTAAATCCCTAAGTTTTCTGATCTGGCTTCAGCCGGTCGACCGGGCGGTCGACCGACGTGCACAGACGTGCACGCCAGTTCTGACAGGAGGGCCGGTCGACCGAGCCGGTCGACCGTCCAGAGAGCTCTGCTCTCTGGAAAAGCCCCGGGCGGCTGGGCGGTCGACCGGACAGAGAGACTTGCTCTCTATATCCTGGCCTCGGTCGGCCGACCGGTCGACCGATGGCACAACGGTCTGAAATATGACCGTTGGCCGGTCGACCGGGCGATCGACCGACAGCTCTGTCAGACCCCAACGGCTAGTTTTTCAGACTCTATAAAATGGGGCATTTGGGGCTGTTTTGATTAAGATTTTTGGAGACTTTTAGAGCCAGTTTTTCCTACTCTTTTCAGAGATTTTTCTCCACAAAATTGAGAGCAAATATTTCCAATCAAAAGGAAAGTTTTATCAAGAGTTTAAAAGAGATTTTCTTGAGTTTTCCTCCACCATCTCTTTCCTTGTTTTCTCACACAACACTTGAGCCATCCATTGCTATATCTACCTATAGGAGTTTGTTGTGAGAGGATTTTAGGTGATCAAGAGTTGTGATCACCAAAGTTCATCTTTGTTCTTTGAGGAGGCGGACGTGTGTGTTCGCATTGTTTCGGGTCCTAGTGAGGACTCGGTGGTTTAGAGTTCGTGTGTGAACTCTTGGTTTGAGGTGCGGCCTCGGCGAGCCGGTGGGCTTGCGGTGTGTACAGGACTAGAGAGTCCAAAGGTTTGTAGGTGTTGCGGCACCGAGGAGTGATCCATTGGGATCAAGCATAGTGGAAATCCTTCGTGTGTCGAAGGCGGGGATGTAGAGCAAGTGTGCTCGAATCTCGAAACAAATCCCTTGTGTTTGCGATTGCTCACTCTCTCTCTCTCTGTTTCTTGTTTATATCCTGCATACTTTATTGTGTTTATCTTTATATGCATGATATACTTGTGTGCTTAATTGTATATGCTTGGTTTGTTTGCTAACACTTGTATTTAACCAAGAGAGCCAACGCGACACCTCAACCCTTATCTAGGGGAATCTAGAGGAGTTAGTCCAGAGCCCTTCACGGGGAATTCGGCTACACTCTTGTGTTATACGTGGTGTTTAATGCAATAGTTTAGTTTAGGTCATAATAACATTTAATTCCGCATTATTTGTCATTAAGTGACCAATAGATTAGCCATCACCTATTCACCCCCCCTCTAGGTGATTTACAAGGGTCACTGTTAGAGAGGAGCCTTTCGAGGGCTGCTGGAGTCCCCCGCCTCATGAACTCTGATGGGGCTGGTTCACCCAGGAAGGAGCTCTTCAGGGAGGATGAAGGCTTTGATCTCGAGGGTGGAGCTGCTTGGGTGAAGATAAATCTAGACGATAAGCCCAATCGTTGTTGGACTCCATGAATGCGCGGCGGAAGGTCGTCATGGGTTCATTTCAGGGGATTCCTGGACTTTCACGCCGTGTAGAGCTCAAGCTGCTCGATCTTCTTATCTCTCAGTTGGATCGTGAGCTCATCTCCCACAATGTGACGATGGGAGATCTCCAAAAGAGGGTGGACGAAATGCTCCGAAAAAAGCGTGAGCTGCTCGAGGTGAGTGCTGAGTTGAGGGGGAAAAGTTATACCTTAAGGTGAGGCTCCTGAGCCAGCTTGAGGAGCTGCAAAAGGCGTGGGAAGAGGTGTCTGAACTGCAGGGAAGGTTGCTTCAGCCCAATCGAGATCTCTTCGGGAAGAGATCGATAAGGAGCGTGCAGAGAAGTTGTCGCTCAAGCATGAAGTCTATTTGCTAAAAAATAACCTGGAAAGTCGGGAAGGCTCATGATGCGCTGCTTGGAGAGAAACAGAAGCTACGTTCTCGGATCATATTTCTTAGCGCGGGCGATCCAGCAGAAGGCTCCAGAGGATGACCAAGGAGTTCGAACGGCGATCTCGAGGGGCCTGGCTCCCGACCTAGGGGCTCCAGTAGCCAGTCGGGGAGGCCGACCGATCAGGCTAGGAGCTTTGGTGAATGGCGCGAGAGACCTCGTAGATGGTCGGAGGGCCAGGCGGTGGTCCCAGGCGGAGCTAGATAGCTTGCCCCCTCTTTTGTAAGACTAATGGAATAAGGAGATATGTCCATTTTCTTTAGGTATTTGAATCATCACACTTGGCGCTTTTGTGTTGCCTTTAATTTTTTTGTTACCTTGTCACGTCTGCTCGATATGTTGATTTGATTCTGAAACATTTGAAGTGGTTCAGCGTGTGGTTCCCGAGTGAAGAATCCTTCCCAAACAGGGGTGGCTTCATGTTTTGGGACTGTTGTAAAATCCGTCTTTTTTTTTGGGTCACTCAAAGAGCTACCGTAAGGGTGAAAAACCTATCGATAGGCTCTGAGAGGAAGCTGCGTTTTGTTTTCCCTTGTAGTTGTTAGGGTAGGACCCATTAGGCTGTTGATTAACTCGGGTAACCGTCAAAGTGAAAACCTATCCAGGCTGACTCTGAGCAATCATATTGGGCGAGTCCCCGTCTTTCAAAGAGCTCCTCGAGGGATAGCCACTGGGCCTGTTTTTCCTTGTAGCTCTCAGGGTAGGACCCGTATAGGCTGTTGACTTACTCGGGATACTGTCAAGGTGAAAACTTGTCTAGGCTGATTCTGAGAGTCATGATAGGCGAGTCCCCGTCTTTTAGTGGGCTCCCCGAGGGATAGTCACGAGGGCTGTTTTTCTCTTGTAGCCATCAGGGTAGGACCCGTATAGACTAATGACTCAATCGGGTGGCCGTCAAGGTGAAAACCTGTCCAGGCTGACTCCGAGCAGTCATAGTGGGCGAGTCCCCATTTTTCAGGGGCTCCCAAGGGATAGCCGCGGGGGCTATTTTTCTCTTATAGCCGTCAGGATAGGATTCATATAGCCGTCAGGGCAGGAACTGTATAGGCTGTTTTTTTTCCTTGCAACCTCAGTTCCAAGATAAATCAAGTAAAGAAAGGAATATACGACTCAAACCTCAATGAAACCCGTAGCTAGGACTTTTGTTTCAAAGCATAAAGCACAGTACGTAGGTTCTATTTAAAACAAGTCTATAAAAAAACAACAGACAAGAAAAAAGAAAGGAATTAAACTGAGAAAACTTCTACCTTTGGTTTTATTATTTAGGGTCAACCAAACAAATCAAGGGAATGTTTTGTTTATATTAGCAAATGAAATTAGCCTTGCTTTCACATTAGACCTTCAAATCAACATATCTTCATATCAACCCTACAAATAATTAAAGTAACATCAAATTAATGCTTCTAGTTAGATTATATTCACTAATACCCCATTAGCACAAACTAAGAATAATTTGCTAAAAATAACCTGGAAAGTCGGGAAGGCTCATGATGCGCTGCTTGGAGAGAAACAGAAGCTACGTTCTCGGATCATATTTCTTAGCTCGGGCGATCCAGCAGAAGGCTCCGGAGGATGACCAAGGAGTACGAACGGCGATCTCGAGGGGCCTGGCTCCCGACCTAGGGGCTCCAGTAGCCAGTCGGGGAGGCCGACCGATCAGGCTAGGAGCTTTAGTGAATGGCGCGAGAGACCTCGTAGATGGTCGGAGGGCCAGGCGGTGGTCCCAGGCGGAGCTAGATAGCTTGCCCCCTCTTTTGTAAGAACTAATGGAATAAGGAGATATGTCCATTTTCTTTAGGTATTTGAATCATCACACTTGGCGCTTTTGTGTTGCCTTTAATTTTTTTGTTACCTTGTCACGTCTGCTCGATATGTTGATTTGATTCTGAAACATTTGAAGTGGTTCAGCGTGTGGTTCCCGAGTGAAGAATCCTTCCCAAACAGGGGTGGCTTCATGTTTTGGGACTGTTGTAAAATCCGTCTTTTTTTTTGGGTCACTCAAAGAGCTACCGTCAGGGTGAAAAACCTATCGATAGGCTCTGAGAGGAAGCTGCGTTTTGTTTTTCCCTTGTAGTTGTTAGGGTAGGACCCATTAGGCTGTTGATTAACTCGGGTAACCGTCAAAGTGAAAACCTATCCAGGCCGACTCTGAGCAATCATATTGGGCGAGTCCCCGTCTTTCAAAGAGCTCCTCGAGGGATAGCCACTGGGCCTGTTTTTCCCTGTAGCTCTCAGGGTAGGACCCGTATAGGCTGTTGACTTACTCGGGTGACTGTCAAGGTGAAAACTTGTCTAGGCTGATTCTGAGAGTCATGATAGGCGAGTCCCCGTCTTTTAGTGGGCTCCCCGAGGGATAGTCACGAGGGCTGTTTTTCTCTTGTAGCCATCAGGGTAGGACCCGTATAGACTAATGACTCAATCGGGTGGCCGTCAAGGTGAAAACCTGTCCAGGCTGACTCCGAGCAGTCATAGTGGGCGAGTCCCCATTTTTCAGGGGCTCCCAAGGGATAGCCGCGGGGGCTATTTTTCTCTTATAGCCGTCAGGATAGGATTCATATAGCCGTCAGGGCAGGAACTGTATAGGCTGTTTTTTTTCCTTGCAACCTCAGTTCCAAGATAAATCAAGTAAAGAAAGGAATATACGACTCAAACCTCAATGAAACCCGTAGCTAGGACTTTTGTTTCAAAGCATAAAGCACAGTACGTAGGTTCTATTTAAAACAAGTCTATAAAAAAACAACAGACAAGAAAAAAGAAAGGAATTAAACTGAGAAAACTTCTACCTTTGGTTTTATTATTTAGGGTCAACCAAACAAATCAAGGGAATGTTTTGTTTATATTAGCAAATGAAATTAGCCTTGCTTTCACATTAGACCTTCAAATCAACATATCTTCATATCAACCCTACAAATAATTAAAGTAACATCAAATTAATGCTTCTAGTTAGATTATATTCACTAATACCCCATTAGCACAAACTAAGAATAATTTCAAGACCATTTTGCCCGTGCATCAATCACCTCTAACAGTCATCTTTTATCCATTTTCTCCTCAATAGGTGAAAAACATGGATTTTGAGAGAAAGTAGGCTAGGATTCCAAAGTTGGAGACGAAAAGGTGAGCATTGCTGGTAGTATATGGAAGGACAGTCCAACATCATTTACAGCTAGAGTTAAGATCTTTAATAGCTTAATCTAACTACAGAAACTTAAATGAGTAATACAGAAATATTAAGATTTAATGGGCTAATATGAAAATAATGCTAGTTTGAGGGACAAATATGGGGTATACCGGAAACAAAAATGATTAAGAAAGAACAAACAACAGCTCAGTGCTGGTTGAATAGTCTCATCAGTCAGAATTGTCCATTCTTGGCAAAAATATTCATCCCGCATTGGCCAGAAGCTACTGACTACCAAAACTAGCTCTTAAATTACATTGATTCTTCCAGTAACTTTTACAGTAATAATTTAATAAATACATTATCGACTTAATTCAAAAAGTGAAGTTACCAATGTTAAAATTAAGAATTAAAACATTGTTAGGGGCTGTTTGTTTGGACGTAAAAGCTGTAAAAGGCCGTAATTCGTAAATGACTTACAACCCAATTACAACTACGGCGTTTATTTGGACCGTAATTCGTAAAAGACTTACGCAACTCAACTACCGCTCACTTGCAACCCAATGACCACTCACTTATAGCCCACTTACACTTAATTTTGTGGTCATGCAAATTTGCATTATTTTTTATGTTAATATTAATTTTTTAATATTTAGTATTTTTAGTATTTATTTGCAATATTAAAAATTTTTAAATCACCAGATAGTTAATTTTGTGGTCAACTTTTCCACTTATGACTTACACATTACGACAACCAAACACCGTAAAACACAATACACTCTCACTTACAACTTTATATTACCAACCAAGCACCGTAAAACTTACATGCATGTAGGGGTGGCAATTGGGTCGGGTCGGGTCTAATTGGGTCGGGTCTTATATGGGTCGACCCATAATCGGGTCGGGTCGACCCTACCTAATTATTTATACGGGTCAAAAATCCAAACCCAAACCCGACCCAGTGTTATGCAAGTCAACCCAACCCGACCCATTTGACCCGTTTAACTAAATGGGACGGTCGGGTCGAGTCGACCCATTAGATCCAAATGACCCATTTGAATGACATGTTCAGTACAAAGAAAGCTGATAACAAAGATACACATTTACTCAGACACCAAGAAAATTGAAATTTATAGCAAAAATCAATGGTTCAAGAGACAAAAAAAGCCGCAATGGGCTAGTACATTTCACAGAATCCACTAGAGTTTTGCTCAGCTCCGTTTTTTAAAGTTCCAAAATATGAAAATCTAACTCAAGCCACTGGCTTCTGCTAAAAAAAATTGCCACTGATCCGGCTTAATGGGAAGATCAAATATTGGTATCCTGCTGCCTGACTTTGACTTTCTTCTTGGTCCAGAGCCTGTCGAGAGCACTATCAGCATCACCTAGCAAAATATCAAAACCAACATCAGGAGACGAGCTCTGTCAACCTACAAAAAAATACCAAGAAATGTTAGCGTGTATAAATTAACACCCTGCATTTATTTACCAGGTCCCTAACACACAAGAGATTAGTCTTAAAAGGACACCAAGCTCTCTTCCATACTCTGTGAGGTTAAATGAAACATCAAAGGCTATGTAATTGGAGGCCACATGTTGTTTCTGTCATGTAATCAAAGTCTTTTTTACTAGGTATAAATTAATAACCAACCACTCTTCTTGCTGAAGTATAAATTAATAACCAACCACTCTTCTTGCTGAAGTATAAATTAACAACAAAAATAAATGTCATTACCTTCATGCTCAAGTAAGAACAGTAGTAGATTCTTGAGTTGAAGACTCTCCAATATTAAGATTCATAATATCTTCTGTGAGCTCATCCAAATCTAATTCCTCATTATCTGACATAAAAGAGAACAATAAACTTACAAGTTAATCAAATAGATTATACAAGAGAGATATAAAATAATCTTTAATATATATATATATATATACATGAAAACATAATTCATTTACCTCTCATTTTATATAACCAATCCCGTGCACACTAATGCTTCAACATTTTCCGGTTTGAGAGCGCTTCGATATTGGTCAAGAACTCGCCCGCTAACACTAAAAGCACTCTCGGATGCCACGGTGACATCACATCTCTTGCCATGAGAGCAAGCTCGGGATACTGGAATTGATTAGACTTCCAAAATGTAAGAATATCCACTCCGAAATTCTGATCATATCTTGGCTCATCTAAATAAAGCTCTAATTGGGATTTTTGAGAGGTAACAAATTCTTGACTCTCAAGTGAATCAAAGTCCTATAATATTGAAATATAAGAAAATAATCATTAAATTATGCATGTGAGATGCTAAAATTCACAAGATGAAAAGAAACTTTTAACGTTTAAAAAATATGTACCTTCAAAACATCCATGCAATGCTCATCATAAATGGATTCGTGCCCATGGGAGCTCCCCGCCTTGTTAGAATCCACAAATGTTCTTGGCATACGAAATTCCGATTTGCTTGCATGTTCATTGAAGAGAGAAAAGCTTGCTTTTTACCTTCCCAAATTGTCTAGAATCATCTCCATACAACCGCTTGTAGCAAAATTCCACAAATTGTATCTTATATCGAGGGTCCAATACACAAGCAATAGCAAGCAATAAATTATATTCTCTCCAATACTTTTCAAACTTTCTATTCATCTCAATAGCCATTGATTTCACATGAAAATCATCACTTTCCATCCCCATCTTCAAGGTATGTTGAACGACAAAAACCTTTGGAAAATAAAGATTAGTCGTGGGATATTTCGTACCGGAGAATATACATGTCACATTATAAAATACTCTTAAGAATGTTATAATCTTTTCGGCTTTATCCCAATCCTCTTGGGATGGACAAAATCTAGTGTAATTAGAATCACTTAGTTTCACGTGAAGAAAAGCTCAGCGGTAGTATAAAGAACTCTCAAGCATCAAAAAGTAGAGTTCCATCTTGTTGGACCATCTTGCCTCAAACTCTTTCTTGGATCCAAAGAAACATGAGCCACACATTCAAGAAACTTTTGCTTTTTAATTTGAGAACCGTTAACGCACTTAATACTTTCTCGGATTTTAGAAATACAACCATCAAGTTCCTTTAATCCATCTTGCACAATCAAATTGAGAATATGTGCACAACATCTCACATGAAAGAGTTCTCCATTTCCAAGAAGTGCTTGCTTTAATTTAAGTTGTTCCTTCAACAAATCAACAAACACATCATTCGCCGAAGCATTATCCTATGTGCAAGAAAATAGTTTATGATCTATTTTCCAATCAACAAGCAAATTGTAAATTCTTTCACAACTTGTGACACCGGAGTAGGGTGGAGGCATAAAACAAAAATTAATGATGCACTTTTGTAGCTTCCAATCATCATCTATGAAGTGTGCCGTGAGAGAGATAACCATCGGTAACAATGGAAGTCCACAAATCAGAAGTCAAATTAACTCTACCAGGAATTGATTCTAAGAGTCTTTTAAGTCTACATTTTTCTTTCTTATATAGATTCAAAACATCAGACTTGGCGGTATTCCTTGAAATGTGTTTCACCTCTTCATGAAGGTATGAGAGAATAGCTATAACTCCTTCATATTCAACAAATTTGAATGGCAAATCATGTTGGATAATTGCTCTAATGACCAACTCTCTAAACTTGTCCGGATCAAACTTTTATGCATGCATAGTTAAAGACCCACTCGATTGAGAAAACATCATTTGACTAAGATCTCTTTGCGTCTTACAAGCCTGTAAATGCTTCAATGAATTTTTTGTACCATGACCAGTGTCACAAATATACTTTGATCCACATTTATTACACCTGCAGGTTCTTTTTTGTTCCACGACTTCATCTTTAGTAAAATATTTCCAAACCATTGAAGTTTCTCTTCTTTTTCTTTTCACATGGGACCCTTTCTTGTTAGTAATAGGATCGCGTTTTTCACTATCATTCTCACCAGATGAAACATCCAACTCAATACCAATAACTTCATCAACGGAATTATTAGCATCGAACTCCATAATTATCCGTAAATGTATATATTCTTTCAAACAAAATACTATCAAATCCTCATTTAGACAACAGACTCCATAATACCCAAAAGCAACTAAAAGCAAAATAATACACAAATGACAGGCAGGTTTGTCTCAAGAAAAGAAACCAATTTGTCATATCAAAGCGGCTTGATTAAGCATAAATAAGTCATTTGCAGAAGCATACTAATAAACATATAAATTACATTTCAATTGCTCTCTTTTGTTGCATATATAGCAAGCGGTCAGAAAGAAAACTTGGAGTTATGACAATCTGTTAGATCATCGTGTTACAAACTGAGATGTTCATGTACAGTTAATAGTAGATACTATAGTTTTTTTTTGTTAATCAAACTCAATCTATTAAAATTTATCATGCTAAGCTAGGCAAGGGAACTTTTCTAAAACAATCATATTCTGTCATGTTGGGATATTGTGAAGGAAGATCAACCATTCTTGTTTAAGCATCAAAAAATGTATAGATTAAATAACAAAAACTCCTAACCTGGACTTATTATCCCACCAAAAGAAGAAAAATAAAAACAAAGTAAAATATAAATTGCCAAAATAACACCCTTTTTTATGATTTATAAAGAGAAAAGTAAAATAACTTGATGCTAAACAATTTTTCAACTATCAAGAAGCAAAATACATGATACCAAAATGCATTATTGAAACTGAAAAAATATTAGGCACTTAATAAAATAGATATATAAGACATGATAATAAACGAATAAATAGAATTGACATCCCAAAAAATCTTAACATATAAACCTCAAATTGAAACTGAAATAAACTTGACACTAGAGAAACATATTGGCAGAAGGGGGAAAAACTACAATCTATTAAAATTTATCATGCTAAGCTAGGTAAGAGAACTCTTCTAAAACAATCATCTTCTGTCATGCCAGAATATTGTGAAGGAAGATCAACAGATAATGTGTTTCTTTCTCAGAATTTAATAGAAATTTGGAAGACAAGAATGATTTAGAGATTCTAATTGACACGCAGCTCACCATGCTCAAGAAATTATTCAGGATACCAGACAACGGATCTGAATATAATGAAGCTCGTGTGAATGTCTCGAAGAAAGAAGGAAGAGAAATTCACCTTTCAGATTCGTGAAGTCGCCGAGTCTGATAGCTCACCGAGAGAAATTTGGGGAAGTTACGAGGCTGCGAAAGTGCGACTTCGGCCGGATCTAGTGTTTCATTGGAAGAGGTCGACGACTTGGGTGGGTCGATGGATTATTAGAAGTTGGAACGGGAGACTGGAGAGGGATAAGAAGGGAGGATAGATTTGAAGGGGCCGGCGACTTGGGTGGGTCGGTGGATGATCTAGGGTTTTGCTGGAACCTGGAAGAGGGAGAATAGAGAGGGGCTGCAACGGTGAGAGGAAAAGAAGAAAAGATTCCCAAATAAAATTCTCTGACTCAAATATATATTTGTGTGTGTGTCTGTGTGTGTGTGTGTGTGTGTGTGTGTGTGTGTATATATATATATATATATATATATATATATATGTATGTATGTATATGTATATATGTATGATGTATTTTAAACGGGTCATAGCGGGACTGGCGGGTTTGGGTCGACCCGACCTATTTATTAATCAGCTCTGGTGGGTTGACCCGATTACGACCCAATCCTGTATAGCTCAAACCCATACCCTACTCCGGGTCGGTCGGATCGGGTCTGGCGGATTGGGTCCGAATTGCCCCCCCTACATGCATGTAACTCATTTACAACTGTAAAAGAATTTACCAATAACGACTTACGAATTACGGCCAATTACGACAACCAAACAGACCCTAAAATTTTAGTTGATCAGACTTCACAGAAATAAAGCAAAGACTAATACTGAATGAAATTATAATGTCGCAAAATTTAACTCATTTATAAAAATCTATGAAGTTATAGGTACGACCCAAGTAAAATTTTGGCACTTTCACTTGTTTGAAAAAAAAAACAAAGCTAATGTCCCAAAAAATCAAAATCATTAAACCAATTCAATACTGACCATCAATGGCTCCTAAGAAAACAACATCAGACTCTTTTGCGGCTATAAGCATCTCTTTCGGCAATGGCACCCCAGTTGCATCAAGCGCCATCTATTACCAGTCACTATTGTGCAGTATTCATCCCTCGATACAAAGCATGCTCTCCACAACAAACTATCCCATTACTGCTTACCAATGTCCTCCACAAGCATTCCTTCATCTGGTGACCAAAAGCACCCTTCAGCTATGCAGAGCTGAATCAGTTTAGACCTCGAAAAATTCATGATCTTTGGGGAACAATGAACAGTACACAAAGCACGATTTCAAATGTGCCGGCAAATGATCACAACTGATCTTCAGTGCATGTAATAGTGCAGGTAGTATTCCCTCTTTGCCTTCATTTAAATCGCAAATCTCATTATTCTAGACATCTAGCCACTCTTCGCCTCATTTTGTGACAATAAGATTTCTTGGTGATTTGCTGCTAAAAAAGTATGTTGAGGTAAAATAGTAAAAAGAAAGAAAAATTAGAATTAAAAACAAATTATTTCTGGGGAAAGCTGGAAAGAAAAAGCAAAGAAGAATTAGGGAAAAAGAAAAGAAAATTTTAAAAAGAATAAAAAATTATGAATAAAACAGAAAAGAGGAACATATAACAAGAAAAAAAGAAAATAGAACTGAAAGAAAAAATAAAATTAAATAACATGTAAGAAGAAAAAGAATATAAAAGAAAAAGTACAAAATCTAGTCAATAAAAAAATATGAGCTGCTACAGGAAATGAAATATCTAGAAAAAGATTAAAAGGGAAAGAAAAGAGTAACAAAGGGGAAAACACAGAATCTTAGAAAAGAAGAAAAAATCTAAAAGAAGAACAATTAATGATTCAGAATGTAGAAAAAAAATTAATAAAAAGAAAAGAATCACTAAAATAGAGGGGAAAAAACATCAGCAAGGAAGAAAACAATATCAAGAAAATAAAATAAAAAATATGAGAAAAAAAGAAGGAACAGAAAGGAACAGAAGAAGGAAAAAAAATCTGGAATGGTAAATCAAAAAAATTGAAAAAAAGGTAGAATAGAGTGACTTAAAAGAAAAATATATCTAATAAAAAGGGAAAAGGGCACAACTTAATCTTTAAAAAGTAAAATAAGAAAATCTCAAAGAAAAGAGAAGACAATTAAAAAAAGAATAGAAAAAAAATCTTCAAAAAGAGAAAAAAATAAATAAAAATAAAGCATAAAAAATACCACAGAATCTTTTTAAAAGTAGAAGGAAAAAAGGAAAACCCTCCAAAAAAAAAAAGTTTGAAGAAAACAAGAGATCAAAGACAACAAATAAAATTCTAGGCAAAAAGTAAATCGCAATTGGCAAAAAAGAAAGAATCTTTTAAAAAAATAATAAAAAGGATAAAAAATTCTAATAAGAAAAGAATAAAGGAAAAATAAATAACATTGAAAATTGAAATTAAGAAAATAATATAATTACTGGATAGAAAAGCAAAAAAAAATATGGGAAAAAGAGAAGCACAAAAAGATTTAAGAAAAAGATAATAAGATAATAAAACAAAGGAGAGAAAGAATTGGAGGATAAATAAAATATTAAAAATCACAGAATAACTTAAAAAAGTAAAAAAAACCTGAAAAGAGAAATGATAGCCAGACCAGTGGTCAACACACCACATGACCTGGCTAGCTCAGATGGCAACTGAGTTGGTTCAAGAATTATTACTTTATAAAAAAATATATAGCTAGCAAACTTTCTCTGCTGACTCATTCTGCCATCCCTGACTCTTTCAAGTTCCAACTCTCCCAAATGGTCTCAAGTCCTAAATTTCTCAAATCTCTCTAACTCAAAATTTTCAAGCTTGTGTGTGTGGGTGTGTGTTCATGTCCTCTTCGATCACTAGATCCACCACCATCGACGGCTAGGCCTCCGCCCTCTTCATCAGCGATAATAACTAGAAATTTCGACGGTGTCGACTGACGGCCGAGCCAGCACGTGGTCCAGTGTCGCCTAATTGCTTCTCCGCCCATATCTTTCTGATCATTTCTCAGCAACAATCTACTTTTCATCGGTAGTTCGGTGGATCTCGAGTAGGTCTTGATGGCTATTCGACAAGTCGATCGGTTGGTGAACCTCGAGAAGGCCTCAACAGCTCCTGAGAAGGTCAGCGATAGATCTATAGCTCTCAAAGTTGACAGTAACCGAGAAAATACAATTGAAACATGCCAAAATTGCAAGAATAAAGGAATCAAAAAAGAAATGGTGACGGAAAAAATTAATGAGAGAAAAAAGAGCAGGAAAGATATGTAAGAAACTGTTTTTTTTCAAGTTTTCTTTATAGATGTGATTTCAATGGATCTGTTGGAACTTTGTCAATTGTTCATATTGATACATTGATGCTAATAAATTTCTAAGTTTTCTTTAAGTTTTCTCTTCTGCAATTTGTAGTTTTGTTTGCACATTTGTGAA
Organism: Agave tequilana; assembly: GCA_038442645.1. Lineage (NCBI taxonomy): Eukaryota > Viridiplantae > Streptophyta > Magnoliopsida > Asparagales > Asparagaceae > Agave > Agave tequilana. Next base: position 55,237 of record JAVJIF010003054.1, read on the forward strand.
TTTAAGAGCTCACTTCTTGCGTTTATACCATACTTGTGCAACAAAGAAATTAATTTTGTAATGTTCAGTTTGTGTTATACTGTATAAATCTATACATGATTTATAACAAGTGTCCTATGCACATATTATATTTGTAGTTGTTCCTCAACACAAGTTTCTGTGCAACAAACTTTCTATAGTTTTGGGTTTCAAGAGTTGAATGTTCATAACTTGGAGGGGAAGGGGAGGGCTTTAGAGAGTGGGTTGGTTTTGAAAGAAACTTGAAAATTTTATATTTCACTGCTTAGAAGAGGCAAGGAGGACAACAAAGGAGTTACCAGAGAAAATAAGGTTTGCCAGCTCATCTGTTTAATAAAATAATAATTTCATTTCCAACTAAGATGCCATGTCAGCTAGCCAGCTCATGTGGTCTGTCGACCACTGGTCTAGCTATCATTTCTCAAAAAAAGAAAGTAAAAGAATTTAATGAAGGAAAAATATAAAAAAATAGAAAAGGCATGAGAAAAATCACAAAGGAAACAAAAAAAAGAAAAGAATAAAAATTTGAAAAGTAAAATATAATCAGTAGAAGGAAAGAAAAAAAAGTGAAAAAAAATAAAGAATCTCAAAGAAAAAGATAAAGAACAAAAAAAAGAGAAATATGGGAAAGATAAGGAAAGAACTAAAAACAAAAGAATAATAAACAATAATAGAAACTTATGGAGAAAATGGAACAAAAATAAGCAAAAAAATAAAAAAATAAAGGATTAGTGAAAACGAAAATAAAGAGAAAAAAAGTAAAACATAATAAGAACAATAGGAAATGAAATAAATCATATGGAAGAAAAAGGAAAGAACCTAAAAACGAAGGAAAACCAAATGCCTATAAAATTCAATAAAAGAAAAGAAAGAATAAAAAACCGCAATAAAATAATAAAAGAAAGAAAAATCAAAAAAGAAACGAAATGAATAAAGGATGTAAAAGAGAAGAAAGTAATTGGAAAAACTGAAAAAAAGAATAAAAATAATAAAAAAGGAAAAATGTCCACCATAAAGCAAAGAAAAAAAATCTAGATCATATAAAAAGCTAAATTTCTTGTTACTACCATGAACTGTCATAGTTTTCTCAAAAGAAACCCTAAACTATCAAATTCTCAAAATACTACCACAAAATATTCCTCGAATTTCCAAAAAACTACTTTTTATCAGTATACCGTTCCAACATTTGTTATGTGATTATTTCTAGGCATCATCTTTCAAAACGTCATCTCCAAACACTGTGAAGAAGTGTCAAGCGCCCACCTTTCGCGAACTTCAGCACGATAACAATCTCCATGACTCGATTCGCACTAGAAACGCCACGAGACCAACTGAAGGAGAAGAGAATCCACAAGATCAACATCACAAGAGGGAGTTTGATTTTGGTGTCAGTCGTTTGTCAAGAAATTTCTGGCAGTGGGGTTTGGGGTTTGGGTGGGGATCTGGGTGGGTGGGTGGGAAGGGGGTTTCTTATGAAAATGAAAGTTACAGACTTATTTTCATCTCATTGTAAGAGTAAGGGTACTTAGGTCTTTGCACTAGCACCTTAATACTATTAAGGACCAAAGTGGGAAAAAATAGTTTGTGATAGTATTTTGGGTATTTGATAGTTTAGTTTTTTTTAGAAAAACCATGATAGTTTATACCAGTATTTAGAAATTTAGCCTATAAGAAAAGAATATCTAGAAATGAAAGGAAGTAGAAGCCAAATAAAAAGAAAAGTAAAGAATCTTCGAAAGGAAAAAAATCAAGAAAAAAGAAAAGAATGAATCAGAAAAATAAAGAAGAAATAAAGATCAACGAAAGAATATAAGAAAAGAAAAGAAATCAAGAATGGAAAATATCAAAAAAGCATGAAAAATGATAAAAAGGGAGAGCATTGAAGAAAATAAAATAAAAAATAATGTTTAAAATTTGGAAAGGAAAATAAAGTAAAAATTATCTGAAAATCAAACAAAGAAATTAGGAAAAATAAACACAAAAAAGAAAAAAGAAAAAAGAAAAATTTACAAGAACTAGAAGTAAATCAGAAAAATCTAAAAAATGAAATAGGAAAGTTAGGAAACAAAAATATAAAGTATGGATAAAAAGAAACGAAATAATCATGAAAAAAGGGAAAGAAATATGGAAGAGAACGAGAAAAAAAAAGTATAATAAAATTAGGATAGAAGGAAAAAGAACTTTTGGAAAGAATAAAAATCAAAAAATGAGAAAAAAACATGAAAAAAAAAAGAATTAGGAAAAAGAAAAGAATAAATTGGCAAGAAAAGAAAAGAAAAAATAATAGAAGCCGAAAAAAGAAAGAAAAAGGCAAAGAAAATATTTTGAGAATAAATTAAATAGTCATAAGAAAAAAGAAAAACCTAGAAAATAAGAGAAAAGAAAAAAAAAATTAGAAACCAAAAAAAAGGGAGTATAATACAAAGCAGATAAACCATATCGAAGGTTCAGATTTTCAAAGAATGCCTTGTTTTGAGAAAGAAAAATGGTAATTTTGAGATGCAGATAAGAGAAGATACATGTTTTCGTTCTTTGTTGATCTCTTCTTTTAAGATCCTCTGAACTACCATTGTATATCAAATAAAATGAGCCAAGCTGGCAAATTTGATAATTGCTTAAACTCTTTTAGGCATATTCGAACTTGGAACTTTAATTATGGACCAAGCCAAAACGAGATAGTAACCTGTCCAAGCCAATAATCAAGGTTTCCACACAGGGTTCCAGAGGTTACAAAGATCTGAAAACATAGTATCAATTATGAAAAAAAAAAACTAACATCATGTAAGGAAACAAAAAATTACAAATACGTCAATGTACACCACGCTGTTCGTTTCGACTAACCCTATTCCCATTTGATCAATAGTAGGAATGGGAAAGGAAGCATTATGTAGATCTTCCAAATTTCCAGGTCAAAAAAAAAAAGAATTTATACATTTCTATTCAGGTTTTTATTTAAAAGAGTTGATAGAGGGGCTTCCATGAGATGGGAGAAGATTCACATTCAGTTCATGGAGGTTTCAGAGAAACATGTGTCAGTTTTTGTGCCCTTCCATGATTTAAAGATGGGAAATGATATAAATAAATTCCAGAAATAATAGAAAAACTGAGTAACGAATTATGATTTCTTTGAGGTCCTAAAAGTTATACAAGGGAAATGTTTATTTTTATTTCCCCTTAGATGAAGCAGTAGAAAAGAAATAATTAGTATTCTATATCCAACGAAAAATAGATTATGCATAAGCAATATCAGCATGCAGAACAAAAGGAAATGAGGCAAAGTACAGAAACCTGAAAAGAGTAGAAACGGAGGGAGATTGTGCGCTATGTTTCTCTGATGCTGATACCTGGGATGTGCGCAATCTTGTGCCAATCCGCACCTCTCCTCCTGCATGTTCTTCTCCAGAATAGGGCATCAAATGATGGTCAGTTTCTGAAGTTCATTAAGGTGTTGCAACCACCTCTGGCAACAATTCTAGCACAGGGCAGCCATGAAGCTTCACAGACCACAGGGACGTAACAGTTCCCAGTCACTCCGGCAAATACAACGAGTGACATTCCCATACTATCAGATGTTGGATCAGAGACCAACAGAGGTTGCAATGATCGCTGGTAATCCAAAATCCAGATTATCTATTTTACAGAAGCTGAGTGTTTGGAAAGATGAAAAGTACTCCCGGCATGATAACCTTGCACATATAGTCAAGATTTTTAGTTTTCTCAATGATCATCTCTCCAAGGTATCCCATCCCATTCAGGGATTCTGTTGCTGACCAGGATCCTTCACAGTTGTTATAATGTTCAGTGCCTTCAGCCTGGGCAACTCTTTTAGGCATCCTCCTGCTGCTAAGAGCTTTGCGTTGCTGTGTGATAGATTTAATCACACTACTGATGATGGAAAATACAGATGTATCTCCTATTACTGGCATTTCCATATTTCTAGAAATTCAAGGCAAAAGGGTAAACATCTTTTACTGGAATAATAGCTAACCATTTCTCCAAATTAGGAAACTCCCATAGATTAAAATCTTTTGACTTTGCAAATGTGCCTACGTCCCCATAACTCTGTTCCAATTGCCGTTACAGATGTCAGATGGCAGGTTGTTTAGTTCAAGGTGCTCAAGAGAAGGCAAGGCACGAAGGATTTCACATCTCGGAAGATGGCACAACTGGATCTCTATCAGATTTCGGAAATCTGCCATCCAAAGAAGGGAACCTCACTCCCATGTAAATTTCAAACTCGATCTTCCTTAAAGCAGTGTTCTAAATGGCGGCCGCCGGCTACATCGGCCAGAAGAATTTATCGGAGATGGGGATATATAGGGGATATTTTAAAAAATCGGATGTCAAAATCGGACTGTAAATATACATATCTTATCTTAAATCGCATCTCAATAAGACAATATATGCATAAATTACATAAATCTACATAAAACATCATACTTATATGTTTAAGATATACTTAACTTGATAACTTACATTAAGCCTATGAATCCATAATCACTATCCAAGTGTCTAATCTTCAAAAATGCCACATTGTCACATCACTCGAATTACCAAATACCTAACCTAGAAATTGGGTGTAAAACGCTATATCGGGTCCAAAATCGCCGAAATTGCGGCCGATATATCGGGTCCATGCCTATTTATCGGCGATTTTGGATGAAAAACGCTATATCGGTTTGGATGTGCCAAATCATTGCGGCTAGGTGCCGTAAACGCAATATCGGCGCAATATCGTGGTTATATCGGGGATATTTAGAATACTGCCTTAAAGAGAAGGGTATGTCTTCAGAATCAGGTGGTGATGGTAAGTTCGAAGATGCAAATGTGTCCCAGTAGAATGCCAATTACGTTAGGTTTGTCTTTGCACTCAGATTTGCTGCCACTGCCTCTTCTAAACTTTTCACCTTATCTACACTTGAAATATAGAGCCCACCTTTGATTAGGTACTGAGTTTGTAGTTCCTCAAGAGTACGCCCATCCTTCTCACCAACATTGAATACATTCAACGTTCTTAGATTAGTAACCTTCCCAAGTCGAGAGGCATTTCAATGTTCGAAGATCCCCATTATGTCAAGCTGTCTGAGGCTGACCATGTTTCTCATGCCTTCAAGAAACTTTACAAGCTTTGGACAATGCTTGAGTGTCATACATATGAAAGTTGTAGAGCCTAGTGATAGAATTAGGTAACTGCGTAATGTAGGCATGTGAAAGATCAATAAACTGTAGATGTTTCATTTTTCAATTGCATTAGCAATGTCCCTAATTCCAAGCTCATATAAATTCAATGAGCGCAGTCATTGCATAGATGAGTCATATTTGTCACAACATTGATGGGGACATCTTAGCTCTAAATTCTATTATATTTTCAGCTTTATTTTCATGGTATTTGTGTTTGTATTTGAGTAGTTAGTATTTGTGTTCATGTACTAAATAGTGGTGGTAGTTATAACCATCATGAGTAGTGGGTAGTTATTGGTGTGTGCCTATATATAGGCTATCTTGTTGTATTTGAAAAAGATGGATGATTGAATGAATGAATGTTTAAAGACAAAATCCCTTTGCCTGCCTCTCCTCTCCTTGTCTCTTCTTCTCTCCCTGTCTACAATAATGATGAAATGAAACCTTTGTCTACTCCTCTCTGGGCTCTTACTCTCTCTAATTACTCTCTCTAATCCTCTATGTTCTGCCCTTCTTCTCTATTTCACTTTAGTTCTCTCTATTGTAATGTTCAATTAGCTCCACCGCTTCAATCCTTTCCCCTTTGGATTGCAACCAGTGACAGACTGAGGTTTTCTGTCCCGGGAAAAAGTATATCTCAAGTATTGAGCCTTTCCCCAAAACATTGCCACAACAAGCCTTCACAATTGCTTCCATCACCATATCCCCATGCTGAGTCGTGTGATTTTGGACTTTTGAGGGACTGTGAAAAATCACCCAGGAAACCATCAAATGCTTCACTTCCCAGTGCAAACTGCTTGGCGTATGTTTTGCAGAGCTGAACATCTGATCAACACCTCTCCTACTACCAGTGCCTCTTCCTCTTCGGCTGTATTGCTTCCTCCCTACGACACCACTATCTTCACCAGAAGTCCCTCCTCTGAGTGCGTCCCCTTGCTGCTGCTGCGTGGAGCAGGACCATGGTTCAAAGTCTCGGTCTCGGCCGCCGACTCGGCCAGCACCGAGATGGATCGGTCTCGGCGACTCGGATCAGACTCGGACGATACGCGCAAAACGCTACATAGAACGCCAAAAAAATTATGAAAAAAACATGACAAATCATAAAAAAATGTAGACATCAAAATTCATGTATCACATATTCAAAACATATCACCTAGCACTCAAAACATAACGTGAAAGCATAAATACAAGCGTCGTCGGTAGAAAAATATCAAAATACATGCATAATATAGTAAATTGACAAAATAATTCATAAGTATCTGCTAATATAGTCATTTTCACATTGAATTACGAGGCACAAAATCATCATTATCATCATCCCCGCAATAAGTATAGAAACCAGGCATATAATTTCCATAAGGATAATAATATGTTTGTGGGTGAGATCCTGTAGGCTGAGATGATTGGCCAGAGGATCCACTATCAGAGTAATATGACGGTAGGGGTTGTGCAATATCAGCTCCATGGTGGTAATACCCAAAACCTCGATATTCAGCGCTGCTAGTAGAATATTTACCAGTACTAGAATAATCAGTGCCAGAATATTGACCAGATGTCAAACCCAACCCCTGTAAATGACCTTCAAGACTATGATGACCATGTGAGTAGTTATCATGTCCACTCGAATAATCATCGCTAGAACTGAAATCGACCAACCGATCCATATGCCTACGCTGTTGCGAAATCCCTGCCCGGCCTTCATGATCTGTATCTTGTGTGGCATAATATTCTGAATCCCATGTTAAAGCACCACCTCGTTGGCTTCCACCAACACCATGAGTCTTTTCATCATTACCACCATCACCACCATCACCGCCGTCATCACCTTCACCACCATCACCGCCATCACCGCCACTTTCGTTACTACGACGAATACCTTCATCTAACCAACCTAAGTCATCTGGTGGTAACATCGGCTGTTCTCCTCACGAATCCACTCATCCAAAATATCATCATCATTGAAAATATTGTTCAGATCAATTGAGTTGTAATAATCATCAGTGTCGCTTTTGCATGTCAAGTTTTTTACTCGCAACCGCATATTGTAATGCACAAATACTAGTTTATGCAACTTGTTCATTGCCAACCGGTTGCGCAATTTTGTATGAATCAGCGACCACGTGCTCCAATTTCTTTCACAACCCGATGAAGAACATGTTTGGCTTAAAACTTTGATGGCAATTTTCTGCAGATTGGGAGCTTCTTCGCCATAATTAATCCACCAATCAGCTGGAAGAGATTATTACACTGCTCTTCTAATTAGTGAGCTTCCAAATTCTCCAACTCCATCCACAAATAATTTTATCTGTGAGAATACACATCACAAATGTTAATATTTGCATAACATTATATCGATGAAATAAATAAATTATTATTACCTCATTAATAGCTCTTGCTTGTTTATTCAAATCTGGCTCCAATCTTTTAATGACCTCCTTTAATCCATTTCTCACTTCTGAATGTGTAGAAAAGTTTTTTGAATATTGGAGTGCTGGATTTAAAAAATATGCTGCAATAATGTAAGCACATGATTGTTATGATATGACAGTTTCAATTTCTAGTCAACAAATATGATTTCTAGGCAAATGAATTACCAGCAGCATGCAAGTGTCTATGCAATTGTCCCTCTCATCTTCTATCAATGATATCCCAGTACTTCTTCCAGTTCTTATTTGATGCCTTTATAACCAATTTTGCTCTATCCACAGCTTCATATATAATAAATAATGTAGGTTTCTTGTGCTGGTCCACTATCTTCAAGACTCTAACAAGAGGATCCATAATGTTTTGGACCTCTCTTGCCTTCTTCCAAAAGCGATCAGTCAGAATGAGATTAGAAACCTTATCTCGCACACTTCTTCTACTTCTTTCCGTGTTGAATTCACGTCATTCGGTGGTCGTACACATTCTTTTCAAATCTTGCTCATAGCGAATAAGGCTTTCAATAGAAATAAACTCGGTGGCAAACCGTGTTATACCTGGTCTCAACAAATCTCTATCTCTGGTAAATAGCTTCATTAAATTCACCACTTTGAGGCTATTGTAAATGAATGATGTGATCATCTTAGCATCATCTAATGTCTCCTTGACTGATTTCAAAGAGCCAATATCTTCAAGCATCAAATCAATACAATGTGATGCACAGGGAGACCAAAACAAATGTTTTCTCTTCTCCATCAACATGTGACCAGCTGCTTTGAAACTTGCCTCATTATCTGTTACACTCTGCACGATATTTTCTTCACCAACTTCATCAATAACTTTATCCATTAGCGAGAATATATAATCAGCAGTCTTTGAGATATTAGTAGTATCAACAGAAGTATGGTAGATCATGCTTCTATCACAATAAATCATGAAATTAACAATAGGCTTTCTATTATGAGAACTCCATCCATCACACATGATCGTGCAACCATATTGCGGCCATTTTGTTTTTATTGAAGCAATATATACTTCAATTTCTTTCATTTCCTCCTCTAAATATAGATTGCCAATCTGGTACCCTGTAGGGCCTTTTACACCTGGGCCTGCCTCCGCAATAGTATTAATCATGGCTTGATAATAAGAACCACTATCAGCTGCATTGAATGGTATTGCATTGTAGTGAGAAATTTCACCATGGATTTTCCAACCTAATATTCTCAGTTGAGAACATGCTTTTGATTGATTTCTGTTTTGTTGGGAACATGTAAGGATCAATACCACGAACTGGAATTTCAGCTTCTCTCATAGTCATACTCCGACGCAATCCACGGTTACTCCCTGATCCTGAAGGCTGCGAACTACTGCCACCAATATCAACTCCTTCTGCCGATCTCCAAGCCATTTCACGACTTTCTTTCATAACTTGTTTTAGTTGTCTTCTTTCAACTCCTTCTAAACTACCAACTTCTTCAATTTCATTATCATAATCTTCTTCGATCACATCATAAAAATCTTCCTCACTTAAAGATCTCATAAGTCGCTCTTTTTTGGATTTTATGGCCGCTCTTTCTTTGCTACCTTCAGAAAGATGTCTCATTATTTAAGATACCTCTTTTGATACTCGCAAGCATCCTTCCACCTGACCGGGTACATGTGCTATATGTTGCTTCAATCTAGTGATACCACCATGGACTTGTTTCCCACAATAATTACACTTCACAAGTTTTCTACTTCCACCAACAGGGGTACCATGTTCCCATCCAATATCGCGTTGCTTTGGAGCCATACTGAAATTTAAAAAATTATCTGTTAAATTAAAACTAAAATTAACTAAATTAAAACAACATTAAATTAAACTCAATTAAATGAAACTAAATTAAATTAAACTAAACTAGTTTATACTAGATTAAGCTACACTAACTTAATTACCTAACTTCAATAAAATTATTAAATTACCTAACTTAATTATAATTACAAAACTTTATTAAATTAAATTAACCTAAATTAAGTTAACTAAACTAATTTAAATTAAATTAAACTCAATTAAATGAAACTAAATTAAATTAAACTAAACTAGTTTATACTAGATTAACCTACACTAACTTAATTACCTAACTTCAATAAAATTATTAAATTACCTAACTTAATTATAATTACAAAACTTTATTAAATTAAATTAACCTAAATTAACTTAAATTAAGTTTAACTAAACTAAACTAAATTAAATTACATTAAACTCAAATAAATTAAACTGAGGGAGAGAGAGGGACTGAGGGGAGAGAGAAACAGAGGGGGAGAGAGGGACTGCGGGGAGAGAGAAACAGAGGGGGAGAGAGAGGGACTGAGGGGAGAGAAACTGAGGGAGAGAGAGGGAGAGAGACGGAGACAAAGAAGAGAGGGAGACACAGGGGGGAGAGAGAGACGGAGACAGAGAGGGAGAGAGAGGGACAGAGAGACACAGAGAGAGGGAGAGGGGGAGAGAGAGACTGAGAGGGAGAGGGAGAGAGAGTCCGACAGAGAGAGACACAGAGAGAGACAGAGAGAGACAGACACAGAGAGAGGGAGAGGGAGAGGGAGAGACTGAGAGGGAGAGGGAGAGAGTCCGACAGAGAGAGAGACACAGAGGGAGAGAGAGACGGAGACAGAGAGAGAGAGAGGGAGAGACGGAGAGAGAGACGGAGATAGAGCGGGCGAAAGGGACACAGAGGGAGGGAGAGAGAGAAACAGAGAGGGAGAGAGAGGGACAGAGAGAGAGAGACACAGAGAGAGGAGGGAGAGAGACACAGAGGGAGGGAGAGTCCGACAGAGATAGACACAGCGGGAGAGAGAGACGGAGACAGAAAGGGCGAGAGAGGGAGAGATGGAGAGGTTCCTGCGAGGGCGAGGATCAACGGCGACGGCGACGCGGGGGGAACGCGAGAGGGAGGGGCAGCGTGAGAGAGAGAGATCAGATCTGATCTCTCTCTCACTCTGTCCCTTTAAATGGGGGTTCACGGGCGATGAGTCGAGTCCAAGTCGGACCCGACCCGGGTCGACTCGGCGCCGCGCCCGTCGATCGACTCGGGCTTCCGAGTCGCATCGTCAGCGGCCGAGTCGTATCCGACTCGGCCGATACCTTGAACTATGAGCAGGACAGATTGCCTTCTCCCCTCATTGGTTACAACCCAACAACTCAAACAGTCCCTGCAACAGTGTAACAGGGAGATTGGAGAGAGATAGCAACGAAATGCCAACTGAACCACTACTGCAACCTCAACTCACAACGGGCTGCCACTGAGAGCCAAACACATGAATAATATCAGCAATAACAAAGACTACAAGCGATGATAAAGCTACAAGGAATCTGAGGTTATTTACCCTTGAGTTTTATTTTAAAGACATTTAATTATTTGTTGGGTTATGCATCAATTTTTTATCTCTAAAATATTATCATCATTTCCTGCTGGCCACTATATGGTGAGATGTGTGATTCTGCAAATCTTGTGATTGCTTATCATTGAGATTAGAACTTGTCATGCATAATATAAGTATTGTTAATTCGATTGAGATTAGGAAGGTGAAAAACTACGCTTGCAATACTTTGTAAAATCCATTTGTTTGACATTGTTAGTTTTTCATTACTTTCCTGCCGAAGATCTTTGTATTTGGTGAAACGTTGTGAGTTTTATCATATCACTGATTCCCTACACGACACGCACGCACCGTTTCATATCAGTTTGGTATCAGAGCACAAGGTTTAGGCAGGCACACCTTGCATTAAGTTAAAAAATGGCTAGTGAATCCCAAACCATCAATATGGACACCAACTCCAAAATCCTCCAAAAGATGGATGAAATTTTGAGCTGCATAACTAGGCTGGATCAAGTATTCAAGTCCACCTCTTATCATCCGGCAATCCAGGGTAACAAATGTCAGGGTTACGGGCATGTTGCAGTCAACTGTCCAAGTCCAGTCAAAATAACTAAAGTTAAAAAACCACCTGTAACAAATCCAAAGCCCCTTCCTCCTTTACTGCCAACCCCTAGTGTTGTTGTCTGCTCTGGTCGTCAGCACCTTCCTCCTCTACTACCGACACCAAGCCCAGCCAGAGTTGTCATTGATAAACTGTATGTAACAAACAAGGAGTCTGACTCTGAAGAGTTCACTTACCAGGCGGAAGAACCAGAAGTTTCTAACTCTGACAAAGAGAACATGGGTGGTAATATTGAGGAATCCAGTACTTCGAGTTCACTCGAAGTGATCCCAGTAACCATAGAGTCTATTCATATCTTTCCTAAAGCCAATACTCTGATCCCTCTCGAAGTCACCTCAGTGTCTACGGAGTTCAGTGATATCTTTCCGGAAAAGAGTACTTCGTCGCTCCTCGAAGTCACCCATGTGATTACGGAGCTTGATGATGTCTTGTCTGAAGACCTTCTGTGTAAGCTACCACTGACATATGATATCCAACACGTCATTGACTTTCCGACTTGCCACACCCTAGGTTGAATCCTACCAAGAAAACTGAATTTGAAAGGCAGGTTGATGAGTTGTCACTATAGGACAAACCACAATTCCTTATCCCAATAAACACCCATATCTATGAGGACAAGTTTTGAAATTATATAGTGACAAAGGACGTAGGACAGATCAGAGATTTTACCATCTATGGTCAATCTATAGCCAAAGATTTGAAGTGTACCGTTATGGAAGAAATTAATGTTCTACATATCATAAACTTTTCTGCCATTACAGTTAAACCTAGATGTGCTTTCCTTCAAACTTTACCTGTTAGGATCTCACTTGACGTCATTCAAATAAATAACAGGTAAATTGTCACACACAGTCAGGATAATTCGCTTGATAATCCCTTTTGATCGAGGTCGTGTTTATTGATGACCACTGAACCAAGTGCCTAAAACTTTAATATCCAATAGAGAGTCAAAGTTCCCGAGCTATCTTTTGAAAGACTCTTTAGTAATGACAGGCACTAAGTTAAGTTCTCTACTGTACTTCATTATAAAGTTTTTGAATCTGCATTTTACGCCTAAACATCTGAGTTTGCATCATATTGTGTTACACACATGCAAGTTTTACACATGAGAAATCAGTGATATATTTGAACAAGCAACAATAACTATAAGTTATGATCTCACATCAGGAAAAAATTTAAAACTTTTAGTGTTGACAATTTTGTGATGATTCAGATTCGTACAAAATGGTTTCCGCAGGAAACTGTTAAAAGATTTGCGTGCCAATAGCGGTGGACTTTTCAAAATCTTAAAAGAATTTAAATTACAATACTTAAGTTATAGATTTGGCATCAGTTCTATTTTCAATATTGAAGACTAAGTAGTTTACAACATCTTGATTATCCATAAACAACCCACTGGTTGATGAGCCTTATCTGAGCCAATTTTTGAGTCCTTTACTTTCCCACTTCCAAATATTTATCCTATACAGCTGAGAAAATTGATAACATTTTAGATGATAAATTTATGATGCAGCTTGACTAGTAATCTGAGATGCCAGAAATAAACTTACAACAGCAAGAGAGCAATTATGCAGTTGACTCGACGGGGTCGAGTTCTCTCCCATCTAAGGAGAATTGATGGGACATCTTAGCTCTAAATTCTATTATATTTTCAGCTTTATTTTCATGGTATTTGTGTTTGTATTTGAGTAGTTAGTATTTGTGTCCATGTACTAAGTAGTGGTGGTAGTTATTGTTGGCCCAGAGGCCTTCCACTCTAGTTTTGATGATGATTAACTCATGTAGTTATGTTTACTAATAATCTTGTGATGTTTAGTTTCAGATCTTTTAACCAAGATATTAGTTGGTGATTAGCTTCAACAAAGGAGTTTTGGAGCTTCTCACTTGGTGATTCAAGAGCCCGAGCATAAAGATCATATATAGCACTCGTTGGAGTCAAGCTCGGTGGATCACGGTTTGGATCGAGTCGACTTGAAGACGGAGTTCGTCAAGAAGACTTCGGTACATTTTAGTTTAGTTGTGTTTAGATCCATTTGTAAAGACTAGATAGTGTGATATGCGCAAGTTCACTACACACACACTTGTTTCTAGTTTCATGTTTTTCGGTTTTCGATTTTTGGTTTAACCGATATTGGTTTTCATGAATAGTTAAATTCAAAACAAGTTTACATGGTTTTATGTATATTAGACTTGTTCTATATACATGCATGCTTCAACTATTTAGACAAACTTATTTTGATATGCCTATTCATGTGTTTAGGTTTTGTATTTTAACAAAACTTGTTTTTGAAATTATAGTCAAAAACTATGATATATATCTTTCTTGCATATTAGACTTATATCCATATGCAATATGCTTCAATATTGTTTCATATCATGTTTTTGTATTTGGATAAGTTTTGGACAAAACGATTTTTCTATTCAAAAATCTAAGTTTGGAAAAATATGGATTTTGGTTTTTGGTAATTTTTCCATAACACAAAAATGGTTCAAAATGTTTGAAATTTGTGTTGAAATTTTTCACACAAGTTTATATTTCAATGTATTATGATAAAACTATTTTTGTGAAATTTTAGAAGTTTTATGGGATTTTTAAGAATATTTTAAACCAACTTTTTTGTCCCAGAACAGAACCTGCCAGGCTCTGGCGATCGACCGGGCCGTCGACCGGATCCAGAGTCCGGTCGACCGACGTGCACCAAACGTGCACGCTTGGTTTGCCGCTTGGGCCGATCGACCGAGCGGTCGACCGACTGCAAGCACCCCACTCTCGGGTGGGGGCGGTCGACCGACCGGTCGACCGTAAGGCTTGGCACGGTCGACCGAGCGGTCGACCGGCCAGAGAGCAATTGCTCTCTGGATTGGGACGGTCGACCGGGCGGTCGACCGCTAGCCTCCAACGGTCAAAAACTTGACCGTTGGCGGTCGACCGTTGGCGGTCGACCGCCAGCCGCCAAGAGCAGAAATCTGCTCTAACGGCTAGTTTTTGGATTGGGGTTATATATACCCCATTGGTTTGAGTTTTTCCTAAGATTTTAAGAGCAAAATTTACAGAGTTTCTCTAGTGTTTTAAACAAGTTTTCAAAAGTGTTTGTACTAAAAAGATCCATCTTATTGTTTTAAAGTGTTTTGTTTATTTCAAAGAAAATAGGTTTTGGGAATTAGTTTCTTGATCTAAAATTCTATATCTATTTGGTATTTTCCCAAGAGATTTTCTTTGATGAAACACTTAGTTTTCCACACTTGAGCTATATCTCCTATCCTATTCTATAGGATCTTTATTTGTGGGAAAATTGTTTGTGGTTGAGGAAACCACTAAGTTGTAAACCCTTTACTTGTGGTATCCCTCTTTGGTAGAGGTTGATTTGGGTTGTTGGTTGCTCCCTCTTTGGTAGAGGTTGAGGTTGTGGTTTACTCCCTCTTGGTGAGGTGGAGTTGGTTTGGATTTGTATCCCTCTTTGGTAGAGGTGGATTGTGGTTGTTTGGCTAAGGGCCTACCCCTCTTGTGTGAGGTGGTGTTTGTGTTGCCTCGGTGGAGGTTGTATTGGTTGAGAGAGTTCGGTACTCCCGGTTGTATTTGCCCAAATCCTCGGTGGAGGTTCCCTCGGTGGGAGTCCTAGGTGGACAAGTTAGTGGATTAGAAATCCTTCTCGGTGAAGGCGGGGACGTAGAGCTCGGTGCTCGAACCTCGAAACACATCTTGTTGTTTGCGTTTGATCCATTGACTCTTAACTCTCTCTCTTTACCTTTGTGCATAGCATCATTCATATTGTCATATCTTATATGCTTGTGTTGTGCCTTGCATTGATTCATATTGCTTATTCCTATATGCTTGGTTGTGTTTGCTTGTGTGCCTCACTTGTGCTTAACCACGAGAGCTTTATATAGCGCCTCAACTCTTATTCAGAGGAAACAAGAGGAGTTAGTCCAGAGCCCTTCACGGGAAATTCGGCTACACTCGTTGGTTGCACTAAGTGTAGATTGCAATTAAGTTTTAATTTCCGCATTTAGTTCATTAGATTAGCCGTACACCTATTCACCCCCCCTCTAGGTGTACTTACAATTGGTATCAGAGCCTACGCTCCTGATATTTGGTTTAACCACCTAGGAGTGTGATCTTGGTTTGCTAATCTATCATTTGCATTTTGCACGTATATTTGTTTGCACACACTCATGGATTGCTTGTCACCTCCCATGTTTGATGTTTCCAACATTGACACATGGAAATTTAGGATGTCCATGTATTTGAAAACCCTAGGCTTGCATGTTTTCCTTGCCGCTACCAAGAAATGCTATCTTGGTAACCGCAATCATATAGGGGCCAATACACTTGCCCTTGAGGCTATTAGAAGCATACTTAACAAAGATTATCTTATGCTTGTTTCTAACTTTGATTCCGCCTTTTCAGTGTGGAACAAGTTGACTTCATCCGAGCTTCAAACGCCCAACATAATGGAGGATGAATCTAGTGGAGAATCCGAGCCACAATGCTTTACGGTCCAAGGGAATGACTACCTTGAGGTATATTCGGAATCTCAATTAGATGATAATGATGCTAGTTCTTCTAATGATTATATTGATCCAATACCTTGAATGAAGAACTATCCATTGTTTGTGAAAAATTATTAGATAAATATAATCTTTTGAAAAAGAAGAGTTTTGAACTTAATAAAAATAATAAGGATTTATGTTCAAAGCTTGATTTGGTTTTGCAAGAGAAGGAAGAGATATCAAGTGAACGTGACTCACTTAAATCTCAACTAGACCTTGCCCTAAAGGAAAATGAGATTTTGAAAAATAAAAATGATTATGAAATAATTTTGAAGAAAAATGAAAACTTGTCTTCAAAAGTTGATTTTGTTTTAAAAGAAAATGATTCTTTGAAAATAAAAATTGCTTCTATTTCAAAGGATTTAGAAATTTGTTTAAAGAAAAATGAATCTTTGAAAAACAATATTGATTCACATGTTTGCCATGCTAGGATAGCTTCACCTATTGCATGTCACACTTCTTTAATTGAAAATAATATATCCATGCTTAAGAAGAGTGTAGATTGTTTGGGCTCCACTTTGAGCCAATGTGTTTTGAGTCATACACGTTTGGAATTTTTGTTTCGAAAGAAACAAGTTCCATCTATGCATGCACACCATACACGGCATACACATGCTCCTCACGGTCACACCCATCACATGTATGCTCATGTGTACACTTGTACACATTGTGGACGTAAGGGGCACCTTGCTAAGTTTTGCTATGATCGTATACATGATGTAAATTTAGCAAATAAATTTGTTTGGGTTAGAAAAGGTACTAACCCCCATGGACCCAAAAGAGTGTGGGTACCAAAGACCACCCCCTATTGTATTTGATATAGGTGTGGGCTCTCGCATGACGTGAGAGTAATGGGCCTTGAGGTGGATGCATTCCAAGCCTAAAGATTACTATTTGGATGCATCACTTTCAAGGGATGTTTGGTGGGAAGACCACCTTGGTTTGGAGAACTAGAGAGGTGCCTTCATCGGTTTTGGTATCGATCTCTAACTCCCGTTTATATTTGCATGCTTTTCATGTTCATCGATTTATAGCATGTCTTGTTTATTGTTCATTATGCCTATGCCATGTTCATTAGATTAGTGATATACATGATTAGTTATTTTGAGACACCCATGTTTAATATGGACCTATATCTATGTGTTCTCACTTTGTTTTTAACTAATATGTATGTCCTAAATCTAATGCACATGCATATACATAATGATCATATGGATGTTTATGATTTTTGTTTTGATACTTCATGATTTGGATGTTTATAGATTATTATGTTGAATACCATGATTATTAGATCATTGACATACATTTATAGCTTTTGAGATCACCCTTGTTTATAAGGACCCATATGTTGTGTTCTCACCATTGTTTAGCTATTATGTATTTCATAGGTCTAATAGCATGTGGATTTACATAATGATCGTTTTTATGATTATCATGTTGATTTATGTCTCGTTTTATGCTTTAAATTTTGAATATATGATTAAATGTTAGTTTTCATTAAGACTAGGATTTATACTTGTACATATAGTGGGCCACAAAAAAAAATTTATATGTTTGTACTTGAACGCTTATTTGTACCCAGTAGATGTACCAGTATAGTCTAGTTTTGATGATTCATGCATTTTAACTTGTATTCCCATTTTTGACATGTTTTATGATTCTTATGTTTAACTTTATGTATATGTCCATCTTGTCCAAACTATTGATTATACATATACATCCTTTGAGCCACGTGCGTTCATGCATATACATTTGTGGACTCGTTATGTTTTGGATATGTATGTATACTTTAGTTTGTACTTGACATACATATGCCTTGAAGAGATCGAATTTTGATGATTTTCATGTTTTGAGGAATTTTGAGCTTGAATGTCTATTTTCATGATTATGTGTTTCACATAACACTTGTACACTCACTTCATTTAAATGTTTCTCATGATTGTGTTTTCATGAGTTTGATATATGCTTTATGGATTTTGAGTGTTTAGTGACCATGTGATTTACATAGTTTCATGAAAAATATTTTTGTTTTATTCCTTGCTTGAAGGATTTCGTACTAGTTTACAAGTTTTTCCTTTTAACTAGTTGCGGGATTATTCGTTATGGTAAAAGTTTTCATATATATACTATATTTTTCAAACCTATTTTTGAAAACCCCTACCTTCTAAGGGCGGTTGGTTGGGAGACCATGCCTTGTATGTTCATATTGAAAATCATTTTAAACATGTGCATGAAATGGGTGGTAGGTAATATGAGATATACACTTGATCTTATTGTTGTTTCAATTGGTATCATTGGATCTTTTCAATAGGTATCAATATTGACAATTTTGTATACTCATATATTGTTTTTGTTTATGTATGCTTTCATTTGGTATCATCAATTTTGATTGGTACTCATTTTTCATACACCTATACATGTTTTATTTGTGCTTACTATATCCCTATATTTTTTAGCACAAATTTTTTGATTATGCAAAGCTTGTCTTTTAATGACTATTATGTTTCAATTGATTAGTTATCAATTGGTATTCAATACAAGCTTATGCATCGTTTTATTTGGTATTTCATAAAGGGGGAGAAAATTAGTATTTTTTATCTTTCAATTGGTATTTTGTTTACCGTTGATTTCTACTCCATTCTTTATGATGAAAAATGATTGAAAAATGAATATTGATTTTGATTTGGTATCATATGTTCAAAATGAAATATACTTTCAATTGGTATCAAGATTTTCTTTGTTTTCTCACAATTGGTATCTATGCCTTATTTACTTTCAATTGGTATATGTTCACTTTCAATTGGTATCAAAATGTACTAGAATTGACACATTTTAATTGGTATCATTATTGATTTTGACCCTTTGTTGATGATTGACAAAAAGGGGAGAATTATTTGAGTTTATATGCATGTTTTATATGCATGTTTTGTTTATCTAGAAACATAGTTTTTATTAGTTTGATGTTTATTGGTATCAAGAGCATTTTATTGCATTTATTGGTATCAAGAGCATTCATTACTTAATTTCACTTAATTTTTGATATCAAGAGCTTTATTTAAAGTACATGTTTAATTTTGGCATCAAGAGCTTTAATAAAGTTTTACCGTTTAATTGGTATCAAGACCATGTTTCATTGTTTTTATGCATGTTCATGTTTTATATTCATTGCACATATTTATTGTTTATTGTGATGCATGAGTTAAGGGGGAGCTTCTTTGAAGCTTAACTTTAATCCATGCATATATAACTCCATGAGTTTTGTCATCATCAAAAAGGGGGAGATTGTTGGCCCAGAGGCCTTCCACTCTAGTTTTGATGATGATTAACTCATGTAGTTATGTTTACTAATAATCTTGTGGTGTTTAGTTTTAGATCTTTTAACCAAGATATTAGTTGGTGATTAGCTTCAACAAAGAAGTTTTGGAGCTTCTCACTTGGTGATTCAAGAGCCCGAGCATAAAGATCATATATAGCACTCGTTGGAGTCAAGCTCGGTGGATCACGTTTGGATCGAGTCGACTTGAAGACGGAGTTCGTCAAGAAGACTTCGGTACCTTTTAGTTTAGTTGTGTTTAGATCCATTTGTAAAGACTAGATAGTGTGATATGCTCAAGTTCACTACACACACACTTGTTTCTAGTTTCATGTTTTTCGGTTTTCGATTTTTGTTTAACCGATATTGGTTTTCATGAATAGTTAGATTCAAAACAAGTTTACATGGTTTTATGTATATTAGACTTGTTCTATATACATGCATGCTTCAACTATTTAGACAAACTTATTTTGATATGCCTATTCATGTGTTTAGGTTTTGTATTTTAACAAAACTTATTTTTGGAATTATAGTCAAAAACTATGATATATATCTTTCTTGCATATTGGACTTATATCCATATGCAATATGCTTCAATATTGTTTCATATCATGTTTTTGTATTTGGATAAGTTTTGGACAAAACGATTTTTCTATTCAAAAATCTAAGTTTGGAAAAATACGGATTTGGTTTTCGGTAATTTTTCCAAAACACAAAAATGGTTCAAAATGTTTGAAATTTGTGTTGGAATTTTTCACACAAGTTTATATTTCAATGTATTATGATAAAACTATTTTTGTGGAATTTTAGAAGTTTTATGGGATTTTTAAGAATATTTTAAACTAAGTTTTTCTGTCCCAGAACAGAACCTGCCAGGCTCTGGCGGTCGACCGGGTCGGTCGACCGGACGTGCACCAAACGTGCACGCTTGGTTTGCCACTTGGGCCGGTCGACCGAGCGGTCGACCGACTGCAAGCACCCCTCTCGGGGGGTCGTAAGGCTTGGCACGGTCGACCGAGCGGTCGACCGGCCAGAGAGCAATTGCTCTCTGGATTGGGACGGTCGACCGGGCGGTCGACCGCTAGCCTCCAACGGTCAAAAACTTAACCGTTGGCGGTCGACCGCCAGCCGCCAAGAGCAGAAATCTGCTCTAACGGCTAGTTTTTGGATTGGGGTTATATATACCCCATTGGTTTGAGTTTTTCCTAAGATTTTAAGAGCAAAATTTACAGAGTTTCTCTAGTGTTTTAAACAAGTTTTCAAAAGTATTTTAGTGCTAAAAAGATCCATCTTATTTGTTTTAAAGTGTTTTGTTTATTTCAAAGAAAATAGGTTTTTGGGAATTAGTTTCTTGATCTAAAATTCTATATCTATTTGGTATTTTCCCAAGAGATTTTCTTTGATGAAACACTTAGTTTTTACACTTGAGCTATATCTCCTATCCTATTCTATAGGATCTTTATTTGTGGGAAAATTGTTTGTGGTTGAGGAAACCACTAAGTTGTAAACCCTTTACTTGTGGTATCCCTCTTTGGTAGAGGTTGATTTGGGTTGTTGGTTGCTCCCTCTTTGGTAGAGGTTGAGGTTGTGGTTTACTCCCTCTTGGTGAGGTGGAGTTGGTTTGGATTTGTATCCCTCTTTGGTAGAGGTGGATTGTGGTTGTTTGGCTAAGGGCCTACCCCTCTTGTGTGAGGTGGTGTTTGTGTTGCCTCGATGGAGGTTGTATTGGTTGAGAGAGGAGTTCGGTACTCCCGGTTGTATTTGCCCAAATCCTCGGTGGAGGTTCCCTCGGTGGGAGTCCTAGGTGGACAAGTTAGTGGATTAGAAATCCTTCTCGGTGAAGGCGGGGACGTAGAGCTCGGTGCTCGAACCTCGAAACACATCTTGTTGTTTGCGTTTGATCCATTGACTCTTAACTCTCTCTCTTTACCTTTGTGCATAGCATCATTCATATTGTCATATCTTATATGCTTGTGTTGTGCCTTGCATTGATTCATATTGCTTATTCCTATATGCTTGGTTGTGTTTGCTTGTGTGCCTCACTTGTGCTTACCACGAGAGCTTCATATAGCGCCTCAACTCTTATTCAGAGGAAACAAGAGGAGTTAGTCCAGAGCCCTTCACGGGAAATTCGGCTACACTCGTTGGTTGCACTAAGTGTAGATTGCAATTAAGTTTTAATTTCCGCATTTAGTTCATTAGATTAGCCGTACACCTATTCACCCCCCCTCTAGGTGTACTTACAGTTATAACCATCATGAGTAGTGGGTAGTTATTGGTGTGTGCCTATATATAAGCTATCTTGTTGTATTTGGAAAGGATGGATGATTGAATGAATGAATGTTTAAAGACAATCCCTTTGCCTGCCTCTCCTCTCCTTGTCTCTTCTTCTCTCCCTGTCTACAATAATGATGAAATGAAACATTTGTCTACTCCTCTTTGGGCTCTTACTCTCTCTAATTTCTTCTCTAATTACTCTCTCTAATCCTCTATGTCCTGCCTTCTTCTCTATTTCACTTTAGTTCTCTCTACTGTAATGTTCAATTAGCTCCACCGCTTCAATCCTTTCCCCTTTGGTTGCAACCAGTGACAGACTGAGGTTTTCTGTCGAGTGAAAAAGTATATCTCAAGTATTGAACCTTTCCCACAACAAGCCTTCACAATTGCTTCCATCACCATATCCCCATGCTGAGTCGTGTGATTTTGGACTTTTGAGGGACTGTGAAGAATCACCCAGGAAACCATCAAATGCTTCACTTCCCAGTGCAAAATTGCTTGGCGTATGTTCTGCAGAGCTGAACATCTGATCAACACCTCTCCTACTACCAGTGCCTCTTCCTCTTCGGCTGTATTGCTTCCTCCCTACGACACCACCATCTTCACCAGAACTCCTCCTCCGAGTGCGTCCCCTTGCTGCTACTGGGTGGAGCGAGGACAGGTTGCCTTCTCCCCTCATTGGTTACAACCCAACAACTCAAACAGTCCCTGCAACAGTGTAGCAGGGAGATTGGAGAGAAATAGCAACGAAATGCCAACTGAACCACTACTGCAACCTCAACTCACAACGGGCTGCCACTGAGAGCCAAACACATGAATAGTATCAGCAATAACAAAGACTACAAGCGATGATAAAGCTACAAGAAGGAATCTGAGGTTGTTTACCCGTGAGTTTTATTTTAAAGACATTTAATTATTTGTTGGGTTATGCATCAATTTTTTATCTCTAAAATATTATCATCATTTCCTGCTGGTCACTATATGGTGAGATGTGTTATTCTGCAAATCTTGTGATTGCTTATCATTGACATTGAGATTAGAACTTGTCATGCATAATATAAGTATTGTTAATTCGATTGAGATTAGGAAGGTGAAAAACTACGCTTGCAATACTTTGTAAAATCCATTTGTTTGACATTGTTAGTTTTTCATTACTTTCCTGCCGAAGATCTTTGTATTTGGTGTAATGTTGTGAGTTTTATCATATCACCGATTCCCTACACGACACGCACGCACCGTTTCACATCAAACATACTAGACAAACTCCTTGATAATCATTGCTTTCAAAATTTTCAGGCTTATATATAAAAAGGGCCCTCAACTTCTTTGGTCCACAGGCAGTTTTTATATCTGCCAATGACAATTCACCATAAAATATTACACAGTTTTATAGTTGCCGATGACAATTCGCCATCAAATATTATGGACGAATAAAGACATCATTGAGAGACACGTCATCTGTTACCGGCCACTATCATGCAATATTCATTGTTTCATCCCTCGCAAAAAAGCATGCAAGATCATGGGCTAATTGTGCATTTTAATTGTCACAATGCTCCCCAGTAAAGTTCATTACATCCTGGAAAAAAAGATCTCCACAACTATTCCATTACTGCTTACCAATGTACTCCACAAGCATTCCTTCATATGATGACTGAAAGCACCTTTCAGCTATGCAGAGCTGAATCAGTTTAGACCTTGAAAATTCATGATCTTTGGGGAACAGTAAGCACCGTTTCAAATGTGGCAGCAAGTGACCATAACTAATCTTCAATGCAAGTAGTATTCCATCTTTGCTTTCATTTAAATCCCAATCTCACTATTCTGGACATCTAGCCACTGTTCTTGCCCTCTTTTTGTGGCAATAACAGTTCCTACTGATTTTGTTGCTAACAAAGTACGTTGGGGGAAATGGTAAGAAAAAAGGAGAAAGTGAAATTAGGATAAAAAAAAGTGGTTTATTTTGGGAGGGATCTGGAAAGAAAAAGCAAAAAGAATTAGGGAAAGTAAAAGAAAATTTAAATAAATAAAAAATATGAATAAAAAATAAAAGAGGTACAAATATAAAGAAGAAAAAGAAAATAGAACTGAAGAACAAATAAAATTAAATAACATGTAAGAAGAAAAAGAACTATAAAAAAAAGTACAAATTCTAGTGAGATAAAAAAAATACATAAGCAGTGAGGAAATGAAAATATCTAGAAAAAAGATTAAAAAGGCAAAAGAGTAACAACCAGGGGAAAAAAACAGTACCTTAGAAAAGAAAAAAAAATCTAAAAGAAGAGCAATTAAAGATTCAGAATGCAGAAAATTTTGATTAAAACAAAAGAATCATTAAAAATAAAGAAAAAAATCAGCAACGAAGAAACAATATCGAGGAAAGAAAACCAAAGTAAGCAAAAAGAAGGGATACAAGGGAACAGAATGAAAAAAAATCGGCATACGTAAATCAAAATGTTTGGAAAAAAAGAACTAAGCAGAATAGAGTTACTTGAAGAAAAATAAATCTAAAAAAGGGAAAAGAGCAAAACTTAATCTTGAAAAAGTAAAAGAAGAAAATCTAGTAAGAAAAGAAAGAACATTAAAAAAAAGTGAAAGGAAAAAATCTTCAAAAAGAAATAAAGAAAAAAAAAAACCCCCAGAATCCTTTTAAAAGACGCAGCAAAAAGAAAGAAGAAAAACCTTTCAAAAAAAAAATTAGAAGTTTGAAAGAAAAAAGAGATATAAGAGAACAAATAAATTCTAGGAGAAAAAGTAATTAAGAGTCGGCAAAAAAGTAATAATCTAAAAAATAAAAATAAGAAAAAAAATAAAGAAAAGAGTTAAGGACAAATTGGAAATAAGAAGAAAAAAACAAAATTATTGGGGGAAAAGCGAAAAATATGGGGAAAAGAAAAGAACATAAACATTGAAGAAAAGGATAATAAGTTAATAAAAAAGAGAGAGAAAGGATTGGAGGATAAATAAAATACTAAATCAGAGAATAACTTACAAAAAGTGAGTAAGAAAAAAAATCAGAGAAAGAACAAAGTAAAAGAATTGAACAAAGGAAATAATAGAAAAAAGGGGAAAAAAAGGAAAAGGCAAGAAAAAAGATCACAAAAGAAACAAATAAAATCTAAGAAAGAAAACAGAATTGAAAAGTAAAATATAATCAACAAAAAGAAAGAAAGAAAAATTGAAAAAAGAGAGAAATTGAAAGAAAAACAGAAAAAAGAATTAAAAAAGAAAAATATGGAAAGAAAGAACTAAAAACAAAAGAATAATATAAAAAATAAGAGAAAATTATAGAGATAAAAGAATAAAGATAATAAGCAGAGAAGAAGATTAGCAATAAGGAAAATAAAGAATAATAAAAAGTAAACCTTAATAAGAAAATAGGAAATAACATGAAACTTGTGAAAGAAAAGAAAAGAACCTAAGAATATAAAATATCTATAAAGTTCAATAAAGAAAAGAAAGAATAAAAAACTACAATAGAATAAAAAAAAATAAGGAAAGAAATTAGAAGAAAGAAAGAATAAGGTATGTAAAAGAAAAGAAAATAATTGGAAGAAACTGAAATAAAGAATAAAAGTTAAGAAAATGAAAGAAGAAAGAAGAAAACAGAAAAATGTACACCACAAAGTAAAGAAAGAGAAAATGTAGATCATATATAGAAAATCTAAAAATGAAAGAACATAGAAGCAAAATAAAAAGAAAAGTAAAGAATCTTCAAAAGGGAAATTTCTTGAAAAAGAAAAGAACAAATCACAAATTCAAGTCGAAATAAAGGAACGAAAGTATATGAGAAAATAAAATATGTAGTAAGAAATATGAAAAACGAAATTAAAAAAACATGACAAAATCAAAAAGAGAAAGAACTGAAAAAAATAAAAACAAAATGAATGTTTAAAATTTGAAAAGTAAAAGAAAGTTAAAATTATTTGAAAAGAAAAAAGAAATTAGGAAAAATGAACACACAAAATAAAAATAAAAAAATTGCAAGAACTAGAACTAAATCAAAAAATCTAAAAACTGAAGTATCTGGAAAATTGAAGATTTCACGGGTGGGTAAAGAAATTATTAAGATTTTAGGTTTGAATATGGAAGAAACACTGAAAGTAATGATATAGTAACTAAACCTAAATAAAAAAATAACAACAGAAAAATTAAAAAGTTAATAGAGGTAGAAAAAAATAGTTGTTCAACATGTAAACTAAATACAAACAGGGCATGTATAAACATATAGCGAGTACAAATTTGTCTCGGTACCAACTAAACTGGCACTGGATGATACCCTCTACATAGGTGACAAAAACCACAAGTCAGAAATTCTTCCTTTAGGCTGCAATAGCAATCAGCAAAGCAGTATCCAAAGTTCCTCACCCTGAGAAAGAAGGCTTTGCCTGAAGATTGGCCTGTTATCAAAGCTTTTCTCAGTAGGACTTATAAATAGGTCGGAAATGGACTAGATAGAAGTTCACACAGTCAAACCTTTTTTCAGATATCAAAGACTATTTTTATGAATGAAATGCCCGTCCTAAAGAACAGCTGCATCATGTTGCCAAATCAATGTACTAGATAGGATGAGCAACTTTTGAAATTATGATTGCATTACCATCACCACCTCCTTAAAAAAACGTAGTCAAACCAGAGATCCTGGATTTTAGAGCTATAAGATCTGTTTCTGGACCAAATGACAATATTTCAAGGCAAAGCACCACGGAAATTAGGAGGTGGTGGATAACAAGAAAGGATAATTAGGGGTTCCCAGGGGACAATATCCCAGTAAAACCCGAGTCACCAGCAGAGGGAACTCTTCAAATTCATACAAAATCTGAACAAAAGTTTCGTCTTTAAAACATGCGAAGAAAAAAAAAACATTTGTCAAGCAAAGCCTTAGCACCGCATAAAGGTCGGTTTGGATTAGATCAGAGTCCAATATTCTCCATTGATCTTTGATTTCTGAATAAGGCAAACCCTATCCTCACGAGTGGCTGCAGCAGCTTGTTACCTTGACACTTAAGTTCGGGTCAGGGTTTGAGCAACATGAAACCCTATTTACATGATTCCTTTCGCATAATTCAACAGATGAATGGATAGATAGAAGATACAAAGAGGAGGTATATGTAACAATAATAAGTTCCAATCTTTGATCTACAAGAAAACCCATGGTTAAAGAGGAAGATATAGAGCTGATAATCCAACCAGGTCATTTCTTTGTAGAGTTAGGATTTCAAATTGAATTGGAAAACCTTACTGGCTTACTTAAACTTGGATTGAGCGTATCCATGATCCAAACCAAAAGAAATTGAACCTCTAACCATCCCATAGGCCTGAGATGAAGGATTCACATCATTAAAATATTTAGTTACAAGTTAGGAATAGCTATCCTTAACCAAGTACCATGAATATAATTTTGACTTAATTACAAAATATTACCCTAAAGTTGCAACTTTTGGAGATAAATAATTCAGATTGATTTTTTTCAGCGCTTAAATTTTGGGTTAAAGAGTCAACAATTTTTTTTTGCTTTTGTTTTGGAAAATTTTCGGGGTACAAGGAAAATTCAGTTTCAATCTTTGGGTATTGATGCTATTGTTCTCTAAAATAACAGAAAACCCTCAAGTATCCACACATATTGACACTTCTCCCTAACTACAATGTTAAAAATAATTCAGGAAAATTGGTTAAAACATTAGCACAAAAATAACTTACCACATGAACATATAATCCAGGAAAAGGTTACATAACAGATAGAGGCACATGAAGAATCATCTGTCTAAAAAAACAAGAATCATTAGCTAAATGCAATTCGTTGCACCATCCAGTCATCTCAAAAAGAGAATTTACTCTGAACCTTTGGAATACATAAAAATGGGTCAGATTTATCTCAGATCTCAAAGGCCACAAGATTATTCATTCATCCGAGAGTTCAGAAAAGAAAGTCATATTTTTTTTTGGCACCAGATGCACTATCCTAAGGCAAGGCAGCAATGCTCTTTTGTGTGTGTCTGTTTGGGTGTGTAGGTGTCGATGTCTGTGTGTTTCTATTTTCTCATTTGTTGATTGGTTGAGATTACGGTTTCTAGCAAGTTGAAATAAAGAACGGACATATCTAATCAGTTTGCAATTATAAAGGTGAGTGAACCTCTTCAAAATTTTGAAATACAGATTCAATTAAAGCTATACCATTTTGGATTCTCAATTAAAGCTTTGATTCAAGAACATCATAGCAAAAATCACACCAAATAGCAATTGTAGTAAAAAAAAGGACAGACATGTTTATAAACAAAACCACAAGACATTGAGAAATGACACTTTATCATGATTGTTGCTTTCGTTTGCAATTGCATTCTCAGAAGTTAGAAGACATGAAGATTAAAAAAAAGGTCTCAAAAAAGCAGCCCTAAACAATATGGGTTTTCTAATGTTCAGTTACTCATAAAGATCCCCTACACGCATCATATAGATTTTTGTGAACTCTGAAATGAATGATGATCCATACATAATTTGGACACAAAGGGTGTCGCATTTTTCATTTTCAGATGTCTCCTTGAGAACTTTACAAATTTAAAAAGAAAGAAATTTTTCTAGTTGTGTCCAAAAAGAAGACAAGGTTTATGGAAAGAAGAGATAGAGAACGGAATTTTGTCCTCCGAATAGAGATTTCTCATTCCATTATTTCATTATTTCTCATTTTGGGACTGAAATTTAGTGATAATAAAAGATCAGCATTCGGCAGGAAACTCCAAGATTTCGAAAGGAAAATGATGATAATAAGATCAAGAAAAAGAGAATTTAGTCAGAAATTAAAGGCAGAAAAAAAAATTATAGAAAGTCTCGAGAAAGACTGTTGTAAGAAGGGGGGAAAAATAGGAGCAGAAAGCAAGAATAAGGGAAGAACTTTACCATCGTTTCCGTTA
>JAVJIF010003055.1:0-65963 GCA_038442645.1 Agave tequilana
GGAGGAATGCGATGAAAGCTTCTCGGTATTTTGTTTAGAAAGCTAAGAATGGTGCTAGTTTTTTTAGTTGAAAAAGAAAATGGAGAGAAGGGAGATGATTAAAAGAAAAGTTGCAAATTTAGAGAAGGCTTCGGAAAAGGTGAATTTTGTATAAAGTTTATAAAGTGATTTGTTGTTTTTAATAAAGAAGAAAATCTGGACTCACTATCTCACTACTCAATGATATGTTCTTTTATTGAAATCATTAGTGCCTCAACTTGATCATAGGCCAAAAACTTAAGATTGATTTTAGAAAGCTTTAAGCAAAGCACATAAGATGTTTGAAAAAGTTTATTCTTTTCTTTAAGAAATCATCTTGAATTGAATGTTAAATCATCAAGAAGTTCAAGTATGATATAAAAATAAGTTCAAGAGACATTTTTAAAAGAAGTAAAAGTTTAAAAATCCAAACTCATCCTCATGTGCCTTCAAGTACACTTTCAAAGAAGAAAGGTTTTAGTTTAGGCATTCAAATGATTCATTGGGTCTTTTTCATAAAAACCATTCAAAAAGAAGAGGAATCTGAGAGAGGAGTAATAGTGAGCCCAGAAAATCGATTTAGCTACTCATGGAAGACAAAGAACAATGCAAGTAAATAATGCAAGACATACCGTAAAATAGAGTGGAAGAAAAGGTAGCTTGATCCTTGTATTGATGTCACTTCAATCTTTAGAATACAATCACTCAATTCCTCTCTCTCACTGGTGTTTGTACTGAACTACAAATTGTAAAACAAAGATACAACTTTTACATTATCTAACAAAGAGCCTAAATCCTTAAAGAATAAATAAAAATTCTAATCCTAGTATTCGCTCCTTTTTCAGTACGAAACCCTGCCTTTTATAGGCAAGAACCCAGAGGGAAGGGAGTGAGGAGATAAGGGAGCAAACGCTCTCCTTATCTCCACCAACAAGTCGCGGATCTGCTGCTTTAGCGGCGAATCCGCGGCCAGGATGTAACCAAATGTCACATCCTGGTGGAGCAATGGTTGGCCTGGATATGGGCTCCCTTTTGTCTTGCTAGAATTACTGTTGCAGCTTCTGGATTTGACAAAATGATCTTCGATTAGTTAGCTTCAACCGCTTAATTTGAGAAGATTCATTTCAACCGTTTTTCAACCTCTATGGTTTGACCATATCTGCTCTGATTCCCTAATTTCAAATTTATTCTGAATTAAATGGGCTTCTGGGCTCGTTTCTCTGGCCTATCCTTTAGCAATGGGCCTGTATTTTATAAAGTACAATAGGACTTATTAATATGATTTATTTAGATAATAAGCATGAAATGTGACAATATGTATGCAATATATGTGACCGATCAGGGTCCCATGAAATCGATGCCCCACAAATCAAAATTTCTAGCTCCAGGATCAGTGTAAGAGGCATCATGTCTCTACATATGATTCATCCTGTCATTTGACATCTGGCAAAGAGTTTGCAGAAAGTATAAGCGTCCTTAAAGAGAGTTGGCCCGTAGAACCCACCCTGAAGGACTTTCTCAGTAGTCTTTCATGGACCAAAGTGTCCACCGCAAGCTAACTAGTGACAAAATGTCAAAACACTTTGATGTTCATCCTCAGGAAGATAACTCCCAATTATCTGGTTAGGGTAATATTTAAATAAATATGATTCATCCTAAAAGAAAAACGTATTTGTCTCATAAAGTGATGCTCGTCCTGACCTGACCAATTTGAAGGTGTTTGCCTGGTTGCAAGGTAGTTTGCTATATCAGCATACCAGGGCTCTTTACACATCGTTAAGATGTGTTCGTCAGGAAAGTTTTCATTGATAGGTATAGTCTCAATTGGTGCATTTGGAATTCTCAAAAGGTGATCTGCCGCAAAATTCTTAACACCCTTTTTGTCTTCAATTTCCAAATCAAACTCCTGCAAAAGAAGTATTCGTCGGATCAGCTAGCCTTTGCATCCTTCTTTTGCATCAAGTATCTAAGGGCAGAGTGATCAGTGAAAATTGTTGTCCTAGACCCTAGTAGGTATTGGCGAAATTTCTCCAACGCGAACACAACAGCTAAAATTTCCTTTTCAGTCGTTATGTAATTTAGTTAGGCCTCGTTAAGCGTCCTACTAGCATAGTAAATCACGTGTTACCTATTATCAATATGCTATCTGAGAACAGCTTTTATGGCATAATTGGAGGCATCACGTGATTTCAAAAGGACTAGTCCAATTTGCGCTGAGATTATTGGCGCTGAGACAAGTCTGTGCTTAAGCTTTTTCCAAGCTTGTAGACACTCTTCATCAAAGTTGAAGGGCACATCTTTTCCTAAGAGATTCGTTAAAGGTCTAGAAATTTTACTAAACTCCTTAATAAATCTTCTATAGAAGCCAGCGTGCCCTAGAAATGATCTAATGTCTTTTAAGCATTTTGGCTCAGGGAGCTTTGTTATTACTTCCACTTTTGATCTATCAACCTCAATTTCATTGTTTGAAACATCGTACCCTAGGGCAATTCCTTTCTTGACCATAAAATGACACTTCTCCAACTTGAGTGTTAAGTTTTCTCCATGCATCATTGTAAACCAGCTTAAGATGGTGCAAGTATTGTTCAAAGGAATCACCATAAATAGAGAAATTATTCATGAAATCTCCAAAAATCTTTCCACCATGTCAGAAAAAGACTAATCATGCAACAGTGAAATGTTGCGGGAGCATTGCATAGGCCGAAGGGCATTCTTTGGTATGCAAATGTTCCAAAGGAACAGGTGAAAGTAGTCTTGTCTTGATCCTCGGGAGCGATAGGGATTTGATTGTATCCTGAATATCCATCCAAGAAACAGTAATACTCATGTCCAACTAGTCTCTCGAGCATTTGATCTATGAATGGAAGGGAAAATGGTCTTTACATGTGGTAGCATTTAATTTTCGATAATCAATGTAGACTCGAATCTTCGTAGGAAGACGAGTTTGCACTAATTTGTTCTTATCATTTTCTACCACGTAATCCCTGCCTTCTTTGCACACAGCGTAGACTGGACTAACCATTGGCTATCGGATATGGGATAGATAATCCCATTGTCTAATAGCTTCAAAATCTCAGCTCTACATCCTTCTGCATGATCGGGTTTAGTCTACGCTGTGGGTCACGTTTTGGTTTTGTTCTTCCGTCAAGTGAATTCGGTGTTGCATAATGGATGAACTGATCCTCTTTATATCAGCCATGGTCCAACCAATGGCTTCTTATTTTTTCTTAATACAGCAAGAAATCCTTTTCTTGTTGTTCCATAAGGTGGGACACAATTATCACGGGGAATGCTTCCTTTTCACCTAAGTATTGGTACTTGAGATGACAAGGAAGAACCTTAAGCTCGAAAGAGGGAACCTGATCTATCACTGGTTGTTCCTTGTGTAAGGGAAGGATAAGGGTGGCATTTGTTGCCCACTCCACTATGGAATCGATGATTTGCTCAAGATTGAAGTCATCAGACTCCAATTCAAATTCTCTATCGGACTCATATTCAATCTCCGTGTCATGTTCACTTGTTAATCCTTCAATTAAGTTCTCTTTAAACGACTTATTATCCAAATCTCAAGGTTGTTTTCCCAGGTGTAAAACATTTACCTCTTTCGTCATATCTGCAAAAGTCAGACGCCTCCATCCATTCCTACAGTTGATGATTGCGTTTGCGGTGACTAGGAAGGGTCATCCTACAATGACAGGGGTCTGAGCTTTTAGGTTGTGTACGGGTTGCGTCTCCAGAACAATAATACATAGGGTAAATGAATTCCCTGACCCGTATGAGAACATCTGTAATCTCTCCCTGGGAATCTTTACAGATCAATCAGCTAGTTCTGTAGTAACTCTAGTTGGATGGAGGTCGCCCAGCCCGAGTTGCTGATACACAGAAAAAGGAAGAAGATTGATGCTGGCTTCTACATCAAGTAACGCCCTGTTTATCGTGGTCTGTCTTATAATATAGGAAATGGTTGGACTCCTGGGTCTTTATATTTTACAGGAATGGGCCCAGTTAGCAACTTACTTATGTTTGAAGCAAGGAAGACCTTCTTTGGGACATTTGCTTTCCTTTTCTTGGTGCACATATCTTTTAAGAAGTTGGCATATGAGAGGACTTGTTGTATGGCATCAAGAAGGGGCACATTGATCTGGACCTGATTAAATATTTTCCTGATCTTCTCCATCTGAGCATTAGTCTTTTGATTTGCTAGCATATTAGGGATGGTACAATAGGCTTGTATGGTTGCTCATCTATTTTGCCTTTGTTATTAGACTTCGAGGTTGACGGTTGTGAACATGAAGGTGGATCATTCTGAGTTGGTGGTACAAGAATAGGAGGTGTTGACACTGATTTATTAGGAATAGGATGACTAGAAAGCTGATTGTCTATCTGCTTTCCATATCTCAAAATATGAACAGTATTGCATTGACTTAGACCTATGTCTTTAGCTTCATGAATAGGTGATTGAGCTTGAACCTGCACACAAAATATTGTATTTCAGATTTAAGAATAGGATGTGCAAGGTGCTCAATTCTAACGTAATAGCAAGTGGCTATGCGGGTCGTGATCCACAAGGAGGGACTAGCGATAGAAGCTTTTTAGTAAGTTCTCTTTTATGTTACAAAGTTTGGTTAAAGTTCTTCTTTAGTTCTTCAAAAAAAATGTAAAATAAATTACAGTCAAGTTAGGGAGAAGATGGAAGAATGAGAAGGTGGAGAAAATCAGAAAATGACTGTACAAATAAATTGAAAAAGAGTGAAAAAGATTTGGAAGATGTGGTGTGGTGATCTAAACTAAAAGTTACAAGAAAGAAAAACTAAAAATAATTACTTACCTCCTTTTGACCAAAAACTTACCTTGAATCTTTGGCACGATATTACTTTGAAGTGGAGACAATCAGCGCATAGCCCATAAGAGTTGATTATTGTCTCTTCCATATTACATCATCAAGACAAAACAAGCATGAAATGATACAAAGAGACTCAAATCCATCGTCATGAGCTATCGGTGGCACTCGCAAAGGCAAGGCTCTTTCGATGCTTTTAGACTCACTTGGAGAGCAATTAGTACAAGAATGAGTGAAGTAGAAAAGAAGAAGAAGAAGAAGAAGAAGAAGAAGAAGAACACTAAAACGAAGTACATAAAAAGGTAACTATAGATTCGATTTCATAACGATAAGAGAAAAGAAGAATACTTACACCAGTGTCACTCTCAGCACAAGCTTCATTCTCATTCTCCTATGAAAGTCTGATCTCTTCTGAATTACATAAATGAAAACTAAAAATTACATAAAAAGAAAACTAAAAACCTAAACTAAAAAAATGGAAAAATGGACTAAATCCTATCTCTGCTTGGTCATCCCGTTTTTCTCTACTGAAACTAGTATTTATAGGGAAAACCAAAAGGGGGAATCCCGGGAAGATTGGGGGAGCAAACGCTCCCCCAACTGACCTAACAAGGCGCGAAAATGCGGCCGCATTTCCGCGGCCCTGGTGTGGCAAGTGGCCACACCCAATTGGTGGAGATCCCCGGTTTGGTGTATTTCCCGTATCTTCTTCTGGTTTTCTTGTTTCTGCTCCAAAAGTTGACGAAAGCCTTTGATTGTTTGGCTTCAACCACTTGATTCAAGGAGAATTCTTCTCAACCTCTTGATATGCCATGATTTTGCCCTGATTCCTTGATTTCGAATTTATTCTGAATTAAATAGAATTTGGTGGGCTTTTGGGCTTGTTTCTCTTTTCTTTTTATTAGCACTTGGGCCTACATTTAACAAACAAAAAAGAAGACTTATTAATAGGATTTATTAGCTATAAAGTATGGTAAGGTGGCAATGTATATGCAATATATGTGACTAATCACACCCCCACACTTATATTTTTTCTCGCCCTCGAGCAAAACAACTAAACTATACTAAGGATTATTAGACAACTTTCGCAGGTCACTCGATTGCACTGAGCATGCGCAACAAGCCGTTAAACCTCTAGGTTTTCCCTAGAGGATGAGTTTTGTCTCGTGAGGGTTTTCAGTAGATTACACCAACAAAATACATAAAGAAAGAGAAACAAAGAGTTAGTATTTTCGAAAAGCATTTTGAAGGAGAAAAATATTTGAAATATAATTGTAAGATTTAAGTAATCTATAAATTATAGGAAAACTAAAATTTTCATTTCTAACTTAGTCTCTATTCAAAAATTTGTTATCAATCAAAGTAAGGAGTTAAATTGTACTTCTCATTTAGTCTATTACTTTACCCTAAGTTATATGCACCGTGTGATCGTGAAAATTTTAACTAAGGGTTCATTAACTCTAACTCTTATGCCTTATATATATATATATATATATATATATATATATATATATATATATATATATTTGTGATATTATTCCTTAGTTCTATTAGGCTTTCTAATCTTCCCATGTAACGAGCCTTTAATTGATGACTCTCAAACCAAACGGTCTTAGGGCACCGGGTGAAAAAACACCCCAAGGACTTAAGGACTCGAGCAAACAAGGCCACAAAACTAAGGATTTTATTATATGAACCCCTTTTATGTGTGAATACTTATGCTTTATTAGGCACAAATACCCAGCTTAATCAGAGGATTTTCATATATTTTTTTCTCAAACTTATCTAATCATCTTTCACATAAATACTAAGGCTTGCAAAGCACCTAGCTAATCAATAATTAGATTTATTCATAGATATTTTTTTCTTTTTTTATATATAATGCATAAGAATCTTTGTTTTTGAACCCTAAGTGTGTAAGTGTATGAAATGTGCATATTTCATTAAGGTAAAGATCAAGACTAAATTACTTTGACAAATTATCGTCCTAACCCTAAAAATCAAACAAATAATCTTATTTTGACCAAATTTAAGAAATCCTAATTTTGATTTTCCTATTCCTTAAAATTGACTTAATTTCTTACAAAAAATATGTCAAAATATTGTTTCTATTTTCAAAAAGTTTTTAAAAGCAAAGAAAATGTTATTTTTATTTTCTTTTTTTTATAAAAAAAAAAACCTAAGTTATGTTAGACCCTCCCCCACACTTATCTCATGCATTGTCCTCAATGTACGAATTAATGCTTAGATGCATGAACGAAGAAAGGGAAGGAAAATATTACCTTAAGGTGGTGGTTCCGGTGGTGGTCTGATTGGGTTAAGAGTTGCTACCCAATCAAGATAATGTGGTAGTTCACGGAACCTACCTTTATTAACCTCTTTTCTATTTACATATTTACAGTCCCCAGTATGAATAAGATCATGAAAGATCCTATCGTGAAACTTACTTCCTTTACATGACCAGTCTGGAAAATAATCACAGAGTCATCATGGTCTATACCTAAGTCCAACAAAAGAATGTGACTCAGTGGAATGGTTGACTTGGACTCAAGAATGATAGGTTCAGAACCAACACAAACTCGGGAAAATCGATTTGGGGTTCGAGAGTTAGTTTTGGTTCAAGCGTTGAGTCCAAGTCTAAGAATTGATATGCACATTCTTTTCCCATTAATGGAATGTGACTATCCAAAATTGGTAATTCAATTTCAAAATCTATGGGTACGGGAATAAATGTTAGCTCAGAAAATTGGTCCAAATTAGGTAAGAATACCGGAGTCAATATAGATTTGAAGATGGAAACTGAATCACAAAGTTAGGGATCGGGTTCACATTCATGATCAAGTTCAATCTCATTAAAATGAAAACTTACCAATTCGTTAATGGGTTGATATTGGTCAAGTTCAAGGCTTTGTGGTGACACTGAATCTTGGTCATAGTCTTCAAGATACCATGATTCTTGATTTTCATCAATATGGCTTTAAGTGTTAGGAATAGTCAAAGAATTAATAGGGAGAGTTTCCTTATTCCTACGCATGTTCTCCAATCTACTAATTCTTACTTCTATCATATCGAGTGGATCATTTTGACATTGAATCATGGTTTCCATACTCTTTTCTAAGTTGGCATGTTCTCCTTGAAAAATAGAGTAAGGATTTGTGACTTGAAAATTTTTACGGGATTTTGAGTCTTCTAAAATTTGAATACGTCACTCAAGCTCATCTAAGGCTTCCTTCCTCTTTTCCTAGTCAATTGATTCTTTTAATGGTTGTTCAGGAGAAGGAGTATATGAAGCTGGATGTTGGTAGGGTAGTTGACAATATCACTCGGGGGAATTATATCACCATTGACTCTGTGAAGAGTAGTGATGATTATTCCAGTCTTGTTCATAGTATTGGGACTGGGGCATGTAATGATTCGGATAAGACCAATCTGGCACACTAGGTTGGTTAAAGTTATGATATGCTGGATTGGTAATATCTAAAAAAGAGGTCAAGGTGTATATGAATTATCATTAAAATTGAAAAAATTATTGTTATAAGCCATATCACCCAGGAAATGTCAACACAAACAAAAAAAAACAAACAAATAAGCAAACCAAAAAAAAAAGAAAAAATTCTAACCTAAGTTAGGGTAGACCTTTGACCTAGACGACTCCTAACTGGTTAGACTGTCCATAGGAGGTATAATGCAGATTTTGACCACAAACTAATCAGCCAGGTCAGGGCTAGATTGGTCAGAGCTTACCGTCAAAGACGTTTCTTAATTAAGTAACCACCAACCTTCGGGCTTTCGGCCCTTAATCCCCTTCCTAGACACTGATTTGGCAGGAGTCAAATTCCAACACCTTTCCTCCTTAAGATAATCTCCTAATTGAGTCCGAGATGTCCCTAGGGCCAACGTCTACTCATTTTTAGTTAGACTTGGGTTAGTGAGCGAGGAGATTGTTTGTGGGCTAAGGAGGGTAATGACTTCCCCACCTTATATTGTTTATAGGACAAGCCCTTAAGTCAATTTAGTGTAGTGTACAAGTATATAGAAAACGCAACATAAAAGCATATACTAGAATATACTATGTACTGCTATACTCCTACTCTTCCAGCTCAGCACTCTTCAACAGTAAATAGAAAATGAAATGAAATAGACACGTGCTTAAATGTAAAGTCTAAATCATTTTTAGCATTTACAATCAACTTTTTACTGTTGTGTTAAAAATGTATATACAGTGAGTCAAACAAGGAGAAAAATGCTACAGAAATTCAGATTTTCAATTCAGCCAACCTGCAAAAATACAGGTTAGTAGTTCACTCAGTTTTGCCACTGGAATATAGCAAATCTGAGGGCTTCTTGGCTCTGCTTTCTTGATCAGAGTCCAAGGCCACTTATGTGTCCACTGCAGCAAGAATTCCTTGTTGTTAAATCTGTACAAAAAATAAAGAAAAAAGTTAACCAAAATTGTAAACTTTTAAAGAGAGTAACTTACCGTCCCTCCCCGACAGCGGCGCCAAAAATTTGATTGGGCTTGAACCTGCACACAAAATACAATGAATAGGATGTGCAAGGTGCTCAATTTTACCACAATAGCAAGTGGCTATGCAGGTCGTGATCTACAAGGAGGGACTAGCGATAGAAGCTTTTTAGTAAGTTCTCTTTTATGCTACAAAGTTTGGTTAAAGTTTTTCTTTAGTTCTTCAAAAGAAATGTAAAATAAATTAAAGTCAAGTTAGGGAGAAGGTGAAAGAATGAGAAGGTGGAGAAAATCAGAAAATGACTATGTACAAATAAATTGAAAAAGAGTGAAAAAGATTTGAAAGATGTGGTGTGGTGATCTAAACTAAAAGTTACAAGAAAGAAAAACTAAAAAAAATTACTTACCTCCTTTTAACCAAAAGCTTACCTTGAATCTTTGGCACGATGTTACCTTGAAGTGGAGGCAATCAGCGCATAGCCCATAAGAGTTGATTATTGTCTCTTCTACATTACATCATCAAGACAAAACAAGCATGAAATGATACAGAGAGACTCAAATCCATCGTCATGAGCTATCGGTGGCACTCGCAAAGGCAAGGCTCTTTCGATGCTTTTAGACTCACTTGGAGAGCAATTGGTACAAGAATGAGTGAAGTAGAAAAGAAGAAGAAGAAAGAACACTAAAATGAAGTACATAAAAAGGTAACAATAGATTTGATTTTATAACGATAAGAGAAAAGAAGAACACTTACACCGGTGTCACTTTCAGCACAAGCTTCATTCTCATTCTCCTATGAAAGTCTGATCTCCTCTGAATTACATAAATGAAAACTAAAAATTACATAAAAAGAAAACTAAAAACCTAAACTAAAAAAATGAAAAAATGGACTAAATCCTATCTCTGCTTGGTCGTCCCGTTTTCTCTGGTGAAACTAGTATTTATAGGGAAAAACCGAAAGGGGGAATCCCGGGAAGATTGGCGGAGCAAACACTCCCCCAACTGACCTAACAAGGCCACGAAAATGTGGCTAGGGCCGCATTTCCGCGGCCCTGGTGTGGCCAAGTGGCCACACCCAATTGGTGGAGATCCCCGGTTTGGTGTATTTCCCGTATCTTCTTCTTGTTTTTGCTCCAAAAGTTGACGAAACAGCCTTTGGTTGTTTGGCTTCAATTGCTTGATTCAGGGAGGATTCTTCTTAACCTCTTGATATGCCAAGATTTTGCCCTGATTCCTTGATTTCGAATTTATTCTGAATTAAATCAGAATTTGGTGGGCTTTTGGGCTTGTTTCTCTATTCTTTCTTTTAGCACTTGGGCCTACATTTAACAAAGAAAAAGAAGACTTATTAATAGGATTTATTCGCTAAAAAGCATGGTAAGGTGACAATGTATATGCAATATATGTGACTAATCAATAGGGAGGGGTTCTTAGGATTGGGCACTGGCTGACTTGGTAGTGTTCCCTTTTGTCTTTCATTTAATGAGTTAGCCAGTTAACCTATTTGAACCTCTAACCTGATAGCCTGTTGGTGGGTGTTCATTATTGAGGCCTGGGTTTTGGATAAGGTTTCAATCATTCTTTCAAATATGATAATTTTTTTATCTAGATGATTCTGTGTTTGTTGTTACTGATATGTGGGCTGGAAGTTATGTTGAAAGTTTGATTGGAAATTTAGTAGACTCTGGTGGAAACTGGGTTGATGAGACTAGCAGGATATTGGTGTGTAAATTGTTGCCTTGGTTGCTCATGACCAGACTGACTCCATGAGAATTTGGATGGTTCCTCCATCCCGGGCTGTATGTTTTGGAGTACAGATTGTAGTTAGGTCTGGTGTATGCTGCATTCATATTCTCAGGGTACATTTGAGCTTGGTAGACAGGACACTCCTCAATCAGGTGGTTAAGAGCATGGCAGTAGGTACAACCCGGATTGATCACAGTGTTGGGTTGACCTAATTTACAGAATTTGGTTCCCTAGCCTGAGCAATTCTAACCTTTTCATCAATTGTGTTATCTTTGCTTCAGCAGCTATAGAGGATTAAATTGAATGCATACCAGTTCTGGAAGTGGTGGGATTAGTTTTCCCGGGGCAAGACTCCCACTGAATGGTTTTTCTGCTAAACTTCAAAGAGGTCCCAACCCTAGTTCTCATCTTTCTTTAAATTTTCCCCTTGACACATTGTCTCAAGGAGTGTCTTAGTTTGATAGTCTAGTCCATCATAGAGAATTTGGCACTGCCGCCACTTCTCTATGCTGTGATGAGGACATTGGGCTAGTAAATTCAATAACCGTTCAAAATACTTCCAAAATGGTTCACTTGTTTCCTGCTTAAACTGCATTATGTTTTTTCTGATGAAGGCTGTTTTATGAATGAGATAGAACTTCTTAATAAAGACTTTGATAAAATCATCCCATGATGAGATAGAACTGGCAGGCAGATTATATAGTCACTTCTTGGCTATGTCCTTAAGCGCGAAGGGAATGAACCTTAATCTAACACGTCTTCCCCTAGTTGGGGAATTCTCATCATCAAACACACTTCTTCAAAACTCGCGAATGAAGAATATGCGTCCTCGAATTCTAGGCCATGAAACCTAGGGACTGTATTTATGAATTGCGATTTAAGCTTAAAATTATTTCCATTTGCCTCGGGTAAAAGAATGCATGAAGGAAGTGAAGTGCGAATAGGGTAGAACTTATCTTGGAGAGAATTATTATTAGCCATGATTGGATTGTGTCAGGAAGTGGTGTTTGTGCAAGTGTAGAAGTCCTAACAAGTCTTGCTGAAATTGGATCCCATACCACTCTTGCATGTACAATCACAGACATCGTTCACCAAACAATCAAGCGAAAAAGGAAAATAACAAATAAGAAAAAAGAAAAACAATCACAAGCTATGTAGGATCCCTGGACCTAGACGACTCCTAACTGTTTGATGAACCAAAAAAGGTTATTGCTCGAGTCAGACCATAGCTAATCAGCCAGGTAGGGTAAAATACAGTGGGAGGTATCCGTGCGTAAGCAACGAGCCTTAATTACGCCAACCATAGTATCTTCGAGGCTTAACCTCTTAATCCCCAACTTTAGACACTGATTTTACTGGAGTATGAATCAAAAACAATTTCCAACCTTAGCTGATCTCTTATCGACTCCGGATGTCCCTAGGGGCCAACGTCTATCAATTTTTATTAAAAATTTGGGATTGTGAGTGCTTGGAATGTGATTTTTGGGCCAAGGAAGGGTGATTAAATCCCCACCTTATCTTGTTATTGGGGTGGTGCCCTTAAAATCAGTTTGTGCAAGTGTATAATATATGCAAATAAGATTCCACTCAAAGCGATGTAAATCAATCAAGAGATGAGTCCTATTCGAAATGCAATGCGAACGTACCTTGCTCCAGCACTCTTCAATAGTAAAGTAAATGAATTGAAAAGACACGTGCCTAAAATGCAAACGTCTAATCAATTTTTAAACTTTTAATAAATATTTTATTGTTTTATTAGCAGGCTTCTGGTGATGGTATACAAGAAATAAAGTTTGCAACAAGTTATATTTTTGCAAAGCAAGCAGTCCTGCACAAAATCAGTCAGTAGTGAACTCTTCCTTGCCGCGGGTTCGCGGCCTGAGCTGAGAAAACGTGGCAATTTAGAGGGTACTTGGTCTTTGCTTTCTAGAGCAGATGCCCAAGACCACTTATATGTCACTGCAAGTCTTTGTTTTCTGTTTCCTTAACTTGTAACATGGAACGGAGAAGAAAAAATTCTTTTTAGTTCCAAAAACTCAATAAAAACCGTTAGCCTCCCCGGCAACGGCGCGAAAAATTTGTTCGAAAGGAGTAATTGTATTGAGAAAAGGTTTAGAGTAAACCGTTGATATCCGTGTACTGATGATCAAAACTCCGAACATATATGAAGTTTTACTTTATTCCTTCGAATCACCGTTCGTAGCATAAGCTATGACGGGTCGTATCCACAGGGAGGGTTAACGATGAAAGCGTTCAAGGTTTTTATGTTGAGATTTTCGAGAAGAAAAATAAAAGTTCTTCTTTGTTTAAAGAATGAAAAAAAAATGAAGTGAAAAAGAGTGAAAATCTTTGTGAGTTTTGTAAAGAAAAAAAATGAAAAATGGAATGAAAGAGATTTGAGGTTGAACCTGCACACAAAATACAGAATTTCAGAACTTTTAAAATAGTAGTGCAAGGTGCTCAATACTACCGCGATAGCAAGTGGCTATGCGGTCGTGATCCACAAGGAGGGACTAGCGATGGAAGCTTGTTTAGCAAGTTCACTTTTCAGATACCATTAATGGTTAAAAATTCTTCTTTAGTTTTTTTAAAAGAAAAAGGAAAATTGTTAAAGTTGAATTAGGAAGAAGATGATAGATTAAGAAGATGAAAAAATGAAAAATAGATTATATACAAAGAAATGGAAAAGAGTGATAAAGATGGTTGGAGCTTGTGATATTGAAACTAAAAAATAAAAGAAAAGAAAGATAACCTAAAAATTACTTTCCTCTTCAGTGCTCATATACCTTGAATCCGTTGTTATGACTTACCTTGTCTTCGAAGGCAATTAAGCATGGTGTATAGGATCTTTCCCATTCTCGATCTACACTACAAATAAAAGGGCAAACTATACTAGCAAGAGAAGGGTTGTTCATTGTTTGAGACGGGAAAGGTGTCGTATTATGGAGTATAAGTGAGCACAAATATATGTATTCAATTAAGGAGATAAGGTTTAGAAACAACCTCAAGTGCTTAGATCACTCCACAAATGTATGAAAGATGATTAATATACCCTTTCCTATCTCCGTTATAGCATAGGGCTATACCGAGTCGATTCTCAGGGAGAGCTAGCGATGGAAGCGTTACGATTGGTAGTGAAGAAATAAAACGAAGATTCTTCTTTGCTTAAAAGAATAAAACAATCATGGAAAAAGGAATGAAAGAATCGATGGATATGTTCATGATGGAAAAGTGGAAAGAAATTAAAGAAGAGATTGATTTGGTAGTAACACTAAAGAAAGAAAACTTTATAAAAGATTTGAAGGTGAGAAAACCATGACTAGCTAACCGTACTACCTTGCTAAAACTTACTAAACTCCGTGATAGTGAATGCGTGCCTCCTGTTGATTCATCGACATGGATTTGTCTTGCGTGTTGATCTAATTACTTTCCCACTTGGATGACGGGGGGTTTAACCCATCGGAGAAGAGAAGACCATCCAACTTGCAAGATTAAAGATAACAATCACCCATGAGTTAGTAGTTAGCAAGGTTAGTGGTTAGCTAGTACATGTAGAAAAGTTAGCTACAAGCCATTACAAAATAAAAGCAAAGCATGAATTAAATTGCAAGAAATAAAGAAAGCAAGTAATAAAGAAAGCAAGTAAACTAGAAAATGCAAGAGTAGAGAGAAGAGAATGGATGAATCCTTGCTTCACAAGTTGTCACTCCTTGATGTACACAAGCTTTCTCTCTCTTACAAACTCTCTCTTTACAAAATTTCTAGGGAAGAAGAAGAGGGTCTAAAGAACTAAAACCTAGAGAAAAACCTACAAAATTACAAGCATCTACTAATTTCTCCTCTCTTCTCCATTCTCCCTTTGCTCGCAGGTCCTTGGTCCAATATTTATAGGCTCAGAGAGAAGCCTCGAGATCCAGTCTGTTGGCGCAAAATCTGGGACTCAACTGCCTTATCCTTGCCGCAAATCCTGGGATTTTCCCGCCAAATTGCGGCTCAACTGACTCTGTTGGGTAACAACTTTCTGGTACAGGTTGGTTACGAGGTTGTTATCCGCGTGGCCTTCTGGAATCTTGAGTTGTTACGGAGAATTCTCTGGATCCTGAATTCAAATTTGGGCTTTATCTTGGGCTTGGAATTAATCTCTTTAATTATTGCTAATTAAAGTGATTATTGGGTTTTCTCTCATTTCAGTTGTGGACCTGTAAAAATATAGAGAAGATGAGTAAAAATCATATATTTATTTGCAATATGCATGGGGATTATGTGGTAAAATATGCAATATTGTGTATCAATCACACCCCCACACTTATTCTTTTGCTCGTCCTGAGCAAAACAAGGAAAAAGAAAAGAAAAACTATACTACAAATTTTATTACACCACTTTCGCAGGTGACGCGATTGCACTGAGCGTGTGCAACAAGCTGTTAAACCTCTAGGTTACCCTAGAGGAGGAGTGTTGTCTCCTGAGGGTTTTCAGCGGATTACACCCACAAAATCCATAAAGAAAGAAGACAAATGTTAGTGTTTTGAAAATGCATTTTGAAAGAGAGACATGTTTTCGAACTATTTTTGAAAAAATATAAGTGATCTTAGGTCATAAGTCCACCTATAATCATTCTTTCTTAAACTTAGTCTCTATGCAAGATCTTGTCTTCAATTAAGGTAAGAATTCAAAATTGGATTGAATACTTTTATCTTTCATAAAACCTAGATAATATGCACACCGTGCTCAGTGAAAATTTCTGG
Organism: Agave tequilana; assembly: GCA_038442645.1. Lineage (NCBI taxonomy): Eukaryota > Viridiplantae > Streptophyta > Magnoliopsida > Asparagales > Asparagaceae > Agave > Agave tequilana. The sequence continues at coordinate 15,815 of JAVJIF010003055.1, forward strand.
GATTTCAACTCTAACCATCAAGCCATTTATTTATATATATATATATTTTTTTCTGCTTTTTCTTCCCTTAGTTTAGGCTTTCTAGTTTACCCTTGTAACGAGCCTTTAACCGATGACTCCCAACCAGACGGTCTTAGGGCACCAAATGAGAAAACAACCCTTAGGTTTAAGGTCTCGAGTGAAAAAGGCCACAAAACTAAGGGGGATTATTCTTTTTATCACCGTTAGGCGTGAATAATTATGCTTCTTGAGGCATAATTCTCCAGCTTAATGAGTGATGTTTTTCACCGTTAGGCGTGAATAACCATGCTTCTTGAGGCATAATTATCCAGCTTAATAAGTGATATTTTATTCTTTTTTTTATTTATTTATGCTTTATGGCATTTTAGGTCTTTGTTTCCATCCCAAAAATGTGTAAGTGTGAAGTGCATACTTTCTAAAGCAAAAAATTCAAGATAAAAATATCTCCCCAATTTTACTTACTTAGCCTATAATTTCAAACAAGATCTATTATGTCAACTAGGTTTAAGATGTCATAATTAAGACTTTCTTAATTTCTAAGATACATCTTAATTTTCTTAAAAATAGGTCAAAACTTTGTCTCTTATTTCAAAAAGTTTTTTTTAATATTTATTTTATTTATATTTTTTTTATTTTATTTCTATTTTTGTAAAAGAAATGTAAAAGAAAGAAAATCTAAAAACTCTATGTTAGTAAACCCTCCCCCACACTTATTTCATGCATTGTCCTCAATGCATCATGATATATGTATGCATGAAACAAAATGGAAAGGGAAGGAAAAAATTACCTTAAGGTGGTGGTTCCGGCGGTGGTCTGATTGGTCCACGAAACATGGCCCAATCAACTTTTCTTTAGGTTTTGAGGAACCCACCAGAAATATAATGAATATGACCCACTAAAAATAAATCCTTGAAAGATTTTTATTAAGTACATGACCGCATCTAATTTCCATTTTCCATAATAAATTTCAGAGTCAAATTTGTCAAGATCCTTGTCCCAGAATGGTGTATGGAATGATAGAATGGTTGACTTGGACTCAGGAAGGACAGGAGCTAATACCGACTCAGGGAAGTGAATGAAGTCAAGTAAAGGTTCAGGAGTCGAAATTGGTTCAGGAATTGGGTCCAAGTCAAGAAAATGAAACTCAAGTCCACATGTATTGTCCAACAAGGGAATGTGACTTTCTAAAGGTGATATCTCTTTACTTCAAATATTAAGAAATTCTAGCTCATCACCATACAATTCTTCAAAACTAAGGTCAACATCTTCTGCTAGAATTGTACAATCAGTTTCAGAAGTAAAGAGATTGTGAGAATCAAGGTCACATTCCTCATGGAGTTCAAAAAATGGGGAACTTGCCAATTTGTCAAATGGACTTTCAAAAGTATAGAATTGGTCAAGTTCAATATGATCTTCAAAAATGGGTGATTCAACTTCATTATGAATGGAGACAGGATCCAATGTCGACTCCGGGAAAAGATTGAAGTCAGGTAAAGATACCGGAGTCATTATTGAATCAGGAAAAAGAATTGAATCACTAAGTTGGGGTTCAAGATCATATTCTTCATGGAGTTCAATTCCACAAAAATGTGAACTTGCCAATTTATCAATGGAACTTTCAAAAGTATGAAATTGGTCAAGTTCAATATGATCATCATAAGAGATTGGTGATTCAATTGCACAATGGATAGGCACTGGATCCAATAGTGACTTGGGAAATGGAGTGAAATCAGGTGAAGACACTGGAGTCATAATTGAATCAGGAAGGAAAATTGAATCATCAAGTGGAAGTTCAGGATCATGTTCATGCTCAAGTTCAATTTCAGGAAAGGAAAACTTGCCAAATGTCAATGGGATCTGAATTTTGGACAAGTTCAGGTGATTGTGCTGAAATTGAATCTGGATTTCAAAGACTACATGACTCTTTGGTTTTAACAGAGTGGCTAGTGACATTAGAAATAGGATGAGAATAAAGAGTTTGGATCATCAAATCTATGTCACGATTTCTAGCATTTTGAGCATGAGTCATGTCTTCAAGCATCTTTCCATAATTGATGATTTCATTATTTTGATGAAAAGATGAAGTGTTGTCTTGGAAGTGATGGTAAAATTGTGAGTCCATCAGATTTTGTGAGTGTTGTTTGGACTCAAGCAAGAATTCCTTACTCGTTCCCCAAGCAGATGGTTGTTCATTATAGTAAGGTGGAACTGAGTAAGACTCTTGAAAATACTGTGGAATTGGAGGGGCAAATGTTTCTTGAAGTTGTTGCTCGACCCTTTGAAGATTGGCTTCTAAACTCCTTAGTAACTCAGATTTTTCTTCAATTGGAGATTCAGAAAAAGGAGTATATGAAGCGGAATCGGGAAATGAATACTGTGGACAAGGTGAATATGGTGGACAAGGAATTTGAGAATTTGACTCGGGGTACGTGAATCCCCAATGACTCGGTGAAGAGTTGAAATTATTATGGAAATCATAGTTATTAGATGGGGGTATGGGTCATATTGATTCGGATAAGGCCAACCCGGCGTATGTGGTTGGTGCATATTGTAAAACACCGGGTTGGAATTATCCGAATAAAATGGAGTCTGTGTGAAATATGGATTCATGTTCGGATTGAAAGAATTATTATTGTTGAATGCCATATCACACAAAAAAAATCACAAACAAAAAGAAACAAACAAATAAACAAACAAAAAGAAAAAATTCTAACCTAAGTTAGGGTAGACTTAGGACCTAGACAACTCCTAACTAATTAGATCGTCCACGGAGGTTTAGTGTAGACTTTGACCACAAGCTAATCAGCCAGGAAAGGGCAAGGTTGGTGGGAGGTTTTCTGTCAGAGACGTTCCTTAATTAAGTAACCAGCAACCTTCGGGCTTTCGGCCCTAAATCCCTTTCCTAGACACTGATTTTGCAAGAGTAAAATTCCAACACTTTTCCCCCTTAGGATAATCTCCTATATAAGTCCGAGATGTCCCTAGGGCCAACGTCTATTGTTTTATTAAATTAGGCTTGGGTTAGTGAGTGCTCGGATTGTGATTTTCGGGCTAAGGAAAGGGTAATGAACTCCCCACCTTATCTTATTTATCGGTTATGCCCTTAAAATTGAATTGTGCAAGTGTACAAGATAGATAACAAGGATTCACTCAAAGCATGAAAATCAAGCAAGAGATGATTCCTAGTCTACATGCAATGCTTACGTACCTTGCATCCAGCACTCTTCAACAGTAAAAGTAAATGAATTGAAAGACACGTGCCTAGAAATGCAAATGTCTAATCAACTTTTAACGATTACAACCAATTTTTTACTGTTGACTTTATTAAGCAGGTATAGGGTGAAGAATACAGTATTAATTATTGCAGCAGCTGAATTTTGCAAAGCTGGAGACCCTGCAGAAAGGTGGTAAGTAGTCAACTCAGGATTGCCGCAATTCTGCGGCAAAAACCCAGAATTTGCGGCAAAACTGAGGGATCCTGGTCTCTGCTTTCGAGAGCGGAGGCGCAGGTCCACTTATATGTCACTGCAATGCAAAGTTTCCTGTTTCTTCAACCTGTAACCTGCAACAGAGAAGAAGATTCGTTTAGTTCTTCACTTTAAAGAAAATCCGTTGCTCTCCCCGGCAACGGCGCCAAAAATTTGTTTGAGACGGGAAAGGTGTTATTATGGAGTATAAATGAGCATAAATATATGTATTCAATTAAGAAGATAAGGTTTAGAAACAACCTCAAGTGCTTAGATCACTCCACAAATGTATGAAAGATGATTAATATACCCTTTCCTATCTCCGTTATAGCATAGGGCTATACCGAGTCGATTCTCAGGGAGAGCTAGCGATGGAAGCGTTACGATTGGTAGTGAAGAAATAAAACGAAGATTCTTCTTTGCTTAAAAGAATAAAACAATCATGGAAAAGAAATGAAAGAATCGATGGATATGTTCATGATGGAAAAGTGGAAAGAAATTAAAGAAGAGATTGATTTGGTAGTAACACTAAAAGAAAAGAAAACTTTATAAAAGATTTGAAGGTGAGAAAACCATGACTAGCTAACCTTACTATCTTGCTAAAACTTACTAAACTCCGTGATAGTGAATGCGTGCCTCATGTTGATTCATCGGCATGGATTTGTCTTGCGTGTTGATCTAATTACTTTCCCACTTGGATGACGGGGGTTTAAACCCATCGGAGAAGAGAAGACCATCCAACTTGCAAGATTAAAGATAACAATCACCCATGAGTTAGTAGTTAGCAAGGTTAGTGGTTAGCTAGTACATGTAGAAAAGTTAGCTACAAGCCATTACAAAATAAAAGCAAAGCATGAATTAAATTGCAAGAAAGTAAAGCAAGAAATAAAGAAAGCAAGTAAACTAGAAAATGCAAGAGTAGAGAGAAGAGAATGGAAGAATCCTTGCTTCACAAGTTGTCACTCCTTGATGTACACAAGCTTTCTCTCTTACAAACTCTCTCTTTACAAAATTTCTAGGAAGAAGAAGAGGGTCTAGAGAACTAAAACCTAGAGCAAAACCTACAAAAATACAAGCATCTACTAATTTCTCCTCTCTTCTCCATTCTCCTTTGCTCGCAGGTCCTTGGTCCAATATTTATAGGCTCAGAGAGAAGCTTCGAGATCCAGTCTGTTGGCACAAAATCTGGGACTCAACTGCCTTATCCTTGCCGCAAATCCTGGGATTTTCCCGCCAAATTGCGGCTCAACTGACTCTGTTGGGTAACAACTTTCTGGTACAGGTTGGTTACGAGGTTGTTATCCACGTGGCCTTCTGGAATCTTGAGTTGTTACGTAGAATTCTCTGGATCCTGGATTCAAATTTGGGCTTTATCTTGGGCTTGGAATTAATCTCTTTAATTATTGCTAATTAAAGTGATTATTGGGCTTTCTCTCATTTCAGTTGTAGACCTGTAAAAATATAGAGAAGATGAGTAAAAATCATATATTTATTTGCAATATGCATGGGGATTATGTGGTAAAATATGCAATATTGTGTATCAATCATTCATCACCATTGGCCATCAAGGGCACTTGCAACGACTTAGCAATCTCGAGACTATTGAATTCTCTTGGATTGTAATACATCATAGGAGAGTAAAAGAAAACAAGAGTAAAGAAAGAAAAGAAACTTTGATTCGATTCAAATAAATGAAAGAAGAGATCACTTACACTGGTGTCACCTGCAGTACAAGCTTGCTCTCATTCCTCCATGAAAGTCGTCCCTCGTCTAAGTTACATAAAGAAAAGTAAAAAATTACATAAAAAGAAAACTAAAAACCTAAGTTACAAACTAAAATTTCCTAAGTTCTATTCTCTGCTTGGTCGTTTTTGTTTACAGTGAAAACCCTGCCTTTTATAGACAAAAACCCAGAGGGGGGAGGCGTGAGGAGATAGGGGGAGCAAATGCTCCCCAACTAAAATGATAAGATCACGAAAATGCGGGTTTGGCCGCGTTTTCGCGGCCTGGCTGTGGCCAAGTGGCCACAACCGGGGGTGGAAACTCATGGATTCAGGTTTTGGCTTTATCTTCAACTGGATTTCTCATTTTAGCTCTTGGATTTGACGAAACAATCTTTGATTGTTGGCTTTAACACTTGATTTGAGAAGATCCATTTCAATCAGTTTTCAACCTCTCTGATTTGTCAAGATCTGTCCTGATTCCCTGATTTTGAATTTATTATTAATTAAATCAGAATTTGGTGGGCTTTTTGGGCTCGTTTCTCTTCACTCTCCTTTAGAAATAGGCCTACAAATAAATTAAACAATAATTAGGAACAAGTAGAGTTTATTTTATAATAAGTTGTTGGTCCCGAGATGATGTCAAATGCGAAACTATCTCTGTTGGCAATTATGGATCTAAAATACCCAAATCAACACAAAAGCAAACAAGAGAGATTTATCCTGGTTCGGTCCTCGTGACCTACATCCAGTCCCCAAGCCACCCGCTTGAGATTTTCCTTTATCCTTGATTTTGTACACCCAAAATCACAACCATGCACACCACTTGACAAATACCCTTTGCCAAATGTGTACACTTCTCTCTACACCAAGAGAACAAACTTCACCTTGTACAACTGCCTCTACACCAAGAAGCCACCCGTGTACAATGATTGCTTTGAGTAATACAACTTTCCTATAAGCCTTGGTATTGTGTATGAACGTGGACAAGGTCTAGTATAGGAGAAACTTCAGAGAACTTCACAATGGAAATGACTTTTGGTGAAGAACAGAAGTTGAAATCAGTTTTCAGATTTTGGCAGAATTTTGGCTTTGGAAAACTGAAGATTTTTCTTGGTATCTGGCCTTTGGATTAACCACCCTTTATATAGCTAAAGACTAGGGTAAGTTAGGGTAGTTATAAGTGCAATTCAAATGGTTGGAATGTTGGAAAACGTTGAACAAAAGACCAGATAACGAAAACTGTCCAACATTCAGAAACTGCCTATAGTCGACTTGCCTTTTGAGTTAGTCGACTATACAAGGCAAATTTCCTACTATTAGTTGACTAGGTTTTACTATAAGTCGACTAGGTCAAGATACGTTTGAGTGACAGTTTTTTGTTTAACTGAATCAAGTCGACTGCAACTTCTTATAAGTCGACTGGACCAGTCGACTAGGGGCAAGGGATTAGTAAACTACAAATGCTATTAGTCGACTACATTTTTACTATCAAGTTGACTAATGCACAAACAGAGAGTTGGGTCTATTTTGGACACAAGACTTAGTCGACTAGGTTTTGGGTCAAGTCGACTACCCATGTTATTAGTCGACTATAAGGGACTGTAAGTCGACTAACAGGACTATGATATGTGTGTGTGTGTGTCAAAGCTTTTACATGCTATTTCATCTTTACAAATACATCATATCAACTCTCCTTGGGACATCTTGATCATGTAGAACTCTTGATTCGTCATGTGCTAGAGCTCCAAATGAAATGCTTCACAAAAGTCTTCATCAAAACAAGTTTCACATTCTCCCCCTTTTTGATAATGACGCTTTATGTGCACAAGTGCTCCCCCTGCAGAAAATATGTTATATTTTTCTCCCCCTACAGAAATTGGGTTATAACAAATATGAAAAGACTTTGTTCTCCCCCTGCAACAAATATATCAGTAAATATATATAATTTTTTCTTATCAACATTTATATGGTACCTGCAAGATAAAACGTTAGATGGTACCAAATATAAACGAACATATTAAGTTTTAGGAGTCCAAATCCAGTTAGAATCTGGTTTCCACCTATTAGTATACACATAGTTGCAAGAATCACATATATCATGAATGTCTAAAGCATATGTATTTTTATCATGAAACTTAAATTCTTAGGAATCCCTATAAACTTTGTCTTAATTCTTTTTGAAACATGATTAGACTTTCTTTTCACATATGGATTACTAACATATGAAGAAATTCTCAACAAAACCAATACCATGATTATTATGTGACAACTTCTGAAAAGATAATTCATTTAATTTTTCTTTTCCTTGATTGAACTTAGTCACATTTTGCAAAATTTCTTCATATTTCTTTTTGAAAACTAACATGTCTTTATCCAATAGAAATCCTATCATTCAAAGACTTAGTTTCCTTTTTCAAAAAAACGTTCTCTTTTATAAACTTCTCATTATCATTTTTCAAAGATGATATGAATTTTTCAAACTCATCTTGTTGAGAATTATAGAAGAACATTGTAAAGCATAACATGAATTTTCATTAAAAGTTTTTCATTTTCTTTTAATAAAATTTTATTTTTCAGTTTTTCGTTTTTCAGATCAATAAACAATTCATGAAATGCATCAGAAAGTTCAGTAAACGATACCTCATCATCTTCCAGTGCCATGTAACATAGATTGACACGCTCAGTGGTTTCTTCTTCATCAGAGGAAGAGGTATCACTGTATTCTGATGATGCTTCATAGTTTCTCTTCTTCTCTGAACTTTTTGCTCTTGTACTTATCCTTCTTTTTGAGCAAAGGGCAATCCATCTTCATATCCTGGTTTGTTACAATTAAAATATTTGAATTTACCTTGCTTTAGGAATCTCCTAAATTTCTTTGAAAGCATCGCCATTTCCTTTTCATCGTCATTGGAAAATGTCCGTGTCGGAGGATGCATGGAAGGCGAGTTCTTTCTTCTTTGAGTGGTGTTGTCATTCGTCCTTCTTTCTTTCTTCTATCTGCACTTCATATGCCATTAGATTACCGATTAGGTTTTCTAATGTCATAGTTGAGAGATCATTCGCCTCTTCAATTGCGGTTGTCTTCTTCTCCCATTCTGGTGTGAGTGCACGAAGGATCTTACGAACTCTTTCAACTTGAGTGTAGTCCTTACCAAGGGATGATAATGAATTCATTCTCCTCCATTTTAAATAATTCAAACCTGTGGACAAGAACAAATATTTTAGATTCCTTAACTTTACTTGTGCCTTCGTGTGTTACCTCAAGAGTATGCCATATTTGATGTGTAGAAGTGGCTGTGGAAACACGGTTGAACTCTTCTTTGGTTAGGGCACAGAACAAGGCATTCATCGCTTTGGCGTCAAGGTTCGCGTTCTTCTTTTGATCCTCACTCCAAGCGTTGTAGTTGGTTGTTGGCTTGGTGTACGTTGCTTCTACGATGTTCCAAAGATCGTAGTTGAGCGATTGCAAGTAGATCTTCATTCTACACTTTCAATAGTTGTAGTTGGATCCATCAAATAGCAGTGGACGTTGTGTAGAATGTCCTTCTTTGAATTAGGATGAGGAAAACTCCGTTGCCATCTTTGTTGTTGACTTAAACCCGCTCTGATACCAAATGTTGGTCCTGAGATGATGTCAAATGCGAAACTATCTCTGTTGGCAATTATGGATCTAAAATACCCAAATCAACACAAAAGCAAACAAGAGAGATTTATCCTGGTTCGGTCCTCGTGACCTACATCCAGTTCCCAAGCCACCCGCTTGAGATTTTCCTTTATCCTTGATTTTGTACACCCAAAATCACAACCATGCACACCACTTGACAAATCCCTTTTACCAAATGTGTACACCTTCTCTCTACACCAAGAGAACAAACTTCACCTTATACAACTGCCTCTACACCAAGAAGCCACCCGTGTACAATGATTGCTTTGAGTAATACAACTTTCCTATAAGCCTTGTATTGTGTATGAACGTGGACAAGGTCTAGTATAGGAGAAACTTCAGAGAACTTCATAATGGAAATGACTTTTGGTGAAGAACAGAGTTGAAATCAGTCTTCAGATTTTGGCAGAATTTTGGCTTTGGAAAGCTGAAGATTTTCTTGGTATCTGGCCTTTGGATTAACCACCCTTTATATAGCTGAAGACTAGGGTAAGTTAGGGTAGTTATAAGTGCAATTCAAATGGTTGGAACGTTGGAAAATGTTGCACAAAAGTCCAGATAACGAAAACTGTCCCAAGTCAGAAACTGCCTATAGTCGACATACCTTTTGAGTTAGTCGACTATACAAGGCAAATTTCCTACTATTAGTCGACTAGGTTTGACTATAAGTTGACTAGGTCAAGATACGTTTGAGTGACAGTTTTCTATTTAACTGAATCAAGTCGACTGCAACTTCTTATAAGTCGACTGGACCAGCTATTAGTCGACTAGGGGCAAGGGATTAGTCGACTACAAGTGCTATTAGTCGACTACATTTTTACTGTTAAGTCAACTAATGCACAAACAGAGAGTTGGGTCTGTTTTGGATACAAGACTTAGTCGACTAGGTTTTGGGTCAAGTCAACTACACATGTTATTAGTCGACTCTAAGGGACTGTAAGTCGACTAACATGACTATGATATGTGTGTGTGTGTCAAGGCTTTTTACATGCTATTTCATCTTTACAAAATACATCATATCAACTCTCCTTGGGACATCTTGATCATGTAGAACTATTGATTCGTCATGTGTTAGAACTTCAAATGAAATGCTTCACAAAAGTCTTCATCAAAACAAGTTTCAACATAAGTATGAGAATATGATAATAAATGTGCAATCTTAGCGACCGATCACACCCCCATACCTATCTTTTGCTCGTCCCGGAGCAAAATAACTAACTATACTAAAGATTATTAGACCACTTTCGCAGGTCACGCGATTGCACTAAGCATGTGCAACAAGCCGTTAAACCTCTAGGTTTCTCCTAGAGGACGAGTTTTATCTCGTGAGGATATTCAGTGGATTACACCCATAAAATCCATAAAGAAAGAGAAATAAAGAGTTAGTATTTTCGAAAAGCATTTTGAAAGAAAAATATTTGAAATATTATTGTGAGTTTTAAGTAATCTATAAGTTATAGGAAAACTGAATTTTTCATTCCTAAACTTAGTCTCTATTCAAAGAATTTGTTATCAATTAATGTAAGGAGTCAAATTGTATATCTCATCTAGTCTATTACTTTACCCTAAGTCATATGCACCTTGTGACCGTGAAAATTTTGACTAAGGGTTCATTAACTCTAACTCTTATGCCTTATTTATTTATATATATATATATAAATTTCTTTGGTGGTATTATTCTTTAGTTCTATTAGGTTTTCTAATCTGCCCATGTAATGAGCCTTTAATCGATGACTCCCAAACCAAACTGTCTTAGGGCACCGGGTGAGAAAATACCTTAAGGACTTAAGGACTCAAGCAAATAAGGCCTCAAAACTAAGAATTTTATTATATGAACTGCTTTTAGGCGTGAATACTTGTGCTTTATTAGGCACAAATACCCAGCTTAATCAGAGGATTTATATATATATATTTTTTCTCAACTTATCTAATCATCTTTCGCATAAATACTAAGGCTTGCTTAGGCCAAAGTACCTAGCTAATTAATAATTAGATTTGTTCATCTATCATAGATATATATATGTATATATTTTATAAGCCATAAGAATCTTTGTTTTTGAACCCTAAGTGTGTAAGTGTATGAAGTGCATATTTCATTAAGATAAAGATCAAGATTAAATTACTTTGACAAATTATCTTCCTAACCCTAAAAATCAAACAAATAATCTTATTTTGGCCAAGTATAAGAAATCAAAATTTTGATTTTCCTATTCCTTAAAACTGACTCAATTTCTTACAAAAAATATGTCAAATTTTTTTTATATTTTCAAAAAGTTTTTTAAAAGTAAATAAAATGTTAAATTTTTTTTAATAAAAAAAACTAAGTTATGTTTGAACCCTTCCCCACACCTATCTCATGCATTTTCCTTAATGTATGAATTAATGTATAGATGCATGAAAAATAAGAAAGGGAAGGAAAATGTTACCTTAAGGTGGTGGTTCTGGTGGTGGTCTGATTGGTCCACGAAATGCGGCCCAATCGACTTTTCGTGGAGTTCAGAGGAACCCACCAGAAATTTCTCTAATATAACCCACTAAAATTATATATACATGAATGATTTTTATTAAATATTTTACCCCATCTAATTTTCAAATTCCATAATTAATTTCAGAGTCAATTTTGTCAACCGCCTTGTCCCAAAATAGACCATGAAAAGATAGAATGATTGACTTGGACTCGGGAAATACGGTAACTAATACCGATTCAGCAAAGTGACTTAAGTCACGTAAAGGTTCAGGAGTAAAGATTGGTTCAGGAAGTGGGTCTAAATCAAGAAGTTGAAACTCAAGTCCACATTCAATTTCCAATAATGGAATGTGACTTAATATTTGTAATTCAAGTTCAAGAATGATAGGTGTGGGAATCAAAACTGACTCTAAAATATTTAACAAGTCGAGTAACAAAACAGGAGTCAATATTGATTCGGGAATTTGAACTGGATCACAGATTTGAGAATCTAGGCCACATTTCTCATTGAGTGAACTTGTCAATTTATCAATGGGACTTTCAAAATTATAAAATTGGTCAAGTTCGATATGATGATCATCAAACATGGGCGATTCAATTTCATTATGAATTGGCACAGGATCCAATGTTGACTCGAAAAAAAGATTGAAATCAGGTGAAGCACCAGAGTCATAATTGAATCAGGGAGTAGAATTGAATCACTAAGTTGAGGTTCATGATCATATTCAAGTTTAATTTCAGGAAAGGGATAACTTGCCAAACTATTAATGTCACTTTCAAAATTTAGAGTTTGGGCAAGTTCAAATGATTGTGCTGAATGGAACCATGTGTTCCAAAACAACATGACTCTTCGGCTCTAATAGAAAGGTTACCGACATCAGAACTGGCCAAATGGTGAGAACGTAGAGATTGAACCATCATATCTATGTCATGATTATGAGCTTTTTGAGCCTGAGTCATGGCTTCAAGCATCTTTTCATAGTTGATAGGTTCATCGTTTTGTTGCGATTGGTCTTGAAAAGATGAAGTATTATTTTGGAATTGGTGGTAAAATTGTGAGTCCATCAGATTTTGTGATTGTTGTTTGGACTCATGCTTACTCATTTCCAAAATTGGTGGTTTTCTATTTTGGACTCATGGAACTGATTATAAATCTTGGAAATATTGTGGACAAGGTGGATAATGAGGACAAGTTGGTTGAAAATTGGACTCGGGGGAGGTGAATCCCCATTGACTCTGTGAAGAGTTGAAATTATTCTGAAAATTATGGTTATAAGATTGGGGGCATGGGTTATATTGATTCAGATAAGACCAATCTGGCATACTAGGTTGGTTAAAGTTATGATATGCCGGGGTTTGTAATATCCAAAAAAGAGGTTGGTATGTAATATGGATTACCATTAAAATTTAAAAAAAATATTGTTATAAGCCATATCACACAATAAAACACAAACAAAGAAAAAGAACAAACAAATAAGCAAACAAAAAAGAAAAAAAATTCTAACCTAAGTTAGGGTAGACCTTTGACCTAGACGACTCCTAACAAGTTAGACTGTCTATAGGAGGTATAATGCAGACTTTGACCATAAGCTAATCAGCCAGGTAAGGGCAAGATTGGTAGGAGGTATCCGCACAAAAGCGACGGGCCTAATTAAGCCAAACCACTAGCCTTCGGGGTTTCGCCTCTCAATCCCTTTCCTTAGACATTGATTTGGTAGGAGTCAAATTCTAGCACATTCCCCCTTAGGATAATCTCCTAATCGAGTCCGAGATGTCTCTAGGGCCAACGTCTACTCATTTATAGTTAGGCTTGGGTTAGTGAGTGAGGAGATTGTTTTTGGGCTAAGGGAGGGTAATGACTTCCCCACCTTATCTTGTTTATAGGACAAGCCCTTAAGATTGATTTAGTGCAGTGTACAAGAAAAGCAACACTTAAGTAATGTAAACAATCCAAAAGTGTTCTTATACTAGATGCTATGCACACGTACCTTTGCTCCAGCACTCTTCAATAGTAATGGAAAATGTAAACAAATTAGACACGTGCCTAAATGCAAAGTCTAAACCATTTTTAGCATTTAACAAGCATCATTTTACTGTTGAGGTTAGAAAGGAAGTACAGTAAGACAAATAAGGAAATAGATACCTACAGATATGAAACTTTGCACTACAGCCAACCTACAGAATATAGGTTAGTTGTTCACTCAGATTGCCACAGGAATATAGCAAAACTGAGGACTTCTTGGCTCTGCTTTCTTGAGCAGAGTCCAAGGCCACTTATATGTCCACTGCAGTAAAAATTCCTTGTTGTTAAACCTGTACACCAAGAACAAAGAAAAAGTTAGCAAAAATATAAATCTAAAAAGAGAATAACTTACCATCCCTCCCCGGCAACAGCGCCAAATTTGATTTGAGGTTGAACCTACACACAAAATACAGAATTTCAGAACTTTTAAAATAGCAGTGCAAGGTGCTCAATACTACCGCGATAGCAAGTGGCTATACGGGTCGTGATCCACAAGGAGGGACTAGCGATGGAAGCTTGTTTAGCAAGTTCAATTTTCAGATACCATTAATGGTTAAAAATTCTTCTTTAGTTTTTTTAAAAGAAAAAGTAAAAATTGTTAAAGTTGAATTAGGAAGAAGATGGTAGATTAAGAAGATGGAAAAATGAAAAATAGATTATATACAAAGAAATGGAAAAAGAGTGATAAGATGGTTGGAGCTTGTGATATGAAACTAAAAAAAATAAAAAAGAAAAGAAAGATAACCTAAAAATTACTTACCTCTTCAGCTCATATACCTTGGATCTGTTGTGATGACTTACCTTGTAAGCATGGTGTATAGGATCTTTCCCATTCTCGATCTACACTACGAATAAAAGGGCAAACTATACTAGTAAGAGAAGGATTGTTCATCACCATTGGCCATCAAGGGCACTTGCAACGACTTAGCAATCTTGAGACTATCGAATTCTCTTGGATTGCAATACATCAGAGGAGAGTAAAAGAAAATAAGAGTAAAGAAAGAAAAAGAAACTTTGATTCGATTCAAATAACAATGAAAGAAGAGATCACTTACACTGGTGTCACCTGCAGTACAAGCTTACTCTCATTCCTCCATGAAAGTCGCTCTCCTCTTAGTTATATAAAGAAAAGTAAAAATTATATTAAAAAAACTAAAGACCTAAACAAACTACAAATTATCCTAAGTTCTATTCTCTGCTTGGTCATTTTTGTTTACAATGAAAACCCTACCTTTTATAGGCAAAAACCAAGAGGGGGGAGGTGTGAGGAGATAGGGGGAGCAAACGCTCCCCTAACTAAAATGATAAGACCGCAGAACGTAGGTTTGGCCGCGTTTTCGCAGCCTGGCTGTGGTCAGGTGGCCACAGCCGAGGGGTGGTAACTCCTGGGTTAGCGTTTTGGCTTTTTCTTCAACTGGATTTCTCGTTTCAGCTCTTGAATTTGACGAAACAATCTTTGATTGTTGGCTTTAACCACTTGATTTGAGAAGATCCATTTCAACCAGTTTTCAACCTCTCTGATTTACCAAGATCTACTCTGATTCTCTGATTTCAAATTTATTCTGAATTAAATCAGAATTTGTGGGCTTTTTGGGCTCGTTTCTCTTCACTCTCCTTTAGGAATGGGCCTACAAATAAATTAAACAATAATTAAGAACAAGCAGAGTTTATTTTATAATAAGTATGAGAATATGATAATAAATGTGCAACCTTACGACCAATCAGAAAGACAGAATGAAAAACGGTGATGCTTAAAAAGAGAATGTTTTAGAAAAGAGTTTTGAAATACGATAGAGAGAAAGCCACGACTAACTAACATTCTACACTACTAACTTACTACTCTTATTAGGTGATGCATGCCTCATATTGATTCATCGACAATAGTATATCTTGATTTGTCAAGTCGATGTGTTGTCCCATGTCGAGGACGTGTTCTCATCTAGGCTTTGCTAGTGGCCTCCTTTGATCATCGGCTCCCTAAATAGATTTCCAATAATGGAACATGGGTAGTCACACTTAGGTATGCTAAATGATTGCACACATTTATTGCATTATTCTTTATTACTTTCCACATTTATCATGTAATAAATCTGCTAAATTTCTTGTCTTAAATGTCTATTTTGCAGAAGGTAATCATGGGAAAAAGAGGATAAAATCAAATAAATATCAGTTAAATTCAAATTTAACTAGATTTATTTGGTTAGAGGAGGATGATCCCAAATCTAGTTGGTTAAATTCAGTTTTTGGTGAATTAGGTGGTTAAAGCTAATGATCAACCGAGGATAACGTCAAATACAGAGTCCAAATCCAAAGGGATAAATGGATGAGAGAAGATTAATGTATGAGATGAAGCAATTCAGACTTAGATTCTGGCTAGTTACATTTTAGTATTTGAATCATAACTTTTGCTACCAGAACTCAAATCTGATGATTAAAGATTATCCAAAAGAGGACTTATTCTAATTCTGACATTTGATAAGTGATATTTAGCAATCAATACGTCACTAAGCTGCAGATCAGAACTAATTATCCACCTCAAATCAAGTTTGGAGATAATAGGAGGATTCAAATTCAGAAAAGCCAGCTTTCCCTATCTTCATACTCCTCTAACCTCTGTATTTCTTCTATAAATACCTACAATCTCAAAGTCAAGGGAGGACGACCAAGTAGAGAATAGAACTTAGGATAATTTGTAGTTTGTAACTTAGGTTTTTGTTTTCTTTTTATGTAATTTTTACTTTTTCTTTATGTAACTGAGAGGAGAGATGACTTTCATGGAAGAATGAGAGCAAGCTTGTACTACAGGTGACACTAGTGTAAGTGATCTCTTCTTTCATTATTATTTGAATCGAATCGAGGTTTCCTTTTCTTTTCTACTCTTGTTTTTGTTCGCTTCCTCTTTTGTGCTTGTGGATCCAAATGAAACCGATAGCCTCGAAGTTGCCTTCTCCTTGCAAGTGCCATTGATGGCTTATAGCGATGGACATCCATTTCTATGGTAGTATAGCTTGCCCCTTCATTTCATAGTGTAAATCGGGAATGGGGAAGATCTCATCTGCCATGCTTCGCTCGCCTTAAAAGAAAGGTACACCGTCGATACGGGTGAAAGGTAAACAGGCGCCGAAGAGGTAAGTATGTTTTTTAGGTTTTAGTTTTTCTTTCTTTTCTTTTATTTCTTTAGTTTAGATCACAAACACCAACAACACCCAACTCTTTCGTCACTCATTTCGATTTCTTTGTATATTTCTATTTTCTATTTTTCTCTACCTTCTCATTCTTCCACTTTCTCCCTAACTTGATTTTAATTTATTTTACATTTCTCTTTAAGAACTAAAGAAGAACTTTAATCATCCTTTGTATTCTAAAAGAAGACTTACTAAAAAGCTTCCATCGCTAGTCCCTCCTTGTGGATCATGACCCGCATACCACTTGCTATCGCAGTAGAATTGAGCACTTGCACATCTCTATTTTGAAGTTCTGAAATTCTGTATTTTGTGTGTAGGTTCAAGCTCAATCAAATTTTTAGCGTCATTGCCGGGGAGGGACTGTAAGTTATTCTTTTTAAAGTTTACACTTTTGGTTAACTTTCTTCTTTGTTTTTTGTACAGATTTAACAACAAGAAATTCTTACTGCAGTGGACACATAAGTGGCCTTGGACTCTGCTCAAGAAAGCAGAGCCAAGAAGCCCTCAGATTTGCCACAGTCCTATGGCAAATTGAGTGAACTACTAACCTCTATTTTCTGCAAGTTGGCTGAATTGCGCAATTTAAATATATGTAGCATTTATTTTCTTGTTTGTCTCACTGTATTTACTTTCTAACCTCAATAATAAAATGATGATTGTAAATGCTAAAAAATGATTTAGACTTTGCCTTCAGGCATATGTCTATTTCATTACATTTTCTATTTACTGTTGAAGAGTACTGGAGCAAAGGTACGTGTGCATAGCATCTAGTATAAGAACACTTTTGAATTGTTTGCATTGCTTAAGTGTTACTTTTCTTGTACACTGCACTAAATTGATCTAAGGGCTTGTCCTATAAACAAGATAAGGTGGGGAAGTCATTACCCTCCCTTAGGCCACAAACAATCTCCTTACTCACTAACCCAAGCCTAACTAAAAATGAGTAGACGTTGGCCTAGGGACATCTCAGACTCAATTCGGAGATTATCCTAAGGGGGAAGATGTTGAAATTTAACTCTTGCCAAATCATTGTCTAGGAAGGGGATTAAGGGCCGAAAGCTCAAAGGTTAGTGGTTACTTAATTAAGGAACGTCTTTGATGTTGGCCCAAGAGGTTACACTCTCCATTTGTTTAGAGTTTTGATGATAACAAAACACTTAAGAGCTATATTGGTACTAATAAGTTTGTTCAAGATGAGTTTCAGGTTAGTACTATTTTGAAGGCCATTGCAAGATTTTCTAGGTTCATGAAGCAAATAGGCAAAAGGCACAAGAAGGAATGATCATAGAAGAGAAGGATCTGGCATGACATTAAATGGCTTTGCATGGCTAAAGAGACTTCATTAGTTTTGTTTTAGTTTTATAATTTTGTTAAAGAATAGTGGATAGGTTGAAGCTCAAATACACACAAAATAATTCAATACGTTTGGTTTTTGATTGAATCGGTTTTGGATTTCAAGTACATATATTGGGTTTTAGATTTGAACGAGTTTTAGTTCTGCTGATTTGCTTGACACCTTTTTACTTTTCTTATCATAACTTTTTATTCTTATATTCAAATAATATGATTCAACTTGCATTTCAAAGATAACTTTTAGATATAAATTTCTTATTCAATAATAATTTCAGATTCAAATTTTAAAGATGTCAAATATTTGGTTGAACTCTGTTCTTGTTCTAAAAACAGCTTACAGTTTCTATTTTGACACCTGTCAGTGTTTTATTGATAACTTTCTCATCCAAATAGATATTGAGGTTATTCTAGTTGCATTAAAATAAAACTTAAAGATATACAAATTATTCTTATATACCTTATTCTGAATTCGAACGTTTGCAGCCTGAAAAATGTGCTCAAAGTTGACCAATCTGCCAGATTGGCAGTAATGGCTAATTTTCTGGAGGCTGATTTTTAACATGTTTTCAAAATGTGTTTAAGTTTAAATAAAACGTGGTTAGCTGTATTAGAGGGTCAATTTCTTCCTCTTATATTTAGGTAAAACTTTTCTATGTTTACTCTTCCTCAATCCTATATAAAGGGGTCATTAGGGTAGAGGTTTTCACAACAAGTATTAGCAAAAATATTCAAAGTTTTCAATGGCTTTCAAAAGAGTTTGGTCCTTGGTTTTTGTGCTGAAGAATCTCTCATCGCTGAAGTTTTATTTTCTAAACTCTCTGAATTTCATTTTCTTTTTTCACTTACAATATTTGAGATTCAATTCTAACCATTATTCTACAGGGTTCTTGTAAGGGAAAGAGGCTTTTGCAAAAGAGAGTTTGTGGTCTTTTGATCACCAAGAAGTACTTGTGTTCGAGATTGTGGAGTTGGGTACTCCGGTATGATTGTAACTCTTTGTGAAGTTATAGTGGTTAGAAATCCTTTTGGGTGAAGGCGGGGATGTAGGGAAGGGTGCTCGAAACTCGAAAAAATTCTCGGTGTTTGCGTTTGGTTTACTTGCTCTTATATCTTGCATTATATTCTTTGCTTAAATTACTTGCTTGTATGTAATTGCAATTAATTTTTAAATTCAGCATTAAGTTCACTAGATTAGCATTATCACCTATTCACTCCCCCTCTAGGTGATTTCAATTGGTATCAGAGCCTACGCTCCTGATATTAAGTTTAACCGCCTAAGAGTGAGATCTTGGTTTGCTAGTCTACATTTGCATTTTCATTTGCACACATTTAGTTTGCACTCATGGATAGCCCTCCTATGTTTGACTTTTCTAGACATGATATTTGTAAGGCCAAGATGAGTTGTCATTTAAAAAGCCTAGGACATCTAGTTTATCAGGCCACTACTAAAGAATCCTTCCCCAATGATAGCAAGCATTGAAAGGCCAAGGCATTAGCCCTTAAGACACTTAGAGCATCTCTTAATAAAGATCTATTACATGTATTTGCTCACTATGATTCAGCTTTTGCAGTTTGGAGCATCTTGGCTTCTTCCGAGCTACCAAGGATCATCAATAAGTTGAGGAGATCTAAGAGAGACAAGTCCGACGAGCATTGCCTCATGGTCTAAGGGAATGACTCCCTTGAGGTACAATCAGAATCTCAACTAGATGATAGCTCTAGTTCCTATTGTTATGGGTGTTTAGAAGTTCAAATTTTAAATATTGAACTTGCTACAAAGCTTGAAATTTTTTAGAAAAACATGATCTTTTGAAAAAGAAAAATTTTGAACTAAAAGAAGAAATGAAGGATTTGTGTTGAATTGATTTTGCAAGAGAAGGAAGAGATTGCTAATGAACGTGACTCACTTAAATCTCAACTTGACCTTGCCCTAATGAAAATGAATTTTTGAAAACCAAAAATGATTGTGATGAAGTTGTGAAAAATAATGAGATTTTTTCTTCAAAATTGGATTTTATTTTAAAAGATAACCATTCTTTGAAAAATGAAATTGATTTCATTACTAAAGAATTAGATCTTGTTTTAAATAAAAATAAATCTTTGAAAAATGATATAGATAATCATGTTTGCCATGCTAGTGTAGCTTCTTCATCTAGCACATCTATTGCATGCTCCACTTTATCTTCAACTATTGAAAATGATATAAATGTTTTGAAGAAAAGTGTTGATTGTTTGGGCTCCACTTTGAGCCATTGTGCCATGAACCACACACGCTTGGAATCCTTGGTTCGAAAGAAACAAGCACCATCTTTGCATGCACACCCTCCATGGCATATACATACTTCCCACGGTCGCCACCATCACATGTATGCTCATGTGTACACATGTACACATTGTGGACGTAAGGGCCACCTTGCTAGATTTTGTTATGATCGTATATATGATGAAAATTTAGCAAATAATGTTGTTTGGGTTAGGAAAGGTACTAACCCCTATGGACCCAAAAGAAAATGGGTACCAAAGACCACCCCTATAGTTTTTGATGTAGGTGTGGGCTCTCGCATCACGTGAGAGTGGCAATACCTTGAAGTGGATGTGTTCCGTGCCTAAAGAAAAACAATTTGAATGCATCACTTTTAAGGGGAGTTAGGTGGAGAGGACCACCATTGGTTTGGAGAACTAGAGAGGTGCCTTCTTCAGGTTTGGTATCAATCTCTACCTCCCGTTTATATTTGCATGTTTTTTCATGTCATTGATTTATAACATGTCATGTTTTATTCTTCATTATGCCTATGCCATGTTTATTAGAATAGTGATATACTTGTTAGTTATTTGAGATACTCTTGTTTAAATGGACTTATATCATTGTGTTCTCATTTTGTTTTTATAACTAATATGTAGGTCCTAGATCTAATGCACATGCTTATACAGAATGATCATATGGATATTTATGATTTTTGTTTTGATACTTCATGTTTTGATTAGTATATTAAATGCCATGGTTATTAGACCATTGACATGCATGTGTAGCTTTTGAGTTCACCCATGTTTATATTGACACATATGTTGTGTTCTCACCCTTGTTTAGCTATTGTGTCTTTCATAGTTCTAATAGCATTGTTTTATGTTTGTAATGATGATTTATGTCCCGTTTTATGCTACATGATTTGATTAATTGTTTAGATGTTAGATTTCATTAAAACTAGGATATATACTTGTACATATTATGGGCCACAAATAGATCATTATATGTTTGTACTTGAACGCTCTTTTACCCATTAGATGTGCTAGATAGTCTAGTTTTGATGATTCATGCATTCTAACTTGTATTCCCTATTTTGGATATGTTTTATGATCTTGTATTTAACTTCATGTATATGTCTATTTTGTCAAACTTTAAGATATACATGTATACCCTTTGATTCATTTGCTTTTCATGCAAATCGTTATTATGGACTTAAATTGTGTTTAGGGATATGTATGTATACTTCTTGTTTTGTCAAAACATACATATACCTTGAAGTATGAATTGAGTTTAATGAAAATTTAGTTTTGATGAGTCTCATGTTTTCATGTTTAAAGGAATACCTTAATTGAGCTTAAGTGCATGTTTTCATGATAGTGTGTTTCACATTACACTTGTACACTCTCCTTATTTGATGGTTTCTCATGATTTTGTTTTCATGAGTATGATATGTGCTATATAGATTTTGAGTGTTTTTAGTGCCATGTGATTTATATGTGTTTCATGAAAAACAAGTTTGTTTTATTCCTTACTTGAAGGATTTCGTACTAGTTTACAAGTTTTTCCATTTAACTAGTTGCTATATTCTTCGTTTTGGTAGAGTTTTTCAAACATACTTTATGTTCAAACCTATTTTTGAAAACCCTACCATCTAAGGGCGGTTGGTTGGGCGACCATGCCTTGTATGTTATTATTGAAAATCATTTTAAAATATGTGCATGAAATGGGTGGTAGGTTATATGAGGTATACACTTGATCTTATTATTGTTTCAATTGGTATCATTGGATCGTTTCAATTGGTATCAATATTGACATTCTTTTTGTATACTCATATATGTTTAATTTGTGCTCAATAATATCACAAATTTTAGTTTTGTCAAACTTGATTTTAATGAATATCATATTTAAATTGATTAGTTTTCAATTGGTATCCTAATACAAGCTTATGCATCATTTTATTCGGTATTTCATAAAGGGAGAGAAAATTCGTATTTTATCTCTCAATTGATATTTGGTTTACCTTTGTTTTCTACTCCCATACTTTATGATGAAAAATGATTTAAAGAAAAATTAATATGGATTTTAATTTGGTATCATATGAAAAATACTTACAATTGGCATCAAGATGCTTATTTGTTTACTTCTATTGGTATCAAGATGCATGATTTTTAATTGTTTATTTACAAAAAGGGGGAGAAGTATTTTGTTGTTTTTATGCTTCTCTTATTGTTTTGTTTTATTAATAACAAGAATTTTTATATATTGATTATTTTTCAATTGGTATCATGATTCACTTATATTGATATTTTTTTTAAATTGGTATCATGTTAGAAAAATATGTTTTATTGCTTACTTAGACCCCTTTGTTGATGATTGAGTTTATATGCTATGCATGTTTTTATATTGGTATCAAGTATTGGTATCAAGAGTGTTTGTTATAAGAACTTAGTTTGGTTAGTTTGGTTTTTTTATTGGTATCAAGCTAATTATTTCAGAACATGTTCATGTAAAGATTTATTTTGGTATTAAAAGCTTGTTTTATGCATATCTATGCATTATCATTATTTATTGGTTGTTTCTTAACCCTTTTTGATGTATGACAAAAAGGGGGAGAAGTATTGGTAATTTCATGTTTTGGTTTCATATTTTGTACATGTTCATATTTTGTACATGTTTATCTCATATATGTATATGTAGGTTTCATGTTTTGTATATATTCATATATGTATATGCTTTCATGTTTTATACTTAATAAAATAGAGTATAATTTGAGGGGGAGTTTTTATATCCTTTTATATCTTGATAATATAGCCTATTTGTTTTGTCATCATCAAAAAGGGGGAGATTGTTGGCCAAGAGGTTACACTCTCCATTTGCTTAGAGTTTTGATGATAACAAAACACTTAAGAGCTATATTGGTACTAATAAGTTTGTTCAAGATGAGTTTCAAGTTAGCACTATTTTGAAGGCCATTGCAAGACTTTCTAGTTCATGAAGCAAATAAGGCAAAAGGCACAAGAAGGAATGATCATAGAAGAGAAGGATCTAGCATGACATTAAATGGCTTTGCATGGCTCAAGAGACTTCATTAGTTTTGTTTTTAGTTTTATAATTTTGTTAAAGAATAGTGGATAAGTTGAAGCTCAAATATACACAAAATAATTCAATACGTTTGGTTTTTGATTGAATCGGTTTTGAATTTCAAGTACATATATCGGGTTTTGGATTTGAACCAGTTTTAGTTCTTCTGATTTGCTTGACACCTTTTACTTTTCTTATCATAACTTTTTATTCTTATATTTAAATAATATGATTCAACTTACATTTCAAAGATAACTTTCAGATCTAAATTTCTTATTCAATAATCATTTTCAGATTCAAATTTAAAGATGTTAAATATTTGGTTGAAC
Organism: Agave tequilana; assembly: GCA_038442645.1. Taxonomy (NCBI): domain Eukaryota; kingdom Viridiplantae; phylum Streptophyta; class Magnoliopsida; order Asparagales; family Asparagaceae; genus Agave; species Agave tequilana. The sequence continues at coordinate 39,374 of JAVJIF010003055.1, forward strand.
TCTGTTCTTATTCTGAAAATAGCTTACAGTTTCTGTTTTGACACCTGTCAGTATTTTATTGATAACTTTCTCATCCAAACAGATATTGAGTTTATTCTAGTTGCATTAAAAATAAAACTTAAAGATCTACAAATTATTCTTATATACCTTATTCTGAATTCGAACGTTTGCAGCCTGAAAAATGTGCTCAAATTTGACCAATCTGCCAGATTGGCAGTAATGACTAATTTTCTGGAGGCTGATTTTTAACATGTTTTCAAAATGTGCTTAAGTTTAAATAAAACGTGGTTAGCTGTATTAGAGGGTCAATTTCTTTCTCTTATATTCAGGTAAAACTTTTCTATGTTTACTCTTCCTCAATCCTATATAAAGGGGTCATTAGGGTAGAGGTTTTCACAACAAGTATTGGCAAAAATATTCAAAGTTTTCAAAGGCTTTCAAAAGAGTTTGGTCCATGGTTTTTGTGCTGAAGAATCTGTCATCGCTGAAGTTTTATTTTCTAAACTCTCTGAATTTCATTTTCTTTTTCCAATTATAATATTTGAGCTTCAATGCTAACCATTGTTCTACAGGGTTCTTGTAAAGGGAAAGAGTCTTTTGCAAAAGAGAGTTTGTGGTCTTTTGATCACCAAGAAGTATTTGTGTTCGAGATTGTGGAGTTGGGTACTCCGGTGTGATTGTAACTCTTTGTGAAGTTATAGTGGTTAGAAATCCTTCTGGCTGAAGGCGGGGATGTAGAGCTGGGTGCTCGAACCTCGGAAAAATTCTCGGTGTTTGCGTTTAGTTTACTTGCTCTTATCTCTTGCATTATATTCTTTGCTTAAATTACTTGCTTGTATGTAATTGCAATTAATTTTTAAATCCGCATTAAGTTCACTAGATTAGCATTATCTCCTATTCACCCCCTCTAGGTGATTTCAATTGACAGATAACCTCCCACCTATCTTACCCTAACCTGGCTGATTAGCTTGTTGTCAAAGTCTACATTATACCTCCTATGGACAGTCTAACCAGTTAGGAGTCGTCCAGGTCAAAGGTCTACCCTAACTTTGGTTAGAATTTATTCTTTTTTGTTTGCTTATTTTTTTGTTTTTTCTTTGTTTGTGTCTTATTGTGTGATATGGCTTATAACAAAAAATTTTCAATTTTAATGGTAATCCATATTACACACCAACCTCTTTTTTGGATATTACCAACCCAGCATATCATAATTTTAACCAACTAGTGTGTCAATTGGTCTTATCTTAATCATTACATGCCCCAGTCCTAATACTATGAACAAGACTGGAATAATCATCACTACTCTTCACAGAGTCAATGGGATACACTCCTCCGAGTCATATTCTCAACTACCCTACCAACATCCAGCTTCACATACTCCTTCTTCCGAACAACCATTAGAAGAATCAATTGACTGAGAAAAGAGGATGGAAGTCTTAGATGAGCATGCGCGACGAATTCAAATTTTAGAAGACTCAAAATCCCGTAAAAATTTTTAAGTCACAGATCCTTACTCTATTTTTCAAGAACAGGCCAACTTAGAAAAGAGTATAAAAACCATGATTTAATGTCAAAATGATCCACTCGATATGATAGAAGCAAGAATTAGTAGATTGGAGAACATGCGTAGTTATAAGGAAACTCTCCCTATTCAATCTTTGACTATTTCTAACACTTCTAGCCATATTAATGAAAACCAAGAATCATGGTATCTTGAAGACTTTGACCAGGATTCAGTTTCATCACAAAGTCTTGAACTTAACGAATATCAACCCATTAACAAATTGGCAAGTTTCATTTTAATGTGATTAAATTTGATCATGAATGTGAACCCGATCCCCAACTTTATGATTCAGTTTTCATCTTTGAATCTATGTTGACTCAGGTATTCTTATCCAATTTGGACCAATTTTCTGAGCCAACATTTATTCCTTCACCCATAGATTTTGAAATTGAATACCAATTTTAGATAGTCACATTCCATTAATGGAAAAAGAATGTGAATATCAATTATTGGACTTGGACTCAACGCTTGAACCAAAACTAACTCTCGAACCCCAGTCGATTTCCAAAGTTGTATTAGTTCCTGAACCTATCAATCTTGAGTCCAAGTCAACCATTCTACCGAGTCACATTCTTTTGTTGGACATAGGTATACACCATGATGACTCTGTGATGATTTTTCAAGACTGGTCATGTAAAGGAAGTAAGTTTCACGATAGGATCTTTCATGATCCTATTCATACTGGGGACTGTAAATATGTAAATAGAAAAGATGTCAATAAAGATAGGTTCCGTGAACTATCACATTATCTTGATTGGGTAGCAACGCTTGACCCAATCAGACCACCACCAGAACCACCACCTTAAGATAATATTTTCCTTCCCTTTTTTCTTTTTCATTCATCTATGCATTAATTCATACATTGAGGACAATGCATGAGATAGGTGTGGGGGAGGGTCAAACATAACTTAGTTTTTTTCATTTTATTTAAAAAAAAATAAAAATTAACATTTTCTTTAAATTTAAAAACTTTTTGAAAATAGAAAAAATATTTTGACAAAATTTTTTGCAAGAAATTAAGTCAATTTTAAGGAATAGAAAAATCCAAATTAGGATTTCTTATACTTCGTCAAAATAAGATTATTTGTTTGATTTTAGGGTTAGGAAGATAATTTGTTAAAGTAATTTATGAAATCACTTAGAGGGGGGGTGAATAGGTGATGGCTATACTAAGTGACAAATAATGTGGATTTAAAAACTATTTAAACAATAAGCAACAATAAAAGACTTGCAAGATATTAGACAAGTAATAGTGCAAGTAAATGAGAGATAGAGTTTAGAGAAAAGTGGACAATCGCAAATATGAAGATATTTTCTGAGGTTCGAGCCACGCTCTACGTCCCCGCCTTCAACACGATGAATAATTTCCACTATTGGTGATCCCACTGGATCGTCAATACAAGGACACACTTGTCCTATCTCTCGCGGTGCCGCAACACCAACTTGGAGCACACTCGCTCGCTTGTGGCCGATGCCTCTACAACTTCTCACAATGAAGAACGGTGATCAACACTTGATCACAAACAAAAGGCTCACTTGTACAACCCTACAACCAAGATGAGGAGATGATATCTTTGGGATTGTGTAGTGCACAAAAACTAGAGAGAAGTAGAGGAAAGCTTCAAGCAAAAATGATTGGAATTTTTGGCTTAAAGGAAATCTTTTGCTAAAGGCTAAACTTTAAAAACTTTTATCTTTTACTTGTAAAACTTGTTATCTTTTGATGTAAAATACTCCCTCTGTTTATAGGGATGAAAACTAACTTACAAAGGTCAAAAGAGTCGTTGGGGAGAAACCCAACACAAAAAGAGTCAGAAAAATATAGCTGTTGGAGTCTGTCAGAAAATCTGACTGTTGTCGGTCGACCGGCCGGTCGACCGTCAACGATTGGATTTCTGACCGTTGAGAAGCCGGTCGACCGGGCGGGTCGACCGAAGTCTCAACTAGAGAGTAAGTCTCTCTGTCGATCGACCAGTCCGGTCGACCGGGGAAAAATAGAGAGCACGGTCATGGCTCCCGATCGGTCGATCGATGTGCACACATGCACCACTGTACAATGTGTGCACATAGGCCAAAACTATTTTTCCCAAAGGCTTTTTGAAGATGGCCAATTTTGATAAAAAATTTTTGGATAGGAGAGTACAAAATAGAGTTCTAGGACTTGTAATAATCAGGGTGTGATCATAGATCAACACCAAAAAGACTTGAACTATATTTTGACAAAAATCCTTTTTCTAAACAAAAAGGGTTTCCTCAAAAACTTTTTTTTTCCAGAAATGATTTTTCCAAACTTTGTTTTTCCAAAACTAGGTTAGAAATTTTGTAATGAAAATTGGTTTGTAAGCATGAAGCAATATGAAAAGTGTGTGTGACAATCCCAAAGTAATCTACCTCTATCATCTAGGTTTTGACAAAATGAACTAAAAATCATAACTAAAATAGAAAATACAAATCTTGTATTGTCTTCAATCTTGTTTGATCCTGGAGCACGTCTATTGTGCTGGGCTCTGGGATCCAAATCTTTGCGGCTTTCAAAAGTGTGAGCCTTGTGTTTGAGCCGTCAAACAAACTAGGATTTTTAACTTGAAACTCATTTAAACAAAATTGTTAAAAGCATAACTATATATGGTTTGTTATCATCAAAACGTCGGGCTAATGGCCTTTGGGCCAACAATCTCCCCCTTTTTGATGATGACAAAACATATAGAGTTATCACAAATTTTTGGGTGGAGACTTCAAGTGAAGCTCCCCCTTAACACATGCATATATAAAATGATCACAAAAAGAGATACATTTGCCAAACACAGGCATATAGGATATGAAACTGATACACATGCCAACCATCCATGCATACCAAAAATACAGAATTATAGGTGTATGCATACATGGATTTCTCCATCCATCCAATAATTCCTCCGTCCTCCAAAATAGGTGATTGAGGTAATAAAAGCATAAGACATAATAAGTACAACCAATCACATCACATATGCCCCAAGTAAAAAGAGAAACATAACTGCCATAATCCATACATAATAGAAAACATAATACATGTCCACACATGTCACATGTCCAGATCAAAATACATGAAAGAACAACTACAACCCAAAATAAAAACATAAAGCAAAAACAGCCCATAACTCTTCAAATAACTCTCCCCCTTTTTGACATCATCAAAAGGGGGGTCACTCGTCCTCATGATCTGAATCCTGGGCAGCTGCTAGCTGAGGTGGAGAAGCAGGAGTCCTGACGGGAAACGGAGGACCGGTGGTAGGAAGAGGCCTAGCATGAGCAGATGGAACTGGAACAGACCACTCATGCTTTAGGTAAATGCCGCCAAGATATGACTCCAAGTAGCGGATGGAATCACAGATGTAGCCCATATCATTCTCCAAATTCTGATAGTGCACGAACATCTCCGCAGAAATCTGCTGATGATGTGCAGTCATCTCAGCAGAGATCTGCCCCTAAATCTGAGTGGATAAAGTAGCATAGGGATCAGAAGGAGCAGACGAGCCAGAAGAGGAGCCAGGTACAGGAATAGCAGGATGGAAAGGAGGTGGCTGAGGAGCAGGAGGATACTCCCTAGGACGCATCCTCTTGAGAAGAGTGCTGTTCAGCTCAACTGACGGTTCAACATACCGTTCAGTGGAGAGATTAAAATTGAGTTTCCTCAGCAGATGGGTAATGACCATCCCAAAAGGCAAGTGCCGAGTGGGGACAAGGAGATGGTCAGAGGTCATGAAGCTGATGATGAGCTTAGGAATATTTATTCTAATGCCTCGCAGAAGGCAATAGATGATAAGTGGAGCAGATCCCCTGGCATGACTATACTCTCCTAATTTTGGCAAGAGGTCATAGGAAACGATCTTAGCTAGGACTTGAGCAATGAGAGTGTAACGTTTTACTTCCTCATTCCTAACTAGTGGAGGGTTGTCATCACCATGAAGCAACGTGGAAGCGGTGAGGGCAGACTCACCGTCTGGCTAAACGAAGTCATGAAGATCCAGATTATAATGTCTTCACCCTCACAGAAAAGTGAAGATGATGAGCAAACTCTTAGAGAGAGATGTCTATGTCCCTCCCCAAGACTCTAGATCTAATTTGGTTGGACTCAAATGAAAGATTGGAATAGAAATATTGAACAAGGGATGGGTAAACTGGCTCCCTAATTGACAGAAAGTTTTCTAAAGATTTAGCTCTTAAAATGGGGGAAAATTGAGATGCTCAAATCATTTATCAACACTCATCTCCTAGAGCTAACAGTTTTAGCTATTTTACCTTGAAATTTATGGAGAAAAACGAAAAATTCCTTAAGAAAATGAGGATCCAGGCCTGAAACTGCAAATTTTAGGATTTTTAGAAGGAATTTGGTTTTAGAGTGGGAGAAGGGTTGGATGGAGTTAGCGTTTTGTGAGGGAAGAGAAAGAAAAGGAGGAGGCGGATGAATGAGTGAAAAGAGAGTGAGGGCTTTATAAAGGATCGGGTAAAAAACAGGATACCCGTCGCCCGGTCGACTGGTCCGGTCGACCGGCGGAAACCGAGACCAAGCACACTTTCGTCGGTCGACCGCCCAGTCTACCGGCTATGAGTAAAAATTAAAATTTTCATATAAGGCTAGAATGATCGGTCTCTCCGGTCGACCGTGCCTATGCAGGCCAGATCGGTCGACCAGGCCGGTCGACTGGTCTTGCCCAAAAAAACAGAGAGCAAGCCAGTTTGAATTTTTTTGTTTTCTTTAATTTAAATATCCATTATAGCAAACATGTATATTTATCATAAAAAAATGATGTTAGAATACTTTAAATAATTTTTGGCATGAAAACAGCAAAAAACAAGTATTTATTTTTATTTGTTATTTAATTGTATTCTTATTTATTAATAAAGCAATAAATAAGCGATGTTGAAGCCGAATACCCTGTTAAGGGTTCTTAACTTCTCCTCGTCATTCCTCTAGATAAGAGTTGAGGCGTGCAATTGCCATCTCTAATTATTTGCTGAATAAATCTTAGTTTTGACAAAATTCATATAGAACAAAATCTTGATATTTGGACAAAAAACATATGGCAAGGAAATATGACTATATTTTAAACATGGCATAGATACAAACAAATAGAAATGCAAGTTCACATGTCTCACAATAACACAAAAGTAAACTAGTAATCCTATGTATAAAAAAATCTTTAAGTGGAGAAATTACAAAACCATAGGCATTCTCCAAAAATAGGTGCCTCTATGATAGTGATGCAAGCGACGATGTGTTTGTGAGCATTGATGCATCCTCCACCCGGGCACCATCTCCCCCTAAGTCTTGGAGGATGATGACCCACCTGCATCAATTTTGTTTGGTGTGTCTTATGGTACCCAAATCTTTTTGGGTCCTATGGGGTTAGTGTTTTGTCGAACCCAAATATTTTTATTTAATATGTTTAGCTTAGCATAACAAAATTTTTCTAAATGCCCTTTGTGGCCATAATGAGTACAAGTATAAATTCTACCACTACCATACATAAGTGCATGTTTGTGTGTGTGTGCATGTTTGTGTGATTTTGAAGTATGAGAATGATGAGTGTGTTTCCTTTGGGATAATCCTTTGGGAAATCTAGATGCAAGTTTAGATATGTCAAAAGCATACTTCTTTAAAGTTGAGTCCAGAACTTCAACACGTTTTTGGATCTCTTGAAAATCATTTTTGTTGCAAGTAGAAATAGGACTTTTTCCCTTACAATATATTTTATAATTTTCAAAATCCATTTTCATCTTTTCAAAAGAATTTGCTAAAACATTTTCTCTTGTAAAACATGTTCAAATTTATTTTTTAAATAATCATTTTCCTTTTTCAATTTCTTATTTTGAGCTTGAAAATTTTCATATCTACTTTATAATTCCTCAAAAAAATATGCGAGCTCATCCATCGTTAAATCATCATCATCTGGAGAGTTTTCTAGATATACCATGGTAGCATCCTCGCCTTGTGCCATGAAGCACATGTGAGCGGCGTCGATCTCCTCTTCGGATTCTGACTCCGTGTCATCCCATGTGGCCACCATCGCCTACTTCTTCTTTGGCCCGTTCTTGGAGGTAGTAGCTTGTAGAGAGGGGCATTCGGCAATTAGGTGTCCCGTCTTCTTGCAATGAAAACAAGGACCCGGTTCCTCTCTTTTCTTTTCAAATCTCCCTTGAGGTTTCCCTCTTCGGAAGTTGCTTTGTCTACCCTTTTTGTGGAACATTTTGCCCACCTTCCTTATGAGCATGGCAAAGTCTTCGTCGTAGTCCTTCGATGAATCCTCCTCATCATGGGTGGATGGAACGACCTTGAAAGCAAGAGCTTTCTTCTTTGGTGCCTCCCTTTCTTCTCTAACCTTCATCTCCATCTCATGGGTTTTGAGATTGCCAATGAAGCCGAAGAAGTCCATCTCCTCTCTATCATTGAGCTCCTTAAGGGCGGTTGACTTGACTTTCGAAGATTTGGGAAGAGCTCTAATGACCTTCCAGATCTTTTGGTCATTATCAATGGTGTCACCTAAAGAAGATAGAACATTAGTGATTTTGGTGAAACGGGTGAGCATATCATCAATGCATTCATTTTCAAGCATATAAGAATTCTCATATTGAGAACGAAGCAAGTCAATTTTGGATCTCTTGACTTGAGACATTCCCTCATGAGTCACAATAAGAATATTCCAAACTTCAAATGCAGATTTACAGTTAATGATGCGTGAAAGGTCATCTTCATTCAAAGCTTGGGTAAGTGCATATTGGGCTCTAGCATTGGCCTCATAGTCCTTAGTGGTATCTTCGGACCATGTTCTCTCATCAGTGAGGGGTTCAATAAATTCTTTGGTGATGGCCCTAGCAACTCTAACTCCTAGGGATTTTAGGAAAAGGTTCATCTTGACCTTCCAAATGGGGAAGTTCAAGCCATCAAATTTAGGTGGGGACTTGATGCTAGAAAAATGAACAAATGCCATGAATACAAATAAAAATGCACAACTAATAACAATGCAACAATAGATATTGCCAAATATGAGGATCTCCCTAAGGTGGTTAAACCAAATGTAAGAGTTAGTCTCTGACACCAATTGAAATCACCTAGAGGGGGGGAGAATAGCTAATGGCTATACTAAGTGACAAATAATGCGGATTTAAAAATTATTTAAACAATAAGAAACAATAAAAGCCTTGCAAGATATTAGACAAGTAATAAAGCAAGTAAAGGAGAGATAGAGTTTAGAGAAAAGTGGACAATCGTAAACACGAAGATATTTTCTGAGGTTCGAGCCACGCTCTACGTCTCTGCCTTCAACACGATGAAGGATTTCCACTATTGGTGATCCCACCGGATCGTCAATGCAAGGACACACTTGTCCTATCTCTCGCGGTGCCGCAACTCCAACTTGGAGGACACTCGCTCGCTTGTGGCCGATGCCTCTACAACTTCTGACATTGAAGAATGGTGATCAACACTTGATCACAAACAAAAGGCTCACTTGCACAACCCTACAACCAAGATGAGGAGATGATATCTTTGGGATTGTGTAGTGCACAAGAACTAGAAAGAAGTATAGGAAAGCTTCAAACAAAATGATTGGAATTTTTGGCTCAAAGGAAATCTTTTGCTAAAGGTTAAACTTTGAAAACTTTTATCTTTTACTTGTAAAACTTGTTATCTTTTGTTGTAAAATACTCCCTCTATTTATAGGGGATGAAAACTGACTTACAAAGTCAAAAGGGTCGTTGGGGAGAAACCCAACACAAAAAGAGTCAGAAAAATATAGCTGTTGGAGTCTGTCAGAAAATCTGACTGTTGTTGGTCGACCGGCCGGTTGACGATCAACGGTCGGATTTTCGACTGTTGAGAAGCCGGTCGACTGGGGCGGTCGACCGAAGTCTCAACCAGAGAGTTAGTCACTCTGTCGGTAGATCGGTCTAGTCGAACGGGGAAAAATAGAGATCACTGTCATTGCTCCCAGTCGACCGACCGATGTGCACACATGCACAGTGGTGCATGTCGGTCGACCGTCCGGTCGACCGGACTAGGCCAAAATTGTTTTTCCCAAAGGCTTTTTGAAGATGGCAAATTTTGATAAAATTCTTTGGATAGGAGAGTACAAAATAGAGTTCTTGGACTTGTAATAATCAGGGTGTGATCATAGATCATCACCAAAAAGACATGAACTATATTTTGACAAAAATCCTTTTTCTAAACAAAAACGATTTCCTCAAAAACTTGTTTTTCCAGAAATGATTTTTCCAAAACTAGGTTAGAAATTTTGTAATGAAAATTGGTTTGTAAGCATGAAGCAATATGAAAAGTGTGTGTGTAATAATCCCAAAGTAATCTACCTCTATTATCTAGGTTTTGACAAAATGAACTAAAAATCCTAAATAAAATAGAAAATACAAATCTTGTATTGTCTTCAATCTTGTTTGATCCTGAAGCGCTTCTATTGTGCTGGGCTCTGGGATCCAAATCTTTGCGGCTTTCAAAAGTGTGAGCCTTGTGTTGGAGCCGTCAAACAAACTAGGATTTTTAACCTGAAACTCATTTAAACAAAATTGTTAAAATCATAACTATATATGGTTTGTTATCATCAAAGCGTCGGGCTAATGGCCTTTGGGCCAACAATCTCCCCCTTTTTGATGATGACAAAACATATAGAGTTAACACAAATATTTGGGTGGAGACTTCGAGTGAAGCTCCCCCTTAACACATGCATATATAAAATGATCACAAAAAGAGATACATATGCAAAACACAAGACTATAGGATATGAAACTGATACACATGCCAACCATCCATGCATACCAAAAATACAGAATTATTGGTGTATGCATACATGGTTTCCTCCATCCATCCAATAATTCCTCCGTCCTCTAAAATAGGTGATTGAGGTAATAAAAATATAAGACATAATAAGCACAACCAATCACATCACATATGCCACAAGTAAAAAAAGAAACATAACTGCCATAATAAAAACACATGTTCATACATAACAGAAAACATAATACATGTCCACACATGTCACATGTCCAGATCAAAATACATGAAAGAACAACTACAACCCAAAATAAAAACATAAAGCAAAAACAACCATAACTCTTCAAATAACTCTCCCCCTTTTTGACATCATCAAAAGGGGGGTCACTCGTCCTAATGATCTGAATCCTTAGAAGCTGCTGGCTGAGGTGGAGAAGCTGGAGTCCTGGCGGGAAACGGAGGGTCAGTGGTAGGAAGAGGCCTAGCATGAGCAGATGGAACTGGAACAGACCACTCATGCTTTAGGTAAATGCCGCCAAGATATGACTCCAAGTAGCAGATGGAATCACAGATGTAGCCCATGTCATTCTCCAAATTCTGATAGTGCGCAGACATCTCCACGAAAATCTGCTGACGATGTGCAGTCAACTCAGCAGAGATCTGCTCCCGAATCTGAGTGGATAAAGTAGCATAGGGATTGGAATGAGCAGACGAACCAGAAGAGGAGCCATGTACAGGAACAACAGGATGGATAAGAGGCGGCTGAGGAGCAGGAGGATGCTCCCTAGGATGCATCCTCTTGAGAAGAGTGCTGTTCAGGTCAACTGACGGTTCAACAGACCGTTTAGTGGAGAGATTAAAATTGAGTTTCATCAGCAGATGGGTAATGACCATCCCAAAGGCAAGTGCCGAAAGGGGACAAGGAGATGGTCAGAGGTCATGAAGCTGATGATGAGCTTAGGTATATTTATTCAAATGCCTCGCAGAAGGCAATAGATGATAAGTGGAGCAGATCCTCTGGCATGACTATACTCTCCTGATTTTGGCAAGAGGTTATAGAAAATTATCTTAGTTAGGACTTGAGCAATAAGAGTGTAACATTTTACTTTCTCATTCCTAACTAGTGCAGGGTTGTCATCATCGTGAAGCAACGTGGAAGCGATGAGGGCAGACTCACCGTCCGGATAAACGAAGTCATGAAGATCCAGATAGTAAATGTCTTCACCCTCATAGGAGAGGTGAAGATGATGAGCAAACTCTTGGAGGGAGATGTCTTTGTCCCTCCCCAAGACTCTAGATCTAATTTGGTTGGACTCAAATGAAAGATTAGAATAGAAATATTGAACAAGGGATGGGTAACTGGCACCCTAATTGACAAAAAGTTTTCTAAAGAATTAGCTCTTAAAATGGGGGCTAAATTGAGATGCTCAAAATCATTTATCACCACACATCTCCCAGAGCTAACAGTTTTAGTAGAAAGAATAGTATGTTTGTAAGAAACTTGGGATGAAACAAAGAGTGATGATTGTGAAGAGGATTGAGCAGTTTTACCTTTCTCTGAACGAGTCGTCTTTGATATAATGAGGTGATAAATAAGATTTAAAGCTAGATCTAGGAAAGGAAAATGAAAATAAAGCAAAGGAATTTGGAAAATCTAGAAAAGGTAATTTTACCATGAAATTTATGGAGAAAAACTGAAAAATTCCTTAAGAAATGAGGATCCAAGCCTGAAACTGCAAATTTTAGGATTTTTAAGAATGAATTTGGGTTTATGAGAGTGGGAGAAGGGTTGAATGGAGTTAGGATTTTGTGAGGGAAGAGAAAGAAGAGGAGGAGGCAGATGAATAAGTGAAAGAGAGAGTTGAGGGCTTTATAAAGGATTGGGTAAAAAACTGGGTACCTGTCGCCCGGTCGACTGGTCCCGTCGACCGGCGGAAACTGAGACCAAGCACACTTCAGTCGGTCGACCGCCCGGTCGACCAGCTATGAGTAAAAATTAAAATTTTTATACCAGGCTAGAACGTTCGGCCGCTCCGGTCGACCGTTGCTATGCCAGGCCAGATCGGTCGCCGGGCCGGTCGACTGGTCTTGCCCAAAAAACAGAGAGCAAGCCAGTTTGAATTTTTTTTGTTTTCTTTAATTTAAATATCTATTACAGCAAACATGTATATTTATCATAAAAAATGATGTTAGGATACTTAAATCATTTTTGGCATGAAAACAGCAAAAAAAAAGTATTTATTTTTATTTGTTATTTAATTTTATTCTTATTTATTAATAAAGCAATAAATAAGAGATGTTGAAGCTGAATACCCTGTTAAGGGTTCTAAACTTCTCCTCGTCATTCCTCTAGATAAGAGTTGAGGCACGCAATTGCCATCTCTAATTATTTGCTCAATAAATCTTAGTTTTTGACAAAATTTATATAGAACAAAATCTAGATATTTGGACAAAAAACATATGGCAAGGAAACATGACTATATTCTTAAACATGGCATAGATACAAACAAAATAGAAATGCAAGTTCACATGTATCACAATAACACAAAAGTAAACTAGCAATCCTATGATCTTTAAGTGGAGAAATTACCAAACCATAGGCATTCTCCAAAAATAGGTGCCTTTACGATAGTGATGCAAGCGACGATGTGTTTGTTGAGCATTGATGCATCCACCACCCGAGCACCATCTCCCCCTAAGTCTTGGAGGATGACGACCCACCTGCATCAATTATGTTTGGTGTGTCTTTTGGTATCCAAATCTTTTTGGGTCCTCGGGGTTTGTATCTTGTCGAACCCAAATATTTTTATTTAATATGTTTAGCTTAGCATAACAAAATTTTTCTAAATGGCCTTTGCGGCCACAATGAGTACAAGTATAAATTCTACCACTACCATACATAAATGCATGTTTGTGCGTGTGTGTATGTTTGTGTGATTTTGAAGTATGAGAATGATGAGTGTGTTTCCCTTGGGATAATCCTTTGGGAAATCTAGATGCAAGTTTAGATATGTCAAAAGCATACTTCTTTAAAGTTGTGTCCAAAACTTCAACACGTTTTTGGATCTCTTGAAAATCATTTTTGTTGCAAGTTGAAATAGGACTTTTTCCCTTACAAGATATTTTATAATTTTCAAAATACTTTTTCATCTTTTCAAAAGAATTTGCTAGAACATTTTTCTCTTGTAAAACATGCTCAAATTTATTTTTTAAATAATCGTCTTCCTTTTTCAATTTCTTATTTTGAGCTTGAGAAATTTTATATCTACTTTGTAATTCCTTAAAAAAAATGTGCAAGCTCATCTTCTAGATTTACCTTTGTAGCATCCTCGCCTTGTACCATGAAGCACATGTGAGCGGCGTAGATCTCCTCTTCAGATTCTGACTCCATGTCATCCCATGTGGCCACCATCACCTTCTTCTTCTTTGGCCCGTTCTTGGAGGTAGTAGCTTGTAGAGAGGGGCATTCGGCAATTAGGTGTTACGTCTTCTTGCAATGAAAACAACGACTCGGTTCCTCTCTCTTCCTTTCAAATCTCCCTTGAGGTTTCCCTCTTCGGAAGTTGCTTTGTCTACCCTTTTTGTTGAACATTTTGCCCACCTTCCTTATGAGCATGGCAAAGTCTTCATCGTAATCCTCCGATGAATCCTCCTCATCATGGGTGGATGGAACGACCTTGAAAGCAAGGGCTTTCTACTTTGGTGCCTCCCTTTCTTGTCTAACCTTCATCTCCATCTCATGGGCTTTGAGATTGCCGATGAAGCCAGAGAAGTCCATCTCCTCCCTATCATTGAGCTCCTTGAAGGTGGTTGCCTTGACTTTCGAAGATTTGGGAAGAGCTCTAATGACCTTCCAGATCTTTTGGTCATTATCAATGGTGTCACCTAAAGAAGATAGAGCATTAGTGATTTTGGTGCGGGTGAGCATATCATCAATGCATTCATTTTCAAGCATATAAAAATTCTCATATTGAGAACGAAGCAAGTCAATTTTGGATCTCTTGACTTGAGACGTTCCCTCATGAGTCACAATAAGAACATTCCAAACTTCAAATGCAGATTTGCAGTTAATGATGCGTGAAAGATCATCTTCATTCAAAGCTTGGGTGAGTGCATTTTGGGCTCTAGCATTGGCCTCATAGTCCTTAGTGGTATCTTCGGACCATGTTCTCTCATCAGTGAGGGGTTCAATAAATTCTTTTGTGATGGCCCTAGCAACTCTAACTCATAGGGATTTTAGGAAAAGGTTCATCTTGACCTTCCAAATGGGGAAGTTCAAGCCATCAAATTTAGGTGGGGACTTGATGCTAGAAAAATCAACAGATGCCATGAATACAAATAGAAATGCACAACAAATAACAATGCAACAAATAGATATAGCCTAATATGAGGATCTCCCTAAGGTGGTTAAACCAAATGTTAGGGTTAGGCTCTGATACCAATTGAAATCACCTAGAGGTGGGGTGAATAGTGATGGCTATACTAAGTGACAAATAATGCGAATTTAAAACTATTTAAACAATAAGCAACAATAAAAGACTTGCAAGATATTAGACAAGTAATAGAGCAAGTAAAGGAGAGATAGAGTTTAGAGAAAAGTAGACAATAGCAAACAGGAAGATATTTTTCGATGTTCGAGCCACGCTATACGTCCCCGCCTTCAACACGATGAAGGATTTCTACTATTGGTGATCTCACCGGATCGTCAATACAAGGACACACTTGTCCTATCTCTCGCGGTGCCGCAACACCAACTTGGAGCACACTCCTCGCTTGTGGCCGATGCCTCTACAACTTCTCACAATGAAGAACGGTGATCAACACTAGATAACAAACAAAAGGCTCACTTGCACAACCCTACAACCAAGATGAGGAGATGATATCTTTGGGATTGTGTAGTGCACAAAAACTAGAGAGAAGTAGAGGAAAGCTTCAAGCAAAAATGATTGGAATTTTTGGCTCAAAGGAAATCTTTTGCTAAAGGCTAAACTTTGAAAACTTTTATCTTTTACTTGTAAAACTTGTTATCTTTTGTTGTAAAATACTCCCTCTATTTATAGGGAATGAAAACTGACTTACAAAGGTCAAAAGAGTCATTGGGGAGAAACCAAACACAAAAAGAGTCAGAAAAATATAGTTGTTGGAGTCTGTCAGAAAATCTGACTGTTGTTGGTCGACCGGCCGGTCGACCGTCAACGGTCGGATTTCCGACCATTGAGAAGTCGGTCGACAGGGGCGGTCGACCGAAGTATCTCTATCGGTCGACCGGTCCGGTCGACTGGGGAAAAACAGAGAGCACTATCATTGCTCCCGGTCGACCGATCGGTCGACCGATGTGCACACATGCACAGTGGTGCATGTCGGTCGACCGTCCGGTCGACCGGACTAAGCCAAAACTGTTTTTCCCAAAGGCTTTTTGAAGATGGCCAATTTTGATAAAAATTCTTTGGATAGGAGAGTATAAAATAGAGTTCTAGGACTTGTAATGATCAGGGTATGATCATAGATAAACACCAAAAGGACTTGAACTATATTTTGACAAAAATCCTTTTTCTAAACAAAAACGGTTTCCTCAAAAACTTATTTTTCTAGAAATGATTTTTCCAGAAATGATTTTTCTAAAACTAGGTTAGAAATTTTGTAATGAAAATTGGTTTGTAAGCATGAAGCAATATGAAAAGTGTGTGTGTGACAATCCCGAAGTAATCTACCTCTATCATCTAAGTTTTGACAAAATGAACTAAAAATCCTAACTAAAATAGAAAATACAAATCTTGTATTGTCTTCAATCTTGTTTGATCCTAGAGCGCGTCTATTGTGCTGGCCTCTGGGATCCAAATATTTGCGGCTTCCAAAAGTGTGAGTCTTGTATTGAAGCCGTCAACAAACTAGGATTTTTAACCTGAAACTCATTTAAACAAAATTGTTAAAAGCATAACTATATATGGTTTGTTATCATCAAAACGTCAAGCTAATGGCCTTTGGGCCAACAATCTCCCCCTTTTTGATGATGACAAAATATATAGAGTTATCACAAATATTTTGGGTGGAGACTTCAAGTGAAGCTCCCCCTTAGCACATGCATATATAAAATGATCACAAAAAGAGATGCATATGCAAAACAAAGGCATATAGGATATGAAATTGATACACATGCCAACCATCCATGCATATCAAAAATACAAAATTATAGATGTATGCATACATGGTTTCCTCCATCCATCCAATAATTCCTCTGTCCTCCAAAATAGGTGATTGAGACAATAAAAGCATAAGACATAATAAGCACAACCAATCACATCACATATGCCACAAGTAAAAAGAGAAACATAACTGCCATAATAAAAACACATGTTCATACATAACAGAAAACATAATACATGTCCACAAATGTCACATGTCCAGATCAAAATACATGAAAGAACAACTATAACCCAAAATAAAAACATAAAGCAAAAATAGCCCATAACTCTTCAAATAACTCTCCCCCTTTTTGACATCATCAAAAGGGGGGTCACTCGTCCTCATGATTTGAATCCTGGGCAACTGCTGGCTGAGGTGGAGAAGCAGGAGTCCTGATGGAAAACGGAGGGCCGGTGGTAGGAAGAGGCCTAGTATGAGCAGATGGAACTAGAACAGACCACTCATGCTTTAGGTAAATGCCGCTAAGATATGACTCCAAGTAGCGGATGGAATCACAGATGTAGCCCATGTCATTCTCCAAATTCTAATAGTGTGCAGACATCTTCGCTGAAATCTATAGACGATGTGCAGTCATCTCAGCAGAGATCTGTTCCTGAATCTGAGTGGATAAAGTAGCATAGGGATCGGAAGGAGCAGACGAGCCAGAAGAGGAGCCAGGTACAGGAACTGCAGGATGGAAAGGAGGCGGCTGAGGAGTAGGAGAATGCTCCCTAGGACGCATCCTCTTGAGAAGAGTGTTGTTCAGGTCAATTGACGGTTCAACAGACCGTTCAGTGGAGAGATTAAAATTGAGTTGCATCAGCAGATGGGTAATGACCATCCCAAAAGGCATGTGCCGAGTGGGGACAAGGAGATGGTCAGAGGTCATGAAGCTGATGATGAGCTTAAGAATATTTATTCTAATGCCTCGCAGAAGGCAATAGATGATAAGTGGAGCAGATCCCCTGACATGACTATACTCTCCTGATTTTGGCAGGAGGTTATAGAAAACTATCTTAGCTAGGACTTGAGCAATGAGTGTGTAACGTTTTACTTCCTCATTCCTAACTAGTGCAGGGTTGTCATCACCGTGAAGCAACGTGGAAGCGGTGAGGGTAGACTCACCGTTCGGATAAACGAAGTCATGAAGATCCAGATTGTAAATGTCTTCACCCTCACAGGAGAGGTGAAGATGATGAGCAAACTCTTGGAGGGAGATGTCTATGTCCCTCCCCATGACTCTAGATCTAACTTGGTTGGACTCAAATGAAAGATTGGAATAGAAATATTGAACAAGGGATGGGTAAACTGGCTCCCTAATTGATAGAAAGTTTTCTAAAGAATTAGCTCTTAAAATGGGGGCTAAATTGAGATGCTCAAAATCATTTATCACCACACATCTCCCAGAGCTAACAGTTTAAGTAGAAAGAATAATATGTCTATAAGAAGCTTGGGATGAAACAAAGAGTGATGATTATGAAGAGGATTGAGCAGTTTTACCTTTCTCTGAACGAGTCCTCTTCGACATGATGAGGTGATAAACAAGATTTAAGGCTAGATCTAGGAAAGGGAAATGAAAATAAAGCAAAGGAATTAGAAAGATCTAGAAAAAGAAATTTTACCTTGAAATTTATGGAGAAAAATCGAAAAATTCCTTAATAAAATGAGGATCTAGGCCTGAAACTGCAAATTTTAGGATTTTTAAGAAGGAATTTGGGTTTATGAGAGTGGGAGAAGGGTTGAATGGAGTTAGGGTTTTGTGAGGGAAGAGAAAGAAGAGGAGGAGGTGGATGAATGAGTGAAAGAGAGAGTTGAGGGCTTTATAAAGGATCGGGTAAAAAACTAGGTAACCGTCGCCCGGTCGACCGGTCCGGTCGACCGGCGGAAACCGAGACCAAAAACACTTCAGTCAGTCGACCGCCCGGTCGACCGGCTACGAGTAAAAATTAAAATTTTTATATCAGGCTAGAATGGTCGGTCGCTCCGGTCGACCGTGCCTACGCCTGGCCAGATCGGTCGACCGGGCCGGTCGACCGATCTTGCCTAAAAAACAGAGAGCAAGCCAGTTTGAATTTTTTTTTTTTTCTTTAATTTAAATATCCATTACAGCAAACATGTATATTTATCATAAAAAAGGATGTTAGAATACTTAAATCATTTTTGGCATGAAAACAGCAAAAAAAGTATTTATTTTTATTTGTTATTTAATTTTATTCTTATTTATTAATAAAGCAATAAATATGAGATGTTGATGCCGAATACCCTGTTAAGGGTTCTGAACTTCTCCTCATCATTCCTCTAGATAAGAATTGAAGCGCGCAATTGCCATCTCTAATTATTTACTTAATAAATCTTAGTTTTGACAAAATTCATATAGAACAAAATCTAGATATTTGGACAAAAAACATATGGCAAGGAAATATGACTATATTCTTAAACATGGCATAGATACAAACAAAATAGAAATGCAAGTTCACATGTATCACAATAACACAAAAGTAAACTAGCAATCCAATATAAAAAAAATCTTTAAGTGGAGAAATTACCAAACCATAGGCATTCTTCAAAAATAGGTGCCTCTATGATAGTGATGCAAGCGACGATGTGTTTGTTGAGCATTGATGCATCCACCACCCGGGCACCATCTCCCCCTAAGTCTTGGAAGATGATGACCCACCTGCATCAATTATGTTTGGTGTGCCTTTTGGTACCCAAATCTTTTTGGGTCCTATGGGGTTAGTGTTTTGTCGAACCCAAATATTTTTATTTAATATGTTTAGCTTAGCATAACAAAAATTTTCTAAATGGCCTTTGCGGCCATAATGAGTACAAGTATAAATTCTACCACTATCATACATAAATGCATGTTTGTGCGTGTGTGCATGTTTGTGTGATTTTGAAGTATAAGAATGATGAGTGTGTTTCCCTTGGGATAATCCTTTGGGAAATCTAGATGCAAGTTTAGATATGTCAAAAGCATACTTCTTTAAAGTTGTGTCCAGAACTTCAACACGTTTTTGGATCTCTTGAAAATCATTTTTGTTGCAAGTAGAAATAGGACTTTTTCCCTTACAAGATATTTTATAATTTTCAAAATCCTTTTTCATCTTTTCAAAAGAATTTGCTAAAACATTTTTCTCTTGTAAAACATGTTCAAATTTATTTTTAAATAATCGTTTTCCTTTTTCAATTAATTATTTTGAGCTTGAGAAATTTCATATCTACTTTGTAATTCCTCAAAAAAATGTGCAAGCTCATCCATCATTAAATTATCATCATCTAGAGAGTTTTCTAGATATACCTTGGTAGCATCCTCGCCTTATGCCATGAAGCACATGTGAGCGGCATCGATCTCCTCTTCAGATTCTGACTCCGTGTCATCCCATGTGGCCACCATCGCCTTCTTCTTCATTGGCCCGTTCTTAGAGGTAGTAGCTTGTAGAGAGGGGCATTCGGCAATTAGGTGTCCCATCTTCTTGCAATGAAAATAAGGACCCGGTTCCTCTCTCTTCCTTTCAAATCTCCCTTGAGGTTTCCCTCTTCGGAAGTTGCTTTGTCTACCCTTTTTGTAGAACATTTTGCCTACCTTCCTTATGAGTATGGCAAAGTCTTCATCGTAGTCCTCTGATGAATCCTCCTCATCATGGGTGGATGGAATGGCCTTGAAAGCAAGGGCTTTCTTCTTTGGTGCCTCCCTTTCTACTCTAACCTTCATCTCCATCTCATGGGTTTTGAGATTGCCGATGAAGCCGGAGAAGTCCATCTCCTCCCTATCATTGAGCTTCTTGAGGGTGGTTGCCTTGACTTCCCAAGATTTGGGAAGAGCTTTAATGACCTTCCAGATCTTTTGGTCATTATCCATGGTGTTACCTAAAGAAGATAGAGCATTAATGATTTTGGTGAAACGGGTGAGCATATCATCAATGCATTCATTTTCAAGCATATAAGAATTCTCATATTGAGAACGAAGCAAGTCAATTTTAGATCTCTTGACTTGACACGTTCCCTCATGAGTCTCAATAAGAACATTCTAAACTTCAAATGCAGATTTACAGTTAATGATATGTGAAAGGTCATCTTCATTTAAAGCTTGGGTGAGTGCATATTGGGCTCAAGCATTGGCCTCATAGTCCTTAGTGGTATCTTCGGACCATGTTCTCTCATCAGTGAGGGGTTCAATAAATTCTTTGGTGATGGCCCTAGTAACTCTAACTCCTAGGGATTTTAGGAAAAAGGTTCATCTTGACCTTCCAAATGGGGAAGTTCAAGCCATCAAATTTAGGTTGGGACTTGATGCTAGAAAAATGAACAGATGCCATGAATACAAATAAAAATGCACAACAAATAACAATGAACAAATAGATATAGTCAAATATGAGGATCTCCCTAAGGTGGTTAAACCAAATGTTAGGGTTAGGCTCTGATATCAATTGAAATCACCTAGAGGGGGGGTGAATAGGTGATGGCTATACTAAGTGACAAATAATGCGGATTTAAAAACTATTTAAACAATAAGCAACAATAAAAGACTTGCAAGATATTAGACAAGTAATAGAGCAAGTAAAGGAGAGATAGAGTTTAGAGAAAAGTGGACAATCGTAAACACGAAGATATTTTCTGAGATTCGAGCCACGCTCTACGTCCCCGCCTTCAACACGATGAAGGATTTCTACTATTGGTGATCCCACCGGATCGTCAATACAAGGACACACTTGTCCTATCTCTCGTGGTGCCGCAACACCAACTTGGAGCACACTCGCTCGCTTGTGGCCGATGCCTCTACAACTTCTCCCAATGAAGAACGGTGATCAACACTTGATCACAAACAAAAGCTTACTTGCACAACCCTACAACCAAGATGAGGATATGATATCTTTGGGATTGTGTAGTGCACAAAAACTAGAGAGAAGTAAAGGAAAGCATCAAGCAAAATGATTGGAATTTTTGGCTCAAAGGAAATCTTTTGCTAAAGACTAAACTTTGAAAACTTTTATCTTTTACTTGTAAAACTTGTTATCTTTTGTTGTAAAATACTCCCTCTATTTATAGGGGATGAAAACTGACTTACAAAGGTCAAAAGAGTCGTTGGGGAGAAACCCAACACAAAAAGAGTCAGAAAAATATAGTTGTTGGAGTCTGTCAGAAAATCTGACTGTTGTCGGTCGACCGGCTGGTCGACCATCAACGGTCGGATTTCTGACCGTTGAGAAGCCGGTCGACCGGGGCGGTCGACCGAAGTCTCAACCAGAGAGTAAGTCTCTCTATCGGTCGATCGGTCAGGTGACTGGGAAAAAACAGAGAGCACTGTCATTGCTCCCGGTCGACCGGTCGGTCGACCGATGTGCACACATGCACAGTGGTGCATGTCGGTCGACCGTCCGTTCGACCGAACTGGGCCAAAACTATTTTTCCCAACGGCTTTTTGAAGATGGCCAATTTTGATAAAAATTCTTTGGATAGGAGAGTACAAAATAGAGTTCTAGGACTTGTAATAATCAGGGTGTGATCATAGATCAACACCAAAAGGACTTGAACTATATTTTGACAAAAATCCTTTTTCTAAACAAAAACGGTTTCCTCAAAAACTTGTTTTTCCAGAAATGATTTTTCCAGAAATGATTTTTTCAAAACTAGGTTAGAAATTTTGTAATGAAAATTGGTTTGTAAGCATGAAGCAATATGAAAAGTGTGTGTGTGACAATCCCAAAGTAATCTACCTCTATCATCTAGGTTTTGGCAAAATAAACTAAAAATCCTAACTAAAATAGAAAATACAAATCTTGTATTGTCTTCAATCTTGTTTGATCTTGGAGCGCGTCTATTGTGCTGAGCTCTGGGATCCAAATCTTTGCGGCTTCCAAAAGTGTGAGTCTTGTGTTGGAGCCGACAAACAAACTAGGATTTTTAACCTGAAACTCATTTAAACAAAATTGTTAAAAGCATAACTATATATGGTTTGTTATCATCAAAACGTCGGGCTAGTGGCCTTTGGGCCAACAATTTAGTCTTGATCTTTACCTTGATATAATATGCACACTTATATACTTACACACTTAGGGTTCTAAAATAAAGAATTCTTATGCCTTAAAAAAATTTAAAAAATAAGAAAAAATATAAAAGATAAACAAATCTAATTATTGATTAGTTAGGTGCTTTGGCCTAATCAAGCCTTAGTATTTATGTGAAAGATGATTAGATAAGTTTGAGAAAAAATATATATATATATATCCTCTGATTAAGTTGGGTATTTGTGCCTATTAAAGCATAAGTATTCACGCCTAAAAGTGGTTCATATAATAAAATCCTTAGTTTTATGGCCTTGTTTGCTCGAGTCCTTAAGTCTTTGGGGGTTTTCTCACCCGGTGTCCTAAGATCGTTTGGTTTGGGAGTCATCGATTAAAGGCTCGTTACATGGGTAGATTAGAAAGCCTAATAGAACTAAGGAATAATACCACCAATATATATATATATATATATATATATATAAAAATAAATAAGGCATAAGAGCTAGAGTCAAAGAACCCTTAGTTAAAGTTTTCACGGTCACAAGGTGCATATGACTTAGGGTAAAGTAATAGACTACATGAGAAGTACTGATTGAATTATTCCCTGCACACAAAAATACAGAATTTTAGAATTTAAAACAATAGTGCAGGTTGCTCAATTCTATCCGCTGTAGCAATGGCTATGCGGGTCGTGATCCTCAGGGAGGGACTAGCGATGGAAGCTTGTCAAGTAAGTTCTCTAAAAATTTCTTCTTTTAGTTATTAGAATGAAATAAGAAAATAGTAGTTAAGTTAGGTTAGGAAGAAGGCGGTAGGTTAAGAAGATGGAGAAATAGAAGCGATATTTACAATGAGTTGGGAAAGAAATAGTTGGAAGATGAGTTGTTGGTGACTTAATCTACAGAAATAAAAGAAAAGAGAGAAAATAAAAGGAACACTTACCTTAATTTGGTTGATGAAATATGTGAAACCTTACATGTTCTACCTTGCTTCGGAGGCGTTCAACGCATAAATCATAGGATCGAGCTCAGTCCCCTATTCGCATTATATCATCAAGCTGGGCAAGAATGAAGTGATACGGACCTTGAGGAGGAGAACATCTCCATGAAGTATCGTTGGCACTCACAAAGACTTGTTATACTTGTGCTTCGAAAATCACTTGCATGCTCATCAAAAACCAACAGAGATAAAATAGAAAGGAAAAGAAAACGAAAAGGAAAGTAAAACAATGAACATAAAAAAAATATTACCTTTATTGCTTTAATCAATGGAAGAAAGAGGATGGTACATCGGTGTCACTCTCAACATACGCCTTTCCCTCTTAAAGATTACAAAAGAAAATAAAAACTAAGTTACAACTTAGCCTAAAAACCCTAGATTTGGCCCTGTACTGCGCTGGACGCACTCCTCGGTTGCTCTGCAGGGGTATTTATAGGTGCAGAAGGAAGTAGAGTCCCAGAACGACTCCTCCATGAAAACGGTTCCCCGAGCTTATCCAAACTGCCGCGGAAACGCGGCTTGGGCCGCGTTTTCACGGCCTTAGCTGGCTCCCTGGCCAGCGCTTTCGCACGTGGCCTCCTCTGGTCCGTCCATCTGGGTTAATCCGTCTGGAAGATGTATCCTGCCTCTTTATTTTGGGATTTCGGGATAACTTGGGAAGCAAGTTACCCTAAATCCAAATCTTTTATCCACGAATTTGTTATCTTTGCACTCTCTTCTTTGCCTTTTATCCTCATCCTGTAAGTATTTAGGGTTGAATAGAAGTCTATCCTTCCCTCTTCTTTTAGTATTTGCAACTATTGCCCTTAGTAATTGCAACTTTGACATTTGATAATTGCAACTTTTGTATTGGGCTTGAATATGGGCTTTTGGGCTTCTTTTAAGGCTTTATTCCTTTATTTTTATTACTCAAGGCCTGCACACAATAAATAATAAAATATTAGTAAATGTGCAGAATTATAGGAATAAATATGAAAATGTGATAGTAATTGTATTGAAAAATATGCACTTTTTACTACCTATCACACCCCCACACTTATCTTTTTGCTTGTTCTCGAGTAAAAATCAAAGAGAAAAGAAAAATTAAACTAGCTAACTCACTTTCGTAGGAATCACGGTTGCACTTAGCACATGCAACAAGCCGTTAAACCCTTAGGTTACCCTAGAGGATGAGTGTTGTCTCGTGAGGGTTTTCAGCGGATTACACCCACAAAATCCATAAAAAGAAAATATTTGAAATACTTTTGAAGAGACTAAGTAATCTATAAGTTTTTAGGATCATCATTTTTATTCATTCTTAAACTTAGTCTTTATAAAGTAAATTGTTATCCATTTTAAGTAAGGATCAGAATTGAATTTTTGTATAGTCTTTTTCGTTACCAAAAATCATATGCATCCTTATGAATTTTTACTAGGAATTCCTTATCTTGGACTCTCATGCCTTTTATTATTATTATTATATTTTTTTAATATGTATAACTCATCTAATTTTCTTTCGTGTAAGCATGAAGGCTTCTTGAGGCCCTCACACCTAACTAATTGACTATTAGATGTGTTAATACATATATAAGATTTCTTAGTTTTCTTAGGCTTTCTAATTCACCCATGTAGCGAACTTAAAGTCGGTGGCTCCCAAACCGGTCGGCTTTAGGGCACCAGGTGAGAAAACACCCCGCGGACTCAAATTCGAGTGAACTAGGCCACAAAACTAAGGACTTTATTTTATTTAGAACTCACCTTTAGGCGTGAATACTTATGCTTCTTGAGGCACATGTATCCAGCTTAATTGGTGATTTTTTAATAATTTTTTTTATATATGAGGCACAAGGGTCTTTGTCTTAGAATCCTAAATATGCATTAGGTATGCACATTTCATTATGGTAAAATTAAGACTAACTACTTATTCAATTTCTCCTCCTATACCTAAAAATTCAACAATTTATTTATTTTGACCAAGTTTTTAGAAATCCTAATCATGATTTTCCTAATTCTTAAGATTATCATAGATTTCTTTCAAAAGATAAGTCAAAATATTTTCCTTTTTATAAATATTTATTTTTTTTAATTTACTAGCAGATTTTTGTTAGTTTCTAACTATGTTAGTATGTTAGTAAAGCCTCCCCCCACACTTATCTCACGCATTGTCCTCAATGTATGAATGAATGCATATATGTTTGAAAAAGAAAGGGAAGGAAGATGTTACCTCAAGGTGGTGATTCTGGTGGTGGTCTAATTGGGCCAAGCGTTGCTACCCAATCAAGATAATGTGGTATTTCACGGAGGAACCCACCAAAAATTTCTCTTGTATAACCCACTAAAATGTATGTATGATCATTTTTTAACAATTTTACCCCATCAAATTTCCAAATTTCATAATTATTTTCAGAGTCAATTGTATCACGCCTTGTACCAAAATGGAGTGTGAAAAGATGGAATGATTGACTTGGACATCGTAAGTACGGGAACGAATACCGACTCAGGAAAGAAACTTAAATCAAGTAAGGGTTCAGGAGTCGGGCTAGGTTCAAGAAGTGGGTCTAAATCAATAAGTTGAAACTCAAGTCCACAATCATCTTCCCACAATGGAATGCGACTCAATATTAGTGATTCAAGTTCAGGAATGATAGGTGTGGGAATCAAAACTGACTCTAAAAGATTTCCTAAGTCGGGTAACAAAACAGGAGTCAATAATGATTCGAGACTTTGAACTTGATCACAGATTTGAGAATCTAGGTCACCTATCTCATTGAGTTCAATATCATAAAAATGAGAACTTGCCAATTTATCCATGGGACTTTCAAAATTATAAAATTGGTCAAGTTCAATATGATCATCAAAAATGGGTGATTCAATTTCATGATGAATGGGCACAGGATCTAATGTTGACTCGGGAAAAGTAAAATAAGGTAGAGATACCGGAGTCATTATTGAATCAAGAAGTAAAATTGAATCATCAAGTTGGGGATCATGATCATATTCATGCTCAAGTTCTATTTCAGGAAAGGAATAACTTGCCAAACTATCAAAAATTGGAGTTTCGGCAAGGTCAAATGATAGTACTGAATTAGAAGCTTGTTG